>VZSC01002424.1:526175-542286 GCA_013398225.1 Steatornis caripensis
TGACCTAATTACGCAGATTTTTAGTTAACATTTGCATTAGTAGCGTGCGGTATTATAAGGTAGGTATTCTGTGATTTATTTTCTGCAATGCATTTACCTTTTTACAGTTGCTTCTTTTTTGCCTCAATTTTTCTTTCTTTAAGAACTTACAAATATTTATTGAAGATAACTCGTATTTGACAGAATATTAAACGCTTTTGAAGGCTCCTTTTTCTCAGGTTTCTTGTCTGCTTACCTCATGTAATTTTCAGACAAAGTTCCATCTAGCTGAATAATTTTAGAGTTGTTAGAACACAGAAGTTAGTATTATGTTTATCGAATATGCAAAACTATCTTGGTGCTACACTAAGGGCTTGAAGGTCTGTAGTTTTTGCTTCTGCCTCTGGTTGAAATTACTCTGAACTAGTTTAACCTAAGTTTATGTACAGTACAACTAGAAAAGACATTTTTAAAATTTCGGACTTGCTTTCTTCAATGTCTTCAGTTCCTTCCACTGAGCATTGACGCTTAAGATGTAGTCTAAAAGTCAGGGTACTGAGACTGTTTTTACCACTACACTTTCCTGGTAAATGTGAAAGTCTTTGTTTATTTCTTAATATACTAATTGCTTAAATCACATGAGGCAGTTAAAAGTTGTGGAGTGCTGAAGTTATAGTTGTAAGAAATCTATCTGGTGTTTAAAAACGCTCGTAAAATTGTTTAGCCTTTGTTCACAAGCTTGAGCTGCTTTGATTTTTACCTGAAGCTGGTAACTTCAGAAGACTTCGCAGTCCCAACCAGGATGGTCTTTTGAGTACTTGTGCTGTATAAAACAGCTTCTTATTCAACCAGGAGGTAGCTGCAAGTTATTTTTATTGAATGAAGTGACGCCGATGCATTGTCTGCGAGTACTGTAGAATGAAGAGCACTATTTTAAATGATGTTGCTGTAGCCGGCTTGTGTTGCATTCTGTGCTCCTGATATTCTGTCAAATATGACATTCTGTCAAATACGATAACTGAACGTGAAAGCAAACATGGTATCAGATTTTGATAGAAACTTGGACGAATCAGTTGTACAAATGCTTGGAGTAGCGGGCCACAGGAATGTAGTCTCTTGTAGTTAATTTACTGCTTGTAAAATGTATTAGAGAAGTATTTTCTGTAGCTTCATTCACCAGTTAGAATCTAAAATGCGTGTCGTGGTATGATAAAATGCATTTTTGTCTGTCTGTTCCATTAAATTGTCTGTCAGCTTGTCAGTCGCTAAAATACTAAGAACACTGGATCACGTACATTCTTGTGCAGTAGGATTCATTACTGAATTGTTCAGATTTCCCATTAGTGGTACTCGTGTCAAAGTCCTAAAGAAACAGCAGATTTCTGACAGAGGCAAATTTGGAGGAGAAATTCATTGCAGTTTGATTTCCTGCCTTCCAACCTTCTGTTTTTCAGCTTTTCACAGACAGTCCTACAATACTGTTAACCAGGAACAGTATTTCTTCCTAAGTAGTAATTTGTCCTTAAGAGAAAGACATTGTGAGATCCCATCTGAAGCAAGTGCTGTGACACGTTAGGTAGTCTTCCTGATGCCTTAAATTTTAACTTAAATTTTAACTTAAATTTAAAGGTAAAGGATTAAATAGATTCATGGCTGTAGGTAAGTTTTGCCCGCCCACAACATTAGACAGCATGGATGTTTAACATTAGAACACCGGTATACTGGGTTACCATGGTTAGCTGTGTGTACCACAAGGCTTTACTAGAATGACCTTAGGTTAAATCAGATTGTAGCATTCACAGTGCCTCGGCTTACACGGGCAACATTCAGATTTTCCCGGAGGCGCACGATATTAAAGCTTTAGTTGTAAAAGTGGCGTGTAAATCTCTGGTCGTTTTAGTTCGTAGTGACGGAAATATCTGTAGCTGTGAATAAACGTAGGATTGTTGATTACGTAGCTGGCGTGATTACTTGCAAAGGTTTGAATCAATTGCAGATGCCTACGTGAAACTAATAGATTAGTCTTTTAAAGAGTTACATTTGCCTGATCTCATAACACTTTTATTTCTTGCTTTCGTAGACTTTTCTCCTCACCTCTAGATTGTAAGTTCCCAGTCAGCCAAACTTTTCTTTTATTGTTACTTTAGATCATGGAGTTCATCGGATCCCTTCTATGCCAACGACAGAAGCATCTTGACTCTCTCCACAATGGACTCGCCCACTTGTTAACAGGGACATTTGTAAATACCTTGTGGAAGCCATGTGGTGCTCACACACCTCCAGTACGTTCTGAAGCGAGTTCAATGCTACATCCCTGCCCTCGAAAGGACTAGCCTGACTTCTAAATATAAACCGTGGCTTGTCTTGTGTCCCAGCACAAGTCATCTGGACAGTAATTGCTTCCAATACTTTTTCCTAATTAGATCCACAAATTGCCCTGGTTTTTTTTTTTGTTAAGGCACGCTTTTACCTCTGACCGTTTTAATATTTTTTTGTTCCCTTATGAGCAGGTTAGAATCCTGCATTTGATACTTGAGACGTCGCTGTAGTGCAGTGACAAAATCTTTCTCCTCCCAAATTCGAGTGATCCAACAGAACTGAATTTGCACAATGAAACTTGAAAAAGTTGCATTTTTCATGATGACCCTTCGCTTCAAACACACACATTAATTTTGCGCTGTCTCTTACAGATGCTGTCTTAGCAGTTTGCAAATCAATTTTGTTACTTCCATGGACAGTTGCCATGTCCTGTAAGCAATCAGTTCAGTAGTTTTTGAGAGTTAACATACAATTCAAATATTTATGCTGCTGTGTGAATGACAGTAGATTAGTCATTATGTTGAAAAACAGTTAACTCTTACAAATCAGTAATTTGGAATAATAAGGGATATAGCAGTTCACTGTTCTCTTGAAGTGTAATTCAGAAGCCAGCCATCTTTTATTAAGCCCTGTCTGTTTTGTTAATCTTGATCTTGACATGGAGAAATCTGTAAGAGTTGGTAGATTGTGCAGAAGTCTCACTAGCATAAATTTTTTGAAGTATTAATCCTTTGAAAGTTGGGGAATTTTTGCATGTTTTATTCTTTTTCATGTATTTATATTTGGTCACGTTGTACTTTGAAGATACAATTAATGCTTAATTATCTTCGTATATCTGAAGGATCTGAGACGTTGATGGCAATGTTTTGATACCTGAATATGCCAATAAATACCAGTTGCACACATGGCGCTTTGAATGGTACATCTTACAGGTACATCTGTTGGCACAGTATAAACGTGTGTGCGTGTTTGGAGCCGAGTAGCAACATTTGCCTGTCCATTCAGCTGGGGTGACTAAAACCTATTGGTTGTCTTTAGATGTGGGAGATGAAGCGGAGGTGCTGCCACCAGGGACAGCTGTAGAGCATTGCCTTAGGTGTGGCAGTTTTTATGGCCAGAGGCTGGTAAAAATGCTCCTGCTTCTGGAGCCTTGTTTGGATATCCAATTTTAAGTCTGTCTCTGACACTGAAGTCCCATCAATAATTGGAAGCATCTTCCTCTAAGAGATGTAAAGCTACATACTAAAATTGCCCCTGGGCGGAATAAACTATAAATCGAGCACAGACTGTAAATAACACCTACGAGAACGTCTTTGATAAATACGTGGTTAAGCGCAGGATTTGGACAAAACCAGTATTAGCTACTTTCACCACGCCTGCGCAGGTTTCTGCTGTTGGCTTAAGTGCCGTTTCCCAAACAAGTTACATGGCAAATACTTTTTCTTTCATAGTTCGGGCAGACACATCTTACGCCCCTGGTGTCACAGCTCCGTGGGGCCTGGGGTGCTGCCAGAGGAATGTATCCCTCTTGTCGTGGTCATCCCAAATTCTCCCGAGTTCAATAAGCTGCAGGAGCGGAAGTGTTCAAGAGGTCTGACTTACCTTGGATCAAATGCTTCACATGTTCATTACCTATAAACAGCTCTGCCATTCATTATTCTTGTTCATGACAAGTATCACGACAGGTATTATTTCAGTCCTCTGGGAACTTTTTTTTTTTGCATTAATGACTGGAAGCTTCACTCTGAGCTGAAGGCGGCAGGTACTGCGGGGTTGATTGTCAAGGTCTTGTTGTTCAAGTCCAACGTTTGTGTGGCAGAGAAATGGTTGTTGCAACCTTGTTTTGAACCTGTAGTGACTCATGCATGCCGTACGTGAGGTTTTTGTCCCACTGGCATGGATGAAATACCATTTCACAAATTGGTTAAGAAGCTGTAAAAATGAATTAAGAAACAGAACGGACAAAATCAAAATGCAGCAAGTTTTCCTTTTACGTGTTTAATTCATAGTTCATGTCTGTGTCATGCCTTCAAATGCGNGTAGTGACTCGTGCATGCCGTACGTGAGGTTTTTGTCCCACTGGCATGGATGAAATACCATTTCACAAATTGGTTAAGAAGCTGTAAAAATGAATTAAGAAACAGAACGGACAAAATCAAAATGCAGCAAGTTTTCCTTTTACGTGTTTAATTCATAGTTCATGTCTGTGTCATGCCTTCAAATGCGTATGTGCAGTGAAGCTTAAGCTTGAAAATTTCAGTTGTACACTAACTCAATCCCCAACACGGAGTGTCCAGATGATTAAGAAATCACTAAAAATCGAGTCTTGCATGCTCCATGTAACAGGTATTAACAAGTGACTCATCTGACTGCGAATAGTTTGAAACCTGGTTCGTAGGCGGAGGTGTGATAAACTGATCGTTGCCTCTCCGTTTGCCGAGAAAACTTACGTGCAGATACACAGTAGTAACAAAATACACTCAGATTTCACCTACTCGTGTAGCTTCCCTTATGTATCATACATATAATAGTAAATCTGTTTTTAAAATTATGATTTTCTTCTTAGTAGTTTCTCATTCTAAGAGTCTTCATACTGCCATGGATACCTAGGAAACAAAGAATTTTTTGAAGTACTCTAATCAGATATCTGCTGTTCGGCTTCCTCTCGTGTATCTACATCATAGTGTTTCACTTTTTAGAAGTACTTGTTTGTCCGTGTCAGCCATAGCGTTGTAATCATCCAGTCAGTTTGTGTGACCGTGGAACCTCATTAGTCTGTGTGCTTGGTGTATCATGTATTGAAATACGAACTGTGGTTAATTTTGTATACTAGAAGGCAGAGGCTGTGATTGATAGACAACGCCGCTCCAAGCATTTAGATTGGCTCAGCTCTGTACATGTACGTGTTTTGGCTTTTACCACACAAATACGTTTTAATGCTATTTGCACAAAAGAAGCGTAGTCCTATATTTGAAGAATAATTTACGTTCATTATGTGTTTCTTTAAAACCTTCCATCGTCTCCTCTCCTCCCTTTCCCCCTACTTTCCCTCTTCCCAGTGTTTGTAAGGTTACCGAAGAAACATGCATTTAAACAATTCAGGAGGAACTTAAGAATCCATCTGTCTGCCAAGGTATATTTTTCTATTTGCAGTAAATCTAAATAGTAATTTCTCATTTAGTAAGAACGTAGAATGGGTTTGCGTAAGACCGGATTTTTTGGTCTGACAAATATTTTGGACAGAAGAATTGACTGTGGGTTTTTGGTACTGACGTCACAAATCTTTTAAAATTGCTTCTCTTCAAGGAAGAAAGATTTTGTGTATTCCTTTGACAGCTGAAGCGTGTGGAAAAATTCACTGTGCATTGGGTACAGCGTAGAATTCTTCACGAAGGAGCAGCTTCATGAAGGCTAGCATTCGTATCTCTGATGTAGAGTGAATGGGTGAGGAGGAATTTGCCCTAGAGAGGAAATGTTTTAGAATTACCTCTTAGCCTTGAAAGCCATAGGATGTGGCACAAAAGCCTAGAGTAGATGTTCTCAGTTAAAAGCAAGAGTGATGTGCGGTCACTTTGCTATGCAGTGTCTCTGAAGCAGCACCTTCTCCACAGCCACCTTCAGAATGGGATTGAGTTCTCAGCAGATTTTAGTTCTTGTTCTGTGAAAAATATGGTTTGTTTCTGTTACTCAGAAAAATGTAGTTTTAGTTGGCAAACTTGCGCTTTTTAAAGGGTGCAGTGGAAAAGATCTAAGTGGGAAGATGCCAAGAATTGTTTCACAAACTAAAATGTAAATAATATTCTGTATATCTTTAAGGTTGGGGTGGTGGGGACAACACAAATAAATGCAAAGGAAGGACTGCTGAAAACTTTGGCTTTACGTTTTCAGAATGATTTCTTGTTTTCTAGTGCAAAAGATGATTTAAGAAAAGATTATGCAACTTAGAATGCATATTAAGCAACTGTAATTTCTTACTGGAAACCTTTGGTAATACTTTCAAACACATGGGGTTTTTTTTTATGACAGTGTAACTTCTCGATTGGAAAAAAAACCCCTCATTTTCTAGTGTTAGAAATGTCTCAAAGCTGTGGTCTGCATTATTTTTTAATAGTTTTATCTGACACTTCTGAATATTAATGATTTTGGTGAAATTCACTGTTCAAAAGCGCTCGATCAGAATGTGTTCTGAACCATTTGTTTTGAGATTCTTGTTTTCTTGGTGTAGAAAACCTGGTAACTCTCACACCATTGCCACTGCACTGGCCACTGCCTAGGTACACAGACATCGTTGCTTTAAAGGAGGAATTAGTTATTCCTAGAGCTGGGTGAACCGTTCATCACAGACTCCTTTTAGCCTTGCATCTGTTCCTAAATTACTTCTCAGTTAGTTAGGCTTTCTTCTTTGCAGATCATCTGGGTTGTTTGTTTTTTTTTTTTCCGGTGACTGTTTTTATTATTGGTAGTTTTGTATGTTCTTTGCTTCTGTTGTTTGCTTCCAGTGGCATGATTTGTCTGGTTTCTGCTCTCTATTGGAATGACTCAGTTTATGAACAGGAAGAGGAAAGACTGGATGCTCATGGCTGCATCATCTCTTGCCGTCAGTCGTCGTCGAAGTGCGTTCGCATCGGTATTTGCAAGGCTTCTGCTTTCCATAAGTTTTTTTTCCTACAGCTAAATAGTGCTCGTAGAGGCATCAGAAATAATAGAGAGACCTTGTGTGCTGCCCTGGCTTCTGTGGCTCACGTTAAAAGGAATGTTCTCATCACTTCGAAGTACTTGCCTTGCTCTAGCTGTTGCCACGCTGTGATGTTGTATTACAATAACTACATACAATTGTCATCACGGTAGATAGGACTTTTTGTTGTTGTTGTTGTTGTTTCCAGTTTGTATACATGCATAGACATGAATAAAACTAGGGGGCCCCCAGGCTAAAGACCTCTGTGAAGAAATGAAACACACTGCTGTTTGTGACACAAAGTGGCACTTGGCTGAAAAATAAAAAAAACCCTGCAGTGCACCTAAAGGGCCTGTGGTGTATATTAATTTTTCCTCAGCAGTTGTAAAGGAAATTATTTCATGGAGCAGTAAGTTCTCAACCCCTTTACATTTTGGCAATGGGATAAAAGATAACCCATGGGGCATGTAGTCTAGAAAGGGGAAAATGTTTAAAAATGAGTCACCTTCAGGTATAAATAAGATACCATTATTGCAGCAAAGAATGGATTTTTTTACAGTTCCCAGTTACGATCTTGTAAGAGACAGCAGCTCCTATGCATTGAAAATAACAAATCATCTAAACTCCTAACTTTTTCCACTGAAGTGTGATCAAGTTCTGCGTCTTTTTTTGAAGATAAGAACTTGAATTTTATCATCATCTCTGCTGATCCTTAACTTTAGGCAAATAAGGGGCATTGACAACTGGAAACTGTAGCAATAATTAGTACAAAGTATTTGGGACCTCTGACACTGTGGCTGCCTCATGTTATTCTTGATTCTCTGATAGCGAGTCTGTGTGCTTGCTCCGTGTACAGCTTGGTCAGTAGAAGTTGTTTTAAAAATGATTTATGAAAATTATATTTATTAAATAAAACTTTCACTTCTAGCTGCGTCATTGTTTTAATTATGTAAATATTAGAGGTAAATATGCCAGAGAAAAGCGAGGCCTGCGAGTCCATGTGCCCGGGACCATTCACTAGCAAGGCTGAAGATATGTTCCCAGCTGTAGTTAGTGTTCCATACTCAAATACAATCTACAGCGACTTCTGGCAATGTTATTTAAATAAAACATGAATGACAAAAGTTGATTAAATGCTTTCTTAAAAAAATTATGTCTTTAAGTGAGGATTTCTCAGTATGGATTTTGTTGTAAAACACGTTTGAGGCAAGTCGTAAGTTTCTTCTTATTAACAGGTGGATCAATAAAAAAAAAATCACTTTATATATGCTAGTCTTCAACCATATTTAAGCGAAGGCAGTGTGTGTGGTGTCTGCACATGCTATGTCATGTCAATGCAGCGCAGGTGCAAAGCATCAGCTCCATTTTGTACTTCTAAACATTTAAAATAAGCTGTAGGCAAAGTGTTGCAGCAGTTAAGATTCCCACCCCCCCCCCCCAAAAAAAATCCCTTAGCAATAAAGTGTAGTTTATGCAGAAGTCAAGTATTCCATGCTTCCCCCCACCCTGCTTAAAAGCACACTGTAGAAACAAGTCTTACAAATAATACACTGAAACAAGGCATGAGACGACTTAGTCATGGCAATTTCAGTGGAGCTTTATTGCCTCTGTTGGTAATGAGGGGATTGTAAGAAGTTACATTTGAACTTACAGCGATATGTAAATGATTTTTTTTTTTTTTTTACTAAATATAATCTTGAGATTAAGTGTTTTATATCAGGGCACTTCTAATTTTGTACGTATTTAATGTATAAAAACAGGTTACAAACTTGATGTTTGCTTTTTTTTTTCCCATGACACTTGGCAAAATTAAATTAAATTGATCCGTTTAAGGGGACAGCATCAAATTGAAGACATAAGCACTTACGAATTAAAGCAATCCAAGTAAGCAACTGTCTGCATTCTTAAAAAAAAAGAAAAACCACACAAATATATAAAGGAAAAAACACATGGCCACATCTGAGCATGTTTCAATACAAAATAGTCCCTGTAACCAAGCATTTTCTCCTTAGAACAAAACCCTGTTAAATCAATGTCTCTTTCAACTTCAGTCACTCATTTTGAAAAACTTTTAAGATGCCATCATAGCACAAATAACCCTTTTCTGCAACAGTTAGTCAAAGTAAGTTTTATGTATTTCTTTATAATTACACAGTAATTATAAGCGTGTAGTACCAAACTGATGACAACACTATTTTGTTGAAAAGATCTTGCATTCAAAAGGAATATTCTTTAAAACACCACGGCATTACGCCACTACCCAATCTCAGACTTACGTTGAGAGGCAAGTCTGTATTGGGATAAAAGCAAGTCAGTTCTCCTCTCCAAACACAGCATACTTGAACTAAGCAATCTGAACTGTACCAAAACCCTCAAGACAGAAAAACAGCACGCATAGATACCTTATAGAGCTTTTTTTTTTTCCACTCCCCCTCCCCCCAGTAAGTTCAAGTCCCCATTTATATTTACACAAAATTGAGAAAATACTGAAAGCAGCAAAAAAACACTTTTTTTTTTTTTTGCATAGCCAATGCCAGTAGCTGGAGAAAGTTTGCAATGTTTTTGTGGAACTGTATTGAAATAAATGCACAATTGGATTTTCTTAAAAGAGCACTGCTATAAGGGGAGCTAGCCTTATAGTCAACTTCAGAAAATACAAGTAAGTGGTTTAGCAATTTAATAGTCTTTTTTTTTTTCCTGTAATACTTTCAGCATCTCCATAAAAGTGTTCTGCTGTTCAGTGCAAGTACCAATTATTCTTTCAAAAATAATTCTGGCCTTATCACGGGACTATTTAGAGCACAGACTTAGACCTCTATCTTACTTGTAACTACAGCCTTTTTTTTCCTGGAGCTTGGTAAGGTCCAGCTTGTTTTACAGAGTAGTATTTATCAATTCTCTTCACTAAAAGTGAGAAGTAAATGACCATGTTTGTTTAGCACAAAAGCAGCTCAAGAGCTCTTGTAATATTAAAAATAAAGAATTGCATCTGATAAAACCTGTTCTGAACAAAAACAAACACTTTAGTGAAATGCAGTAAGACAACAAGAAGTAGTGATGGCTCAACAAAATAATTTAAGAAAAAAAAAGCCAGTGTAGTATTTTATATCTGATCTGTGCTTCTTTGGGAAAGCTTTACTCAATTTCTCTATTTGGCAACCACAGCGATACGTCAATTTAACGAAAAACGCAACAAAATTCAAAAAAGGGGTGTCATCCACAATGGCAGTACCTATATGTTATAAAGATTTAACTTACTTCTCAGGCTAATGGTTTCAAACCTAGATTCACATCAAACTCACCAGCGTCTTGTACAACAACAGGGCCATTTGTTCCATCACACCTCAACCATAAAAACTCCGTGTCTCAATGTCAAATACTGTATTGTGTAGCAAACACTTAAGACACAAATTCAGTATATTCAAGTTTTAGATTTCCACAGAAATGAAAAACCTTTCTTTGACAGACAGATAAGCATTTCAAAACTGAATGAAATCCGAGTTCTGAGATAACAACCTAGAGAATATTAGATTCTATCATGACGCACGCAGCTTATCTCAATGACACGCACCGAAGGCTGACTGTAACATTAAACACGGGTGCTTTAAGTGCACAGTAGTTGTGTCGTACTTCAACTGTTCTCACAGTCAGCTGATGTACAATCAATCAAACCATTCAGATAGGCACCTAGATACCCCAGTATCAACAACCTTGGGTTTTCTTGGTTATTTCTGTAATTGTTTTTACCACATACTCCAACTCGCTTAGACGATACCTGTCTTTTCCAGGAAAGAAAAAAAAAAATAAATCAGACCCAGTACACTTAAATATATCACTCTCACAGGAAGTGCTATCAATACAGTCTTTGCAACTAGCCGCAAGTGTATATTTAAGGAATCTTTTAAAAATTGTTTTGATGTTGATCTGCGTAATTCGGATGCCACACAACAGTTGTCTGATGATGACCAGCATTGTGCTTTATGTGAAACCAGAAACCTCAAAATAATTATAAAGCTTCTAGGACTTACTTATGGGAGATGAAACTAGAGTGGTCCACCAAAAAAAAAAAATTCCATGATAAAATCCACAATGTTGGAATTTTAACGGGCAAGAGTGGTCCAGACTAGAAGAAAAGCCCAAACCACCAGTAGAATGAAATATGATATGGTCCAAGATGTATCCTTAAAGGTTTGTCTCAACCCTCAGCCATATTGTGAGGATTGATCTTCAGTCCAGTCCAGCCAGCAGAAATTGACTGTGCAATTTTCCATTTCAGGTATTTGTACAGACTATGTACACTCTAGAAGGGTCCTTTAGTGCTACACTGTCGTACTTTTTGTCCCAGCAATTTGAGGGCGTGCAAATTCCACAAAGTCGTCAATAAGAACTGGCCATGCCCCTAAAAGAAAAAAAAAAAAGATCAGAACGTAAGAGCTCAGTTCAACAAGGCATTCTTTTTAAAGGATCGGATCTAAACAAGTTATTTGCTTTCCAAAGTCTTAACTTGGCATAGTTTCAAGCAAAAAATTGTAATTTTATTTTCTTGCCTGAAATTTAAGAGCTAGTTAAGAGTTCTACTTCCTTTAAACCCAATTAATACAGATGGCTTTCAAGGATCATACTTCCTTCATCTTCCTGACCAAAATAAAGGAAAAAAAAAACCCAAGCTGACAAAAATTCTAGCTTAAAACTCCTGGTTTTGGCACCAGAACTTGATGTCCAGGATGGCAATAGCTCCTTTAAAAATGCTGAACCTTGGATGAGGCAGTCTGTGCTGTAAGAGTACCATATCTTAACATACTACAGCATTTACTGCTCGCAATTTGATTTTGCATGAATGCAATGTTCATCTGTTAGAAGCAGCATACTTAGCCATACCTGAAAACACCAAAATGCACTCCGACAGTCAGCCGTACGGTTTAATGCCCTAGAAGGCTGGTATTACACTGTACATACTCTTCCGTATTCCTTATCAAGAGGTAGTTAAAATGGACGTGAATATTTTACGTAGTACGGGCAAGAGGTGCCCAGTCATGTGAAGGTTAAAAATAATTCTGGGCTGGACTGGTTTTTTTCCCCCTTAAAATATTTTTACTCCAAATCATTAAAACATGTTTTCTGCCTTTAATCTTTCTAAACTACATTGTTTTATTGTGGGCAGCAGTCCATTTGCTCAATGATAAGGGAATGAGAACTGTCCACAATTATTTAATGAAGTTGTAGAAGTTTGCTCCCCTCTGCTCTGGAAGTACCAGAAGTTTACAGTGTCCTCCCCTGAATTCATCTGCCACCAACAGGTGAAGGTACGTAGCTGTTCTTGGCCACACACGGATTAGAAGAGGGAAAGATCAATACAAAGGCTTGCTAGAAACACATTGGGTAGGAAATACCGTGTTTAGCAATCCCTGTATGCTGTCAGTTTCACTTTAATACTACTACATGTCCAATCTTCACATAAACTGAAGCAACCAAACTTAAAAAATATTCTCAGCTGAGAAATGCAATAACCAGAGGACCCTACAAAGAAATGCGCAGGCCATGAATCAGCTCCTGGGTTCAAGATGCCAAGAACCGCGTTGACAGAGAATCTGTGTTTTTTTGAACGGACACGTACCAGGGTTTGTCTCACTATGAAAGCGTTAGTATTTGAACTTAGACAGAAGAAACAAAGAAAATAGATTTAAGAAAGTTTCAGCATTTCTTTTTTAAACCTGCAGTAATAAACAGGTAACAACCCACATTAAAGAATCTCTAACTGAACTTTAGATCACCAGTGATACTATAATTAAGCTGTTATTAGACAGCTCTGCTAAAGCAGATACACAGTAATAAATGTAGCATAAAACATGGTTAGAAGTTACTAAAAGAAAACAGAAATGTTTACCTTCTTCATCATAGTTAGACATATCATCTGCTATCATTGTACTAAAGTCTAGAAGAAGGTTCCAGGTATCCTTAGGAATTGATCTTTTATGATGTTCCTGTTCGGAGGGGTGGAAAATTTATGTTTAAAAAAAAATAAATTAAAAAACCCTTACACACATTCATGTTTACTGTCTTGGACACATCCATATCCCCAAAACATACTTGTCTTGTATACACTATGAAGTGCAGTATCTGGGATCTGGGTCAAAATAGTCTTTTTCATCTACTCAGTAATTTAAACATATTTATCTACCAAGATCTGAAAATGCTGCAGTCCAGTTTATATGTAAAGATTTAAACTTACCAACAAAAATTTGTTCCACAAGTCTAGAAATTTAAATCTTCCATTAAGTACTAAATTCCAGTAGGCAATGGCCATTTCTAAATCTGTAATATTAAAATATATTACTTTTAGAGATATACATTTCAAATATATCATCTCCACAGGTATCTAACACTAAGATGAACCATATATTCATAAAGGTGAAAAGGTTAATCTAATGCAAATATACTCGTGGATCCTTTACAAAAAGGCAACCATAAATAAAGTGTTAATAAATATTTTCTAGATTTTGATAGTATCACTTGGATATAGGAGAACTGAAGATTGCCCATATTAATATCTAAAACTCCAAAACACACCGGGATATTTCATATGCCTTTTGCTACCTAACAATACTTTAGTTAAAATTTAGCAAAATATTTTTGTCTTTGAAATGCTACTGACATGAAAAGAAAATCTGTACTATGTTATAGTAAGAGCTGCTTTAAGTTTTTTTAATATATAAGATAGAATTTACATAAAAGTAGCTTTTTATTATTTCATTTGTACAGCAACCTTGTTACAGGTGCTGGCTTTGTAACATGGCTTTTGTCAAGCGTTCATTTCTGCAATCGGATTTCCTTTAGGAAAAGTGTCTTTAAATAGCGTCCAAGCAGATGGTTGGTGGTTTGTGCGTTGTTGGTCTTTTTGGGGTTGGGTTGGGTTTGGGGTTTTTTTTTGGTGGTTTGGGGTTTCGTCCCCCAAAAGACTCCTGTTAAGCTCTTGCTCGTTTTGAATCCATTTCTCAGGATGACACAGAAACCTGAACTGACACAGTTCAGGAACAGCAACCTACTGCCTGTCGGGCAACTGTGCGCTGCTGTCAGCAGTGGGTGCTGTTACAGGAGACTGGGTAGTCTAGCACCTAAAGGAAAAAAAAAAACAACCTCACCACCCTGGTATTTGCCAAAGGCTAAACTGACATGCATTTTCTGTTTGTTAGCGGCATACAGCAACGTGTTCGCTGATAAAAGAACGTTGTGTATCTGAGCTCTAAATCTCCACCTAGCTTGATCTCCATTACCAGGAATTAACAAGGACCTCTGCACGGTATAACAAAATGCTACTGACTCTGATCTTACCGAATTCAGTATCCATCACCAAGCACATACAGTAACCCCAAAAGGCTACCTAATTAAGTGACCTCTTTTGAACAAAAGCTCTAATGTATTTTGCCGTCTAGCAAATCTCTTCTTCCATAAACAATCCTCTTCTGAGAGCAGAGAGGAGAGGCACGGGATCAACTGAACCTCATTTAAAAAAAAAAAAGAACCAAAACCTGACACAACCCAAGAAAACCACTCCCTTCGCCCAGATGCCCAAACTACTTAAAGAAAACAGGGGGGTGGATCTCAGAGGTGAATTCAATAGCAAACACAACAAAGCATGAACTCTCCACATTGCTGGGGGGAAAATAGATGGTGACGAGGGGAGTTTATGAATTCTTTAGTATCTTTGATATTAAAAGTTCTTCTCGAACAGCATATTCACATTATGATGCTTCCTGACCAAAGTAAAGAATAAAAATTATGGAGGATTTTCCAGCAGCTGCAAAGGGGTGTGATTTCAGACAAAAGTATGACTTCCAAGAAGCAGGGACTAATTAAACAGAAGTCACTGTTCCTCAGTAAATAAGCTGTATGTGAAAATGACAACTTACTAAAGAGTGTAAAGGCTAGGCATCTCTCCTTAACAAAAGATTCAGATATAAAAACATGCACGTCAGCTGTCAACTAAAACAACTGTCTTTCTAAAAATGAATAGATACAAACTTCATATTAAGCTGATCAGTTCAAGGAAACAGACTGCAAAACGTAAGTTTTGTTTACTTGTCGTGTTAATAGCAGGTATATCAAAAAATGCAAGGTCATCAAATCACTGCATATTTATATAGTGGTTTATAAACAAACACTATAAACAAACTCTGCATTTTGAGATGCTTATATAATTTTGAGATTATCCTTGCAGGTAAGCAAAGGCCTTTAAAAAACAGATCTCAGGATGCTGCAACCTCAAACTCATTATGTGAGTCCAAACACGTAAAGCACAAAGACCTAACGCCTTAGCACAAACTTTGTGTTTTAAAAGAAATTTTGTAACATCACAAAACTTTAAAGTAAAGATACAATTGTAGGTTTTGTAAGAAAGTGAAAGAATGCTCAGGAAAGTCCTCATAGATCAAATACGAAAGTCTCAAAATAGATGCTCCATTTTGAGTTTTATCCAGAGAGATGCAAGAGAAGCAAACAATGTTTGAGATGAACAGCAGCTAAAAGGTATTCTCAAATAATACGCAAATATCACAGGAACTTTGAAGACATCCACAGTACTCGCACGCTAGTAAGGTGTTGTGCAGAGGAAATGTGTTTCCAGAACTGTGCCTGAACTACTTACTACACAACGTTTGGAAGATTAGAGACCAATATACATTAAAATCAGTTTGCAAGTTCCTACAAGCAGTTATTTAGACACTCCAAAATTAATTGCCTAACTAGGAGCACTTACTTTTCAGCACTTCACTTCTCCCAATACTCTTTTGCTTCAGGGTTTCCAGAATTATTCTGCCCTATTGTAAATTCATGCCTAGAACTGTGTTATTTATCGGCACCAAAAGAGTTGGTACGCATCCAGATTTTAAGCTTAGTTCTACATCACTTCCAGACTCAGACTTTAAAAAAAAAAAACCTTACACTACGTATATGCTGTATGAATCTGAGAAAACTATACTTGTCTTTGTCACTGCTAGAGCTTAACCTGCATAAAGAAGCTTTAAGATGAATCAGTAATAAAGCAAGGGACTTAGTTTGCCTGCTAAATAATTTTTACTGAAGTCTGTTCTATCTGGGATTCAAAAGATTAATTTCCATATAGGACTGGGGGGGGGGGGGGGG
>VZSC01002424.1:542461-555169 GCA_013398225.1 Steatornis caripensis
ATCAGAAAAAGAATAAGAGTCTTCCTTATACCTTAGAAAAATGGAGAAGAAAGTAAGAGGCAAGCATAACATCAAACAGTTCTGTTATTCTGAAGCTTTGAGAAAATGTAATTTAAAATGATCATGTAATTATGCCATCATTGCGATTTGTCATTTCACTTTTACCACCTTAAGGGGATTCTGCAGAATACTCCTTGATGTGTAAAACTGTTTAAAGATTAAAAACAACATACAAATGTTACAACAGTAACCATAAAGAAACGAAAACTAACAAAACCCTGCAACTGTTTGCATTGCAGAACTGATTCCACACGGACACTCTCCACATTTTCCTTGTTGTAGAATGACACAGAGTCGAAACACAGGCACGGAGCTTCTGCTAATTTACTTATTTTTCAATATTCATTTTAAGCCAGAAGTTGGACGACGTGTAAAAGACAACACTACCAAAGCAGAATGTCCTCTTTTCACAGCGCATGAATGCATGCTGGTCAGTTTAAGGCATTTTCACGACTGAGAAAAATAAATTCACAAGCTGCCAAGGGAGAACCTACTGGCCCTTTCAGTATTTTATTTCTTCTCAAAAGTAGACAGTTAACTTAAGAAGTTAACTGTTACAGAGTCATAAAAATACTAGTTATCGTTAGTATCTCAACTATACTGTATATAGATGAATACGCATTCTGGTTGGTTAACATTACTGCTTGAAAAAAAATTTTTGTTCCCCTCATTTTTACTGTTGTGAATAGACAGATCTGCAGTTTGTTCATTTAGTTCCATCCAAACTGTGGTGTTTTGTTATGGTTTTGGTGTTGGCTTTTGTTTTCAAAAAAAAAAAAAATTATTTTTAATAAGTGATTCTTCCACTTCACCTGTTATACTAATCAAAAGCACAATCAGCAAAGGAGTTCTGAAATAATGATAAAAAAATAACCATCCAGTGAGCTGAGGTGAAAAAAAATGCTGTAGGTAGGCACCTGTTACCAACAGCACAACAGGCACCCAAGCCCAGAATACACAAAACTATTTGTCCTACTCCAATTCTATTTTGCCAAGACATCTGCAAGCATTTTTGGTGTTACAAGAGATTGTACAAGTGTACTTACATGTAAATCAGTTTTACAACTTAAGTTTATCCTAAAAGTGAAAACTGAGTTAGAATTTGCAGCACTGAACAGATTAAGTGGTATAATTACACCTTTGATGTAAGGCCCATCGCACTTACTGAGGATTGCACACACTCTTAGTGAAAGAATAAACCCTCTCTCATAAAATGTTGTAGTCTATACTAATGATGCAGATATTTCCATCCATTTGAACACCATAAATTGACATCTGTCTTTCACAACAGAGATGTTTTTTATCCCAAGGGTGGTTATCTTTCAGACTCATTGGATCACAATAATATTTTCACTTGCTGCTTTAATCAGTAATTTTCCATATTTACGAACAAATGTTTATGATTAAGAATACATACCTAAACCTTTCTGTCCCGGATTCTTTGCAAAGTTGAAAGTAAACTGATAAAAATCCTTAAATCTTCCTGGCTCTTTTAATTCTTGTTCCATTTTAGGAATCTGGGCCTTCAATTTTTCTATGCTGTCACATCTGCATTTTAAAAAGCATGTTTGTTTGTGTATTATTCATTTTCCCATAAAATACGAGTTATAACAAACAAAAATTTATAAAATTTATAATTAACAAAAATTTATAAAATTTTTGTGGAATACAATACGATTATCAAAATTCAGGAAGTCTTTAATTAGTCTGCACCTATAACAACAAAGAAATGAAACTGTTGTATTTCTTCACATTACCATTTGCACATATTAGCTGACACGTTAGATTCTATAATCCACAAAATTTTTAGAAAAATGTGACAAAGGCTACTACCTTTCCATAAGGCAGAGAAAACCCCAGGTACGCTAGACTGCGGACCAACATCCTTGCCTTTACCTACTTGAGTAGCTCTATGGCAACTAACTGAAATACTCACACAACCAAGGCAAGCAGCACTCAAAGTTGCCTCCCTTTTTTTGGTCACTAAGCATCTTGCGCATAGACAGCAGACACATTTTGAGAGGCAGACAAGCGATGCTAGACTCTGAAAAGTCTCTGAAGTCTAAAAGGACAATGTGATTGTGAATTCCCCAAAATAGGGCTGCTTCACCGTACGTTCCAGTTTCTGACTCTGGATTACACTGTCAGAGTCCAATACTTAACTACACACTTACCCTAGCTCGGTCATTCCATCCATGAATTCCAGCTTTGAAAATTCACACTGTGTTGCAGCTCGGAATTTCCATGCAATGATGAGTACAGTAATGCTGGCTGGGTCAAGAGCTAGATCATCACAAAACTGCTGTATACCATCTATACCAATTTTATTTTCATCTTGAGGATCTTTGGGATATAAAAGCAAGTATCAAGAAAAACAGGTTTTTGAAAAAACTGATTTATTCAACACAAGTATTTAAGGCAAGCTAACGTTTTCAAGAAGCCATTTTTGGGATCAGCCCTTATAAGTAAATATTTTAAAAACAAAATTAAATTAGTATTTTCAATGGTTAAGCTTTAACAATTGAGGAAGTTACTACACAAAGCCTCCCATACAATGGAACTTACATTATTTTCATTGAGACGAAAGCAACACAAACATTTGTTTTCTGCCTAAAAATATGCACGATATTCTGACACATTGCGTACAGAGTACAGTGGTCCTTTCCCACCAGCACACCTCATTCTGGCATCTGTGGTAAGACTGCCGATCTGCGTGCCATTACAAACAATTCCACAGTGTCCATTTGTAAGCTGTAGTGATACAATTATCAAATCTGCCCGTAAACTACTAAGTCAACATTAGTTTTGCGCATGGCATCACCAGCATGCATGAGATTGGACATGGTAACCTCCAACAGGAAAGTTACGTTGCCCCATTACCGATTCCAAGTCAGCCAGGCACACTCCTCTTTCCACGAAGGAATCAACATCTGGTCTGGAAGTGAGATGCTCACATTTCAAGTGCACTAACAAAGATCTACTAACGCAAGCCAACAAAGACTTCAGGAAAATGGTATTTTGATTATGCATGCATATGAAAACTGACAGAAAACATAGCACTCATTTTGAGATTTTTTTTAAGTGCTAAACCACAGAATTTGTTCTACTGTACTGAATCCACTTTACTATTTGTGGTACGATATCATCAGTTGAACACTGGCTATATAAACAGATAAAGAGACTTTGTTTTCTTTTCCGCTCGGTTTGCGACTATCTGATAACAAGCACAAGGTGAATGAAAACTAAGGTAGGATCCATCCTTGGTATGCAACCTTTCACTTTGTCAGCAGTCCTGAGTGATGTGCTTTCTCCAGGAGACTCGCCTAAAATCCACATTAACCCTCACACTTACTCAGTATACACACAATTCCAGTTCCAGACCCTAATCTTGTATAAATGTACAGATATTTAGAGCACATAAAGCAACCACGTGTAATCCTTGTGAAGCAGAAGCCTACATATATTCCCTTTCTAACTTGTATTATTAGCAATAGGAAAACAAAGCTGAAAGAGTTAAGATTTCCAAGCACAAGAGCACAGCTGCAATGACACACTGTAATTAAGCACACATACTACAACTAGGAAATAAGCCTTAAAACTCAGGGTACTCACCTTTGTATCTGTTATATAGTTGTTCTAACTTCTTTCTGTCCAATGATCCCTTAACGCTCTCTCGTATATAAAGTTCAGGATTTTGGAAAAAGTTGTCTGTTGCAACATCTAACTTCCAGTCATTTTGAGACAGACAACTCACGGCTGTCTTTTCACTAGATTGTGTGAAGACCATAAACTGACGCACTTTATCCTTCTGTGATGATTTCAACTTGTTCTAGTAAAAAGAGACAATACTGTAACTAGAAATGTTTTACTGGACAAAAAAAAAAATCAGTACTGTTAATATTTTTAAATCAGTGCCTTTTTTAATCTTCCCAAGCAATTAGAATTCACTCAAACCCACATTTATTTCGTCTCTTTTTTTTTTTTAAATCTAAAAATTTACCTTCATTCTAGGTACTTTACATTGTAACAAAACTGAGTTAAAATATCACAAAAATCATGCCGGCAAAACAATCACAGAAATAAAAGTGAGTATTCTTATTGAATATTTGGAGAGAGAGCTGAAGGGATAGCAAAGCCATATACAGCTCTAGGATGGGACATCTTTCTATTTAAACCAATTTTTGGTTTTTGTTTTTTTAAAAAAAGAAAAAATTCTTCTCTTAACAGTAGAATGCTACGCCTACCAAAAAAGGCAACTGAGACGCCTAAATAAAGCCCATGGCTATCAAAATATTTCATAGATTAATTGCCTCAACAGATGCAGCAGAACAGGCCATTTAATAGCTTACTATCACTGAATGAGAGGCTGGCATTAATCTAGTGCCAGCTGAGCAAACTAACAGCTAATGCAGGACCAGGCACAAGAGCACGCTGCCAGAGGAAGGACCTCTCGATGTGCCTCTTGATGGCAGCAAGGACCTAGGCTGGGTCATCTGTTTCAGGGAGCTACACACCAAAATACCTTAAAATACTTTTTTTTTAGAGGTTCTTTCTTTTTTTTTTTTTCTCTCACTTTGAAGGTGCTCAACTCCACCTACATAATTTGAAAAACATTCCTGTGAGGAGGCATTGTCTCCATTTCACAGGTGCAGCAACTGAAGCTAAAAAAAAAAAAGGGTAATTTTGCCAGAGGCACGCGGAGGAGTGAGTAGCCAAGGTGAGAACTCTGCCATTTCAGGCCTCGTGCCCAGACCAAGAGACATCCCTCTCTGCTCTAACACAAAACTGAATGGAGAACTTGCTGCCAGTATTTTATCAGCATAGAGTGATTCCCAAGGATATTCCTGATGAGGAGAAGCACACTGAGTATTTCAAGGGTACAAGTTACACAAAACTAACGGCTGATCAGGAGAAAGCAATCATACAGCTCTTGCACTAAATCCAAACTCAGTTCTGAAGTTCAAAGCAAAAAGACTCCTAACGTTACAGCTTAGTACATAATAGTTCCGATTTTTAAGTCAGGATTGGATTTCTTACATGGCACAAATACTTCATTTGTACTTTACCTTACATTCTAACCAAAACTTGTATATTCTGTTCACTACTGTAATTTCCAAGTGCATGGCTCCTTCTCAGGAAATATGGGGAAAAAAGGCCAAAAAGATCTCTAGATGTGATAAACTATCCCCAGCCAAAGAACAAATGGTTTAGGAGCATTCATTCCAAGCTCTTCATTCCAATGGATAACTAGTGTCCGATCACATTATCATTAGAAAAAAGAAAGAACTAATACTTTCAGAACACAAATCCACCTGGCCTGAAAGTCAAAATCAGTTTTCTACTGCTTGATGACAGTGACTGTGAACACTATTATTCATAATAGTTAAGTTCCCAGCTTCAGAGTTACACCTTTATAAATAAAAATACAAGAGCATCACATTTGGCTTAAACGGATACCTACATAATATACTAAACATACCAATACCCTTTAATTTAAGGTCCCTTTTAAAAAAAAAAAATCCCCCTCAAAGCAAAACAACCCTATTTCTGTAACATCTAGCTGAAGCTAAAATTTTAGCACACACTGCAGACTTAAACACAGTGATTAGTTAGGCTATACTATTTCTAAAGTTACAATGTGTTGCTGCTTTATGTCAGTTTCTTGAGTAAGTTTCTCACATTGGACCTTCTACTACAAACGTTTTTCTGAAGCTCAGATTTTTCAGAAGTGGTTCTAGGTGAAAGGTCAAGCCATCAGAGCAGGTTCTGCAAAGACCCACTGCTGACAACACGTGCATGCTTTGAGTTTCACAGCAGGTATTCAGCACCTTAAAATACTGAGCTCAAACCTTCACAAAAATCACTTACACTGACAAAGCCGTGTGGAATTACTTCCAGAAATGACTAATACATCTTTTTAGTTCCAGTTTTTAAAAATATATTGTAAACGCAGATATATTAAAACAAACCATTGAATGAAATCCCAAATGAAGATGAAAGACTCCCAACGCTAATTTTCTGTCTCAATTACCAGCTTCCTCAAATCAGCTCCGCACAGCCGGTGTGCTGCAGCACCACAGACTCAGCTGCACTACATGGCAGAGTCACACTTCTGACCTTAGCTTTTCTCTTCTTTTTTTGACAAAGTGGGTGCCTTTAATCACCAGGTTTTTTGTTTGTCTGGTTGTTTTTGTTTTTTTTTTAAACATGTACACATAAGTACGCACAGCCCTTTTAATAGTGATCATTCTGCAAAACCTCAAGAGGCTTTGTTCTGCCCTGCTCTTGCAAGCCTAAACTCCAAAAGCAATGACATACAACAAAAAGTCAAGGAACAGGTTTACAAGGCTTTCACCATGGATGCCCAAGACCACAGAAGGTAGTGGGTCTTGTGTGTTGTCACATAAAAGGACAATGCAATTTACTAGATAAAAAAATTGCAGCTTAAATCCCTTCTATGATAAAATTTAAATTCTGTATATGCACGAGATCTTTGTGTGCTTGGGGGTCCCTAAGTGATAGGAACAATATAAAACCTTTTTAAAAAGAACACTGAATTTGCCAAGAGTCAAGCAGCTAATGACACTAATCAGTATAGCATTCAGCACTACATTAAGATGCAATAAATCACACTGTTCAGCCACAATCTTTTTATGGAATAACTACATTTTTACTGGTCAAATACGAGTTTATTTTTAGTGAAGAAGTGCCAAAGCCCTTTCTTTATATTTGATGAATGTTTCCGCAGAAGCTTGCCAACATGGGTGAGACACTCCACATCCTAAGTGCCTGGACAACTCTTTGAAGGCATACTACAGGACAGCAAGAGATGAAATTACTGCTGAGTTTTTATTATCCTATTATAGCTCTTCTTTCATCACATTAAAAACCCACACTTCAAGCAGAAACAGGTTCCAAGCCTTCTGCACTTTTAAGGGCTATTTCTAGAAGCTGAGCTCTAACAGTCTATTATTGTTTTAAGTGTGCAATACAGAAGGCAGAGCACCCTACAACCTTTAATCCTGTAGTCATCAGGCAACAAATACCTTTACATTGCAATTGTATGTGCTGTAATGCAATGCAATCCACTTAAAACACCTCAACTTTAACACTAGTTAAAAAGGAAGATAGAATTTTATTTAACAGATAGCTGTCTTGATAAAATATACAAGCAAAAACCAATGGAAAACAAATGCAACAAATTTTCTACTCTAATCCCTTGGGGTAAGGGGAAAAGTAAAAATTCAGATCTGCAAGCCTTTGATCACATTTATGTACTATCCAAGCTGCCTTTCATAATGAGGATGTCATAAGAGCCAGGATGTGAGCTTACTTTTAAAACGCAGACTAACTTCTTCAAATGAAAAGCTACATTATGTAGATTCATACAGCTATAATAATTGCATCATTCCAATGAATGTCTGATGCTATAATATTGATTTTAAAATGAAAATTTGCCTCAAGTACCAAATTTGGTAATTCTAATTCAATAACCCATCCTTGACTAGTATCAGATACTTCAATGAAAGATTAAAAATACTTGGGCTTTTTTTCCCCCAAGTATTTTTTTTTTTTCTGGCCTCAGACTGAAACTCCCCCTGGTCTAGGGGAGTAAGCTTTCCCAGTCCAGGAAAAAAAAAAAATGCTGCAACTGATCTGCCAACTCTGACTATATGGTTGTTTTTCCTTACCTTCTACACTCAATTTTTAGTCACCTCAAAGATCAGCTCTACACACTGGTCATCAACATTTTCTGGACAGCTAATAGCTGTATGAGGGCTCCACTCTCCTGGATAATGCCCGTGGGAAACAGTAACAACCTTCGTCCCACACTGCCCGGACTGGAGAGCTAAGGATTCCCACCAAAACCCTGCTCTTGGACTTTGCTCAAAGGTTATATGCAGCTGCCAGCTAGAAAAGCAGTCCATGGTCAGTTTGAAGTATCTCTGCTCGAAATTCCTTATGGCCCCCAAAGAAGGCATTCACACAGTTACTCCTTAATGAGTAACTGCTTTTCACCTTTCGCTTCCCGGCCACTGCTTACAGATGACCTGATTCCAGCTAGTTTCACTCCTAACTAAAGGAATTTGAAGGATGTGACACCTGTGCTTTTGTTTCAGTCAGGACTCAAAGGAAAGCCTGTTAAGTTCTCATGCAGTGACAGGTAACAGCCTTTTCTAAAATACTATCAACCTCCACAAAGTCTAGGCTCTCATGCTCTAGCAAGAGATCTGGCTTGCACTTTCAAAAGCACCCCAGTGACACAAAGTAACTTCAACCCGCAAACAGAAGGGGCTTGTGCATGTAATAACATTACAGATCATGACTGCCAGTTTTGTTGCATCTTTACACGACACTAATGGTCAAGAGAATATTGCTCCCTCGCAGTGTCTGAATCATTCCACGTTGGGCTGTACCCATTAAAGGAATGTATAAGACATCTGCAAATAATCTGGTTTACTGCTTCATTGCTGTATTTAACAAATACATGGCTACAGCTTAAAAGGCAAAATCATGAATATTTTTCTTTGTTTGATAAGAAAACAAAAGCTAATCACAACAACAGAAGTCTATGAACATACTTTAATCCGCCAACTGTGATGGCATACATGTATACTATCAAAAACCCCATAAAATCCAAGTTAAAGACAAAAACATTTGAAGTAAATAGCCATAGTTTCTGTATAATGTAAATATATATGCTCTTCAACTACATTTTATTTTCTACAGCAGTTTCTTGAAAAGAGAGCACAGAAAGTAAGATCATCAGGGCATTTTTAAGCTTCTGTTTCAAACTGATGTGAAATACATTTGCCTGCAGTTGAACAGAAAACTTAAAAAATGAAAAAGTCCATTGAGATATAAAATCCAAGGAAAAAAACACAAACAAAATAAAAGCAAAGTTGCTTTTTACACCTTCTAATGTTCTATTAGTGGATAAAGTCACTTTAGTACTTGCATATGGGCAGAAAGTCTTTCATAGAGGACCAATATATAGCTACCCAGAATGTAGCACTTGTAATAGTGTTTTAAGGTAATTCATGCTAACCCGAGAGGCGAAGGAAACAACAAAAATCAGGGCTTTTTCAATTAAAAAAGGAGAGAATAAAGTCATCAATTTTTTAGCATTCTTAACTCTGGTCCAGGGCAGGTGGTCTATTCAGGCACTAGAAGCTGCACTGATACGTTATATTTGCATTGGCACCACAAAACATGAGTGAAATATCAAGAGCTACATAATAAATTTCACACCTCGTTCTCAGAGTAGTTCATATTCCTGAATAATTCCTTCATGGCCCTAATTAAAAGTGATTTTACAGTATAAGTTCAAAGGGTTCTCTGGTAAGCTGTGAGAGGAAACAGATCATGCACTATCTTGTCTAGCACTCAGTCTACTCTGTCCTAAACATAATGCCAAGAATCTACAAGTTTTACCATGGGAGAACCAAACCCAAAAACATTTAATATCAACAAACTACGGCAGACCTGAATATGCACCACACAAAACAGCCCTGCAGAACAGCTTGTTGAGTTAAACACTACATAACAATGTCATGAACTACAATAACATTACAGGAGACAGTGTCAGACATGAAATTCTTGTAATGCTCAATTATTACAACTTCCTGTCACCTGAGGCTTGCCATAAGAAGTTATGTATCTATCAGCATAGAAATATTCTTCAGAGAACACAAATTGGATAATAATAGATAATGTAAATAGAGATAATGTTAGCATTTGGCTCTGGATAAAGATATGGCTACTCACACACTTGCCTTGATTCAGAACAGTACAGGTAGCAGAGCTCTTCTCCTCAGAGAAGATAGCTTAAGAGTATAACGGAACAGCTTGCTGCTCTGTCTTCACTCACAGTGACATTACTTGACCTTACCACAAGATGAAGCAGTCACACACCAACAGATAAGGTGAAGATGACCACTTCTACAGATGCTGCTCAGCTCGAATGAAAATGTGGGTAAAAGAGGACAGATTGCTATCAGCAATCCAAGGAACATTGCCACAGTGGGTCTACCCAAGCACTGGACAGAAAATACTTTTCGAGTTACCAAAACAGCAGAAGCAAGCCTAACAGTCTGCTGTAATGGTCTCCCTTCCAGATAATGGACAAAGACAGTTTCGATCAGCTTTGTCCTGAAAGCACTGGCCGTACAAACACTGGTGAGACCAAGTCAGAGCCAGAAGTGCTCTAACTGGCGGTGCTGCACCGGCAAGTCAGAGCCAGGCCACAGCTGCAGGAGCCTCTACCACAGCATCTGCTGGGCTGGACAAGGTACCCAGCCCCAGGAACCTGCCATAGCCACTGGGAGGACCAGCCAGATCAGTAGTGCATACGGACAGAAAAACGGGACACTGAATCTCATGTTTCCAGATGGACATCTTCAGATCTCTGTGAAGAAGTCTCCCTACTCCTTCCCCTAACGAAACAGAGGATTTTGACATACCACAAGTACAGGTACAGAATCCTATACCTGGGCACTAGAAACAATTCATACCTGTATTTACTGCTTATAAAAGCTGCAGCCTGTCATTTAGTCCCACTTCAGTGTCTATGTCATCCTTTCACCTGGGTGTTGCAGTCAACAAGCACAACCTGGAAAATAGTTGTTTGCATAGCGCCTAACAGCTATGCTCAAGGCCATGACTACAGTATTCAGATACTCCCTCCAATCTGATAAATATGAATTTATGAGTATAGTACTGTTCCAAATAATAGATCTGCCAGTTCTTCAGTTAAGTGTTTCCAAGAAGACTAAGCAGATAGGATTCTGCTGTTTCTTACAAAAAACTATTCTCAGAATAACATGTCTCACCATTTCTGTTATATTGCCACTTACTACAGTATTGTTCAATTTAAATTTCTAACCACGTAGCCAGCCAATAGTACACGTATGCACAAGGCATCAGCTGTGCATTTTCACACCTACACTGGATATACTGTGAGACAGCTGTAGGTGATTTTTATCGAAAAAAGTCTTCACAAAAAGCTGTGTAACATTACTGCACAAGTGCTATTTGAGACAGTCCCAGAACTGCAGAATTACAGTAAGACACCTCTACACTCTGAACTCTACAGAGACTTCAGTTTTAAGCTCTCATAAAAAACTCAAGTGAAGATCTACGTCAAATTATTAAATTAAAAATTATACTAGTATACAGTGACAAGTTTATTAGAGGTCTACATACTGCAATATTAATTTAAAACCTGACTAACCAAATTTTTGTGCCAACATAACTCCATCAGTTAAAGATGACATTTTTATTTTTTTAATATGCTCTTAACACTGCTTGCCAGAATAATATTAACAGCAGATATAAAGATATCTTTATATCAATAAATGTACACAAGTAGATCTTAAGACTCCCTCCTACACCCTTCCTAAGACAATACAGCTGCTATAGAAAAGTACTTCTTTAAACTGTACAGGTGAGGTTAAAGGTGTACAGCTTTTGTATACAGAGAAAGCCTAGAAGTACGACCATGAACATGTTGCTTTGGATGCATAAGACACTGTGCAGGAGACAGTAAGGACCCCTCTTACATAAAGCTAAGGAACATCTTTTTCTTTTGTTCAAGCGAACAAAACCAGCAAATTTTGTTCCAAGCACTGCTGATTCCCTCTAGATGAGGGAAGGCAGAAAGTCAGTCAGTTTGAGAGTCCACAGAAAATTCTCAGCTATAAGGAAAAAATTATTATGGAGAAAATGCAAGACAGATAGGTCCTCCTTTACAACACTCTTGAATAGGAGCCTTACCAAAACCACAACATAATTATTCAGAAATTCTCCAACATAATCGCAGTTCAAGAAGGATCAACACACCCAAGTTTCACAGAGAAATGACAGCACTTAATCGGCCCTGAGCCTCCTGAAATCCTGAGAAAAACTGCTAGCAGCCCCTGGTTTCTGGCAGCCCCCTGCACTCTCTCCAGGCACTGCTGCTCACCACCCAGCACAGGGCACAGACCAAGCTGCCCACAAAACGCCTCTATCGCCCCTGCCCCGTACAAAGGTGCCTGAACCCTCGCACAAAGTGCAAGCGAACACCTCTTCGCCGTAAGGAGGCCTAAAGCAGGCCCCCGGGCCGAAGGCCTCCGCGGGATCCCGGCGCCCCCCACCCAGGCCCCGGCGCTTGCCCCTGCCCAGGAGCAGCCTCCTGCCCTCCCGCCCCGCGGCCAGCGGCCCCGGCCCACCGCGCCGCCCTTCCCGGGCCCCACACGCGCCCCCCACCCCACCCTGCTCGGTGGGAGCACCGAGGAGCCCGCGGCCCCAGGACATCACGCCCCGGCTGCGATGCCCCCGGGATCGGCCGCTCCCGTCGAGCCGCTCCCGTCGAGCCGCTCCCGGACACCCCAGCCCGCCACGACTAGGCCCCAGCTGCCCCCGCGGCGCCGCCGCGGCTGGCCGGCCCCGAGGTGCCGGGCCGGGCCGGGCCGGGAGGCAACCCGAGAGGACGCTCACCATGTTGAGGGCTGTGCAGGCCTCTTCCCTCCCGGCTCAGGCGGAGACTGAGGGCGGCGGCGGCAACGGCTTCCTCCGGCGGCGGCAGCTCCCGGCTCCTCACGGGCCCTTCCGCCGCCTCCCGCTCATGCGCAGTGCGGCGCATCCCCTGCGCCGGCAGCCGGCGCT
>VZSC01002424.1:556325-635468 GCA_013398225.1 Steatornis caripensis
GCGCGCCGTGCTCGCAGAGGTGTTCCGCGGCGTTTGCTCAGGGCAGGCAGGTGCACAGACCCAAGGTAGTTCTCGCTTTAAACGCGTGAACTTTAAAAGAGGCGAGACGGGAGAACCCGCGGGCTTCTCGGGATGAATTTGCAAAGGAGTCAGAAGACGTTTGCTGAACAGCCACGGAGACTTGGGGAAGGTGAAGGCTCTGGGCGGCAGCTTCACGGGGCATTTCTTACGGGGCCACCTCTACACTTGTAAGATTTTTCCTGCTAGAGGCTGTGATCTCCTTTGGGGAGCTGTTGCTTCCAAGGGGTTGTAAGGGTTAAATCACAATTAGTACCAGTATCCCAGACAGTTTTGTTTTCCCAGGAAAGCTTCCTCTATCTACTGCAGACGTTTGGCAGCAGAGAGGGTTGGAGGAAGCACAATATTGGCTGACAAAACTCAGTGGTGGCAAACTGCTAGTTGTGAAGGATAAAGGTTTGAGATCGGATTCTTGTTCTCATCTCCTGCTGGGCTGGGAGCTGTTGAAGTAATCTTCTGTGTTTATGTTACATGACCGGTATGATTGCACGCACCACAAAGAAAGTAAGACTTGAGAAAGCCATTTTTCATCTTTCTGTCCAGAGGTTATCTGTATGTTTTTATAGAAAAGGGTCTGAATCGCTTCTTACTTACTTCACTGAAAATCAGAGCTAAGCGTAGTACTTGGAGAGGAGAATCAGCCTGCCCCTGTGAAGTATCCAATTGTGCTGGTGTTCTGGGACAGGAAAATTAACAGTTGTCTTGATACTATGTATATGCAACTACGTCTGAAGTCACACATATCCTGAGAGACACTAGTTGCCTGCATACCTCGAATCCTTCCAAAAAGCGTGTTTTTGAAATCGAGGATGGCTGCAAAGTGGCCAGTGTAAACAGCCATGAACACTGCATGGCAGCCCAGTCCATGAGAACCACAGCAAGGGAGACACAGCCAAACCTGAAAACGTATTTCATCGAGTTAGCTAATTGCCATCACTGGAACGTGCTGTGACAGCCCTCCTGCAATCTGAAGACACAAATTAGACCTTGAGAATTATTGCAACATGTACCAATAATCGGAGAGATGAACTGTGATTGCAGTGGATTCCTCAGGACAGAGACAGGATTTGTAAGTGGCTTGGTTTTCTGTAAGGTCGATGACTCTTGCTGGTTTTCGGTATTGCAGGGTCCTTTAGGGGGTTTTTTGAGTATGTGTTTGGGGGCACGTTGTGTTTGTGTTTAGTTTTATCTACTCTTTTAACAAGTGGTACATACAATTCCTTTAACTTAAAAGAATGTTGAAAAAGTATTTCTCATTTTGCTTCTTTTGTTCACTGAATAAAGTACTAAACATAAATTAGTTTTAACTTTTTCGTGTTTAGGTCCTAATTAAAAAGGTACTGAAATCAGCATGGTCCTTCGCTTTGTTTTCAAATGAATTTTAGATTAAACTCTTAATAAATTAAGGCCTCATGTAACAAAATATTTAAGAGCACAAGAACTTCACATGCAAGAGTGTTCATAAGCTTTAGTAAGGTGCTACTGACATCAGTAGGCTCATAGGTATTAGCAGAAGACCTGATTTTATGTATTCAAATTATGATTACTTTAAAAACATTCCTTAAAAAATTCACCATTGCTACAACTTGTAGTTCAATCCATTATTTTCATCTTCTGTCTGGGTTAGAAATTAGCAATTTTTAAATTAGCTGCAAGTCTGGTGGAAGTTGTTCGCAGTACTTTAACGTTCAGAAATGGCTCCTGCTGTACCATCTTTTTTTTTTTCTGGGAGTCAGGACGTTTGGACTCTGCTTCCAGCTTTGACTGACTTGTGATTTGATCTAACTTACTAAATTCCTCTACATTATGAANAACGTTCAGAAACGGCTCCTGCTGTACCATCTTTTTTTTTTTTCTGGGAGTCAGGACGTTTGGACTCTGCTTCCAGCTTTGACTGACTTGTGATTTGATCTAACTTACTAAATTCCTCTACATTATGAACTCTCATCTTATAAGGTATGGGAAATCATGCTTCTTAGCAGGGCAGATAAAAATGGATGATTCAGTGAAATGCAGGTGAAATATCTAAAAAATATGTAAAATACAGATTAATGATATTGCCAGTGTGCATGCTACTGTTTTGTGGTTGTTTTTTTTTTAATTCTAACGCAAAACTACATGAGAAAATAATGGGAGTGGCTTCCTGCTGCCATTGAAGTTGCAAGTCTAGCGTTACTGATTTTAGCGCGTGCTATAGTATGCTCTCCTGTTGTGACTTCTAGAGTGCTTACACGGGTATGTCCCAATTGCAGGCTCTGAGGTAAGATAGCCTACCCAGAGCTCTTGGCTACCACAGCCAGGTGCTCTGGTGCCTCAGCTTGAGCCAGTTTGATTAGACTGACTTGAGTTATCTTCCCCTTCCATGGCATGCTGCAGCAGGCGTATCTGGCACAGCACACACTTCGGGACACAGTCAGATTGCCCCAGTTCCACTCATGTCCGTATGCTTTCTGGCTGGCTGTACAGCTGCACATGTGGATCTGCGCTTTAGTGACGTGTGCATTGTCTGAATCTCACACCTAACATTTCTGAGCAAAAACAGATGCTTTGTAAAGCAAGAGGCATCATGAGGCTGCCAAAAAGCATGTTTGTACCTATTCAGAATAAGTTGTCTAAATTGGGCTTGTTACATGTCAACTTTTGTACAACACCATCTGGGATGGCACACAAGTCAGACCAGTGATAAACAGCTCTGCTATTTGTAAACATGATGCATGCACTCAGCAGTACAGACTACAAGGAAATACTATTCATTGTGCAATATGCGTGCAGCATAATCACTGTGACCACAGTAACATGATGACTTAATTTATGGTAAAGCTGACACGCTTGCCTTGTTTTGTTGTGCGATCCAGTGATGTTTTATCATCTCATGTGAACACTAAGAAGACCAGTCAGTGATTTTTTTTAAATCCAAGTGTGTCAAATGCATAGTTCTGAATAGAACATTGATGTGTTTTGCACTGACGAGCTCTCTTCTTGAGCAGATAGAGAAGTAAGTCTCCCATTAAGTCAGTGCAGAATCCATTTAGCGTAATCCCCTTGCTGAGAACTTCCACTTAGAGCACTTTCTGAAGAGCAGGCCCAAAGCTTTATGAAGGATAACAATAACCTGGAACAGCTTGGCCTAGAAATGTCTTTCTAACCCCCACATCGTTTTGTCAGCTACTTTCTGCTCTCGCAAGTGAAACCACCAATTCACCGTACACTGATGGAATAGCCATGAAGTTGTTATGACTATGGCCCTTTGCCTGCAAACACCGACCACGTGTTTAGCTACCAGAACAAAGTCCCATGAACTATCCTGCACAAGGAGATTTAATGCCACTCTAAAGGCATGAAGTTCTTAGCATCCACAGGTACAGACCCAATGGTCTGCTCCTATCCCACTCTTCACCTGATACTGTTGGAATGTCTGTATCAGCCTATATATTTTTTTTCTGTATTGAAAGAAGAACAGATGAAATAAACAGTCTGTGTCCTCTTGCAGGTGTCCAAGCCATTTAACCTGCAAACTGGCACCTTGCCAATATCTGAAGATTGTTGTTAATAGGTGGCAGGGAAGGGCATTCACCTTTATTACGTTTTTTTCATCCTTCCTGCATTACATGATACATGAGAGGTCAAGTTACTACACCCAGCTGAAGGTACTGTTAGGAGCTGGGTTCCACGTGACAGTGTCTCTGGGAGGGAGCAGGACAGGTTTATGTGACAAAGGAAGAAGAGTCAGGTCAGCGAGCCTAAGCGAGTCTGAAAATTTATCACGTACGTAACTATACCCTGGCAAGCCTCAGTAAACTGCAACTTTCCAGGACACCTAACAGGCAACAGACTGCNGTTCACCTTTATTACGTTTTTTCATCCTTCCTGCATTACACGAGAGGTCAAGTTACTACACCCAGCTGAAGGTACTGTTAGGAGCTGGGTTCCACGTGACAGTGTCTCTGGGAGGGAGCAGGACAGGTTCATGTGACAAAGGAAGAAGAGTCAGGTCAGCGAGCCTAAGCGAGTCTGAAAATTTATCACGTACGTAACTATACCCTGGCAAGCCTCAGTAAACTGCAACTTTCCAGGACACCTAACAGGCAACAGACTGCAAGACCTGTGTATTTTTTTGGAACTTACTAGATATACTGAGAAACATATACTAAAATCAAGGCATTTTAAGTAAAATTAATTAAGGAATGAGAGGGCAATAAGAATTGAGATAGCTAGTTGCTTTTTATGATATGGACATTTCCTTAGTTCAGAACTTCTGTAAGCAAGGTATGATCTTTGTAAACAGAATGATTTGAAATTTCCCAAGTTATAAACCAGACAGCATCATCATAGCTATGATTTCATTATTAAAACCCTACACCTTTGAACTGTAAACAGCTTTCCATTCTCACTACAAAGAATTACGGGTGATTTCAAGACTCTAGGAGACTGAGACACCCTATTATTTCCCTATCACAGGGATTTTCTGTGTGTGCCATCTTTAATTGTTCAACTTAATAAAAATAACCCATCTAAATTCAGAGCACACATTTTGCTATTAATATAGGAAACAGTAATTTAAGTTATATGTATGGAAGGCAGAGCCTTTTGCCTTGAGGTAAGCAGTCTGCAAGAGTAATGCAGACATACAAAGCAAGGGTAGTAAGATGACTCTTACTTCCTGCCATACATGCCACACACATTTAGCCTTTTCCACTCCTCACACTGTCATAACAGCAAACTGGTTTTTGGGAACATGTCTACACAACCCAGCCATAATTAATTTTCTGATATCTAAGTGGCGAATTGTAACCTCCGTGCCCGTGACTAGCGATCAACATCAGTACAGTGGGGCAAACTTGAAGGAAAACATGCATTAACCACATCTGTATGTAACAGTTCTGTTTTTAAATTGGTTTCTTCTAGTTCATATTTTATCTCATCTTACATCTTTGTAGAGCAGGAGCTATGTCTTATGTTTCTGGGATTCTTAGCAGAGGACACTGAACACGCGTGGGGTCTTTTGCGGCAGCTATTGTATCAGTATTTATCACTGAGCGTTTCTGCACGTGCCAGTGCACACTGATGAGTTAGCAAAATAGTGGAGTTCAGAATAAGATGTATCTTTCCTTTTCGGAGAGGCAAAACAGGGAAGCAGTTCTCAGCAGCAGGCTTTTTCACCAGACGCTGCTTGGAGCTTTGCTGGCTCTAATACGTTAACATCTCGCGCTTTCCCTACTTTTTAAGTGAGTAGATTGGCTGCCATTCACAGAGACCAATTATCATTTCAAGAGCAACTTCTTGGCACTAGAACTGTTTATATGGAAAACAGATTAAAGCTAAAATCCAGCTACCATTATAATTTCAAAACCCAGTCGGACTCTAGACATGTGTTTTACTTGCTTATTACTGCTATAATAAAAATTATGGGGTATTCAACCAGAACATCCATGTTTATTTTAACGTGGATTCGTTGTATAATCAACAGGCTTTAAGCTAACATCAAATGTCTCATAAAATAGATTGCATTGCTTTTAGAACCCAGGCTCTTTTATTTCAAGAAATACAATCAGTCCACATAAAAATAAACGCCAAGGTTTCAATTATTAATTTCTGCAATATTGATTTTTTTAATCAGTAGTATATATTACTTTCCAAATGGAATTCTTATGCAGAATGGGGCACAGGTCCCAGTGTCATAAAGATACTGTTATTTACCTGTGTAAAAATCTATCATTTTGAACATAACTGTACAAGCAGTTACAAGTATCTGTTGAGAACATACCTTGTGTAAAAGCTCCAAGTTCAGATGTTAATCCCTTGCCATTAACTTTTCAGTTACACATTCAACACAGCATTGTTGAGCTTTTTACGAATAAAACGGATGATCACAGTCAAATAACTCCTGATCTGACTGAAGAATAATCAACAGAAATGAATGTACCTGTGATAAGTGCACTGGTTAAAGTAGGTACGAGTTGCTTTAGTAATAGTGTGCTCAGATCAACTGCCTTTTTTCCCTACCATTGACTAAGTTTTAAAGGTCCTGCCAAAACACTTGAGTATTCATTTTTTAATCATCATGAAGGCAGAAGCTAGGATTTTCTCATAACTAGGTAGTTACAACCATTACAATACAGGATTCCATACATATTGCAAACTTGATGTTTATAATTCACTGGTATAGATATTTACTGTATGGAAGGTAAAAAAATAACCTTACAAGTTAAAATAAAGCCCACGTGTGAAGTTACAATTTTACCAGCAAGCTTGGAAAATAATTATTTATAAATCACGGTGTCCACAAATTTTGCAGTGTTCTGATTACCATCAACGTCATTAAAGAGGAGGAAACACGGGCAAATATCTACTAAGTGACTTACCTGAAGTCACCGTGAGTCAGTGGCTGAAATGAGAACAGAGTCCTGCTCTCATGCTTTCCACTCCCTGTGTCCTAATCACTGATTCAGCATGAATTGAGGCTCCACACCACAGATCTTCACTGGCTATAAGCTATCGTAATTGACAGAAGCTGAAGAGTGCAAGAGAGACAGACATGGCCCCAGGCGGGTAACTGAACCTTCTGAAGGGCTGTCATTTTGGCATGGTTAACACTGACACTACCGAGCAGGCTGTTACATAGCTGATACAACAAGCTGACCAGTAAGCTCTCCAGGAGTGTGACTCTGATCCTGTCTCACAGAAGCCGTAAGTCTGGAACACTAATGCCCTCATTCTTTCCTGCAGACTGTGGCTGAACTACGTATCCTGTGACCCGGTCTCCTCTGGCACCAGCATGGATCGTTACAATTAAAATCAGTTCAGATTCATTGTTTCTGTAATATTTATGACTCTTGTATCAGAACTACAGCACTGTTTGAAAAGGTATGTTGCTAACAAATAACTGGCAGAAATTATCCTTTTAGCTCAAATACTAAAATACTGCATTTTAAACAATTACTGATTTTTTTCTTTCTTACTCTATCACTAAATGTTCTACAGACGACAGTTTATTTACAGCTGTGTTACTATCATATGGCTCTTATCAATTCACATATGTAACACAAGGATTTATTTGTAATAAACAGAAAAGTTCTGAATGTTTTTTAAATTAAGAATTTGGGTTACGGGAACAACCTACCTTTAATAATTCTTTGCACGTCTCTATGTTCAATTAAATCACATTGCAGCAAAACATTTCAAGTGTGCAAATTCTGACAGTGACTTCTGCAAGTTTTTATTCTGAAATAAACAAAACCATCACTATTTGAAAAATCAATCTCAGTGGAAACCTACAGAGAAAAAACCTAACAGCAAATTTTCAGAAGTGAGGGAAGATTAAAACTGGTAAGATTGTTTCCCTTCACTCGCAAGGGAGGCGTTTTGTCAGCTTCCAAGGAACACGTTCTTCTTTCACTGGCTGGCTGAAGCAGCCAGTGCAGACCTGGTGGACAGAGAACCTCATGCTGTGAGTTTTAATGTTTTGCTACAGATTCATTGTAGCAAAGTAGGTCTAGAAACACAGCAACTTCACGTGGAAAGAAAAAAATAAATGCCAAGCTGTAGTGTCTCTTCAGGACTGAGTTCATGTTCCTGTATGTAAATTGGATTTTTAGATAAAACAAGTCACTAAACTTACCTGCAGTGAAACCCATTACGACTGTTTAGATTACTGCCTCGTAAACGCGATCTGCAGATTGTGGTCTGTCAGCTGTCAATGATGACACATAAACAGCTGCTTAAAACCCTCTAATGCATAAACATAAGCAACCAAGGAAAGAGCAAAATGGAGAAAAATTAAAACAAACATTCAAAGTTAAACTTAATTTTTATTTGGCAGTAAATAAAAATCACTGTGGCAATATTCTACAGGATGTAATTTTTTTTGTTAGGTGGGCATTTCATTACAGGGGAAATTGAAAAGTCTTACTGTATGATGCTTCTAATATACAGACCATCCAGAGCCATTACTGTTTTACAATTTTTGTCTGCATTGCAGGCAAGGCTGCACAGTTACAGAATCAGATCAGAGAATTCCCTGTGACATTATATATTGATTCAGAAGTGAGATTTCAGGTAATTATAAGGATTCATTTGTAAAGATGTAACTACAAGTTTGGGATCGATGCAGCATCTGTGTTTGTTCCTTTCTGCAGTATAAACCATGCTATTGTCTTAAATTAGCATAGCAAAAGTTCATACGACAACCAGAACTTCACCTTAACTAAAAAGTGAAAAGATTTTACAAGTTTGCAACAATTAAAATGTTTGGGAGGTTTTTTTTTCCCTTTTCCTGTTTATCTGAGGTGCTTTTCAAATAAGGTAAAATAAATTTACGGCAAATGAGCAGTATGCTGCGTCTCAGAAATATTTTCTTTGCGTATCAAAAAAACTACCAATTTTTCCCTTCTGCAAGACTGCAGATACAAAAATATCTGACTATTATTCTCAGTCACCTCTCATGTTGTTATAAAGACTGTGGTATTCTTCATTCCAGCCAATAAGTAACATATTAGAACGTGAACAATACGGGAAAAGAAATGAGGATTTTTAAGTCAGTATTTTATTTTGGCACACTTTCTAATTATTAAATAAGCTTACTGTCTTTCTGTGCTATGACTTCATGTTTAAAGATCAAATGATATTTTTGGAAAGCAGTTACATTCCAGCTTTGATTAGCGTAGCAAATGCTAATGTGTATTTTTAAAATGCTTTGTATCAGATATTTCGAAGTATATTAAGACTGTTTTTGAAATGCAAATTTTTCATTACTCATTGAGGTAAATGGGAAAAAAGATGCACCAAAAATGACCGAGAGGGATCCTGGGCTAAGGAACAATCCTGAATTCCCTATTCAGGCAAAAGCATAAGCCACAAACAGGAATTTTGGCAGAGAAATGAATTCATAAATCAATTGTCAAGTTCAAATTTCCTCAAATTAATGTTGTCGCATCTCGAGTGAAAAAAGGCAGCTGTGAATGAAAAAGTAGGCAGAAGAACCCTAGCCATCTGTAACTTGCAGGCCTTACTAATCTCTCCCATCCTTTAAGAGTTCCACATCTTTTTCCAGTCTAATGCCTTTTCACATGCAAATGTAACAACTGAACAACAATCACGTAGGTCCGCAACTTATATGTAAGATTACAGTATAGTGATACCCAAATTTCAGTAAGTCGGCATAATTTACAGTCAAAGCAGGAAGTGCAGAGGAAACCAATTCCCCAATCTATTATACAAAACAGCTTGCTGAAAATAGGAAGAAATCTTCTCCTGAGAGAAAATCGGCAAAGTAAAAAAATAAAAGGCACCTTCCTTGAATTTTATTTTGACTCGGCCTCTTCATCCATGAATTCAACTAGCGGAGCGTGTCTATTGGCCTGGGCACCTTCTTGGAAATTAACCTTTTTTATCACTCCTGCCTTTGGAGCCCTTATGGTATGCTGCACAGAAACAGATCAATAGTGAATCAGCAGAGTACTTTCCCCCTGCGCCCTCCTCCCTCTCTCTCCAGCAAATGCTAATATTACTCCGTTGGTGCAATTAGAACAGAACACACTTAATTACTTCCTCTGACATGTATATTTATTTTAAATCTTCTTTTAAAATGTTATCCTAGTCCTTTTTCAATATTTATTTTGATAAGTATACTGGGGGGAAAAATGCTACATAATGTTGTATTTTGAACAGCTGAATGTTGTGTTACTTTACTAATACTTTTTGTTGTTATAATAAATACCAGGCAGAAATAATACAGTTTTAGTCCAAAACGTTAATCATATAGAAGATTTGTTCCCTTAAGAGGAATCTGCAGATTTACTAAAGTTATTTTTGTTTGCTGGCCAGGAGAGGTCTTTATTGAACAGGTATTTGGCAAAATCCAGATGAAACACAAATACGGCTACAAGTCACAGTAAGGGAATAGCATGTCTACATACCAATCCCCAAATTGGTCTACTTGTTACTGTACCACGTTAGTTTTCCATTGAAGTTTTGTTTCTTGGTAATTTTCTACATAGGGTTAGTCTAGTATCAGAAGATTTAATATCAGACATTAAATCCTCACATCTAAGCAAGGATTCATTTAAATGATAATTTGCTTTTTAAATTTCACATTTTATACTTCAATGGGACTGCAAAAAAACCCCTCCTCCTCAGAAAATGTCATTCTGACATATCAGCTGGAGAGGCACAAATATTTAGTATCCAATGGCAAATAATTATTTTGGGTGTAATTTTTTTTTAGTGCACAGATGTTGTACTTCATGTAAGTTCAGTGTAATTTATAAACGGGCATGATAAGGGAAAGGCAAATTTTCTCAACAATGTTAATTCTGCTACCACAGACTGGTTTAAAATAAACTAATAGCCGAAGCAAACCAATTCAGGCTACAAAAACTACAGTTCAAGCAACTGGAGCCATGGACAAGCAATGCGACAAGATATAATGGCCAAAATACTAGTCCACTGAATGCCATGTGGACAATTACAAAAAAATCTGCAGCGTACTCCTGGTAAAACTTTACATAAATAATAATTAAAAGATTCTTAAAAAAAAAAATAAAAATCCTGGGCATATTTACAAAGTCACTATTAGCTAAATTTCTGCATGAAGTAGCCACAGACGTTACACGCGCTTATACCTGGTCAGCCGGCAAGAGAGATACCTAGACAGTTTTCTGCTAGAAAAACCAAAGAATTAGTGGCTTCTCGGGAAGGCAGAGAAGGACTGACAAAGCTGACCAAATGAATGTTAAAACGTCTGCAGAATACCATGGATTATGTAATCATCATTTGTTAATAAAATAACAGCAAATATAATCTTCTAAAATCTAGTCAGGCATTGTTTTACAGCATATAAAGTGATACTGACATCAGCAAGCTACAATTGCACCGTACTTCAATAATGCAACCAAAAATTATTAAATTATGCACCGGTTTTTATCTTCTTCGTAATTAAAACCTTTTATATGTCACTCACCTCCATTTTCATAGCTATCATAACCATTAGAGGGTCTCCAATCTGAACCTTATCCCCTGCTTTAACAAACACCTACAATCAAGAGAAAATTGGGAAAAAAATCATGCATGTCTGTACCATTAAAAATCAGCAGCTGGATCCTGGCTAGCACAATCCACTGAGTGACTGTGGTTTTGCAAAACCAGCCTGGTAATATCTTTATTATTATGGAATTGGGTATCTGAGTTTTCTAGATAATACTCAAGGAGAGTCAGAGGCTCTAGAAAGAGGTTCAGTAACAGCTATCAGGAATACCAGGAAGCCATTTATTTATCAAAGAAGAAACTCTAGAAGAGACAATGTATATTCTACCCTTTCTGTACTTAAAAGCTCCTATTTTGAGGGAGAAAGTCCAGAACCTCTTCCTGAAGCCAGTCACTAAAGTCGTTTTTAAAACAAAATCCAGAAAGAAGATTGCAGGAGCCACTTTGTTTTCCTGTAATAACTCTGATTTAGTGTTCTCTCATTAAGTAAGAGGTCCACGTTCAATGTACTCCATCCTATGAAAGGGTTCATGCCTTTTTATTGCTAGCAGAGTCCTTTAACTACTAAACTCTCCTGGAAATCTCTTTTCTGTAGAAACTTTTCCACTGTACAGAAAAATACACAAGACTTGCTGAGCTAAAGCGAAAGAAACAAAAACAGAAGCAGCGAAACACATAGCTTAACAAAGAAGGCCTTTCTGAATATTTCTTGTTTTGCAAGTCCATTTAGCCATCTCATTCTTTTGGTTAGATGAAATAGCTCAAACAGCCTTTAATGCTTCATGCAACTTTGACTAAAAAGTAATTCAGAAAAAAATATTTAAGCAGTAGCATTAGTTAAATATTCACATCTTCCAGAGCTCTAGAAAAAGAAGACTGACTGAAAAACTCTTGGGTGGCTGCTGAAAAGTCAGAATAAAGAGGGCTTTTTCCAATTGGGAGACACCACACAGCACTGACATTTCTGGCTCCGATTCTTTCCTGGCAGTAGAGAAGCAAGCACCATTTCTGGAGGAGTGAATTTGGATATATATTGGAGAAATCATTTCCTACCCGTATTATTACCTTTTCAACTGTGCCTGTCATGGGTGCTACTGCACCACTTTGTATTCCCACTGAACTCACTGCAGATAAGTACTTGGGTACAGGAAGGCCAATCTGAGCGCTGCCTTCCTACAGAAAGAGAACCAGTGACATATGAATTAACAACATAAAATAATACCCCTAGTAGACATGCTGACATAGAGAAAGAACAGATTCGGCTTTATAGTCAAATCAGTCAGCTGTTTAGGGTGGCAGACTATGGGGCAGCAGGGCAGCAAAAGGACTGTCAGCATGCTTACTACTTTGCCTATGTCCAAGTCCATAGAGGCCACACCTGCCGCTGCTAAGGATCAGCGAGGAAGGAACTACCCCTGTGGAAAAGATGCTCCACATGGAACTTGTCCCAAACCCACACCTTCCCTACTCACAAAGCAACAGCACAGACGGTTTTAGAAACACGTAACAGCTGTTCACACAAGGGGTAGGCAGGCTGCTGCAACACGTAAGAAGGACCCTGGCACCTTCGTTGTCAAGCACGGTCAATGTGAGTGTTTCACAATCGACAATAAAATGGATTCAGTGCTAAGTTCGGTGAAAAATTCTCACCATTATTCAAAACCCTCTAATTCCTCTCAGACTTGCTACCCAGAGTTTCCCAAAGATTCATTCTCCCCCACAGCCTACCCATACTCTAAAACTCCTGTGATTTCTTCTAGATCCCCCATCCCAGACTCCACGCCGACATCGCAGGAAAACTGAGCTTTGCCATTCCAGCACGAGTTATTCCATCCTCATCGTTGGAGCAGCAAAGTTTTCACTGCATTCTGCTCTAAGTGTTAAGGGGCTCAGAGCTAGAGGTTAATTATTTCAAGTAAAACCATAATAATTTACTGATGTAGATTACAGTTTGGATTTACTTTAAGGCCTTGTAATCTTTTTAACTGCAAATAAAAAACTACCAGCCTAATCATGTAAATTAGGGTACCTCCTCTTTCAAATGCCATTATATTATCATGCAATGCAGATAATACCATGGTAACTCATAATTTCAATCTTCTAATATTAGCTGAAGTTACCTTCCTCAGATCAGTATCAATTTATTATCATTTAATTTTAAAAATTAAATACGTCAAAATAAAAATATCAGTTACAAGCACTTTCAAATAATTGTCAGTTTGAGGTAATTGCTGCTGTTCTATGACAAACTTAGATACTTGAGCATTTTAATACTTTGTCTTCCCCACTCCCAAACGGTCATTTCCAACTCCTTTGATTCACCTAATTGCATCTTATCTTTCCAAAAGTAATTTTCTCACTCACTGACCATAAGCAACTCACTTCTACTTATAGCTACATCCTACAGGTACTAATACATTACAGGCCAATGTAAGAACTTCAAATTACGGTTATCTTTCACATTCCCTTGCAATTTATATTGTTAATTGACATGGATAAAACTCTAAAAAATTTATACTTGTGATAATAAAGAAAGGAACTTTACCGGAAAGAAGAGATAAATGGTGTTGTCCAAAACGACCAATTTGGACTTACACACTGTTCCATTTACTGAAGACCTCAAGTAAACTGAATCACCTTCATTGAAGATCTCTCCAGAAATCAGGAACGCTTTATCTTGAATCTGAAAGTTAAACGCTTTTGTCAGGACAAAGACTAACTCTTCATGAACTATAAACCAAAAGTTAGTATTTGGAGTATATACTGATAATCTGTGAGTCTTCACAGATAATTCTGGAATTAAGAAAAAAACCCCAAACTTTTAAAATCTTATGTATCCTTTACTTTTCAGTTAAAAGACTGTATTCTGTATCCAAAGCAATCAGCTTAGAATATTAGCTAATACGCTCTCCCAGGACAATTTTTACCATAAACTATGCAACAGCACTCAGCAAAACACACAGAATCACAGCATGGCAGGGGCTGGAAGGTCTCTCTGGAGATCCCCCAGCCCAACCCCCCTGCTAAAGCAGGTGCCCCCAGAGCAGGTTGCACAGGAACATGTCCAGGTGGGGTTTGAATCTCTCCAGAGAAGGAGACTCCACAGCCTCTCTGGGCAGCCTGTGCCAGGGCTCTGTCACCCTTACACAGTAAAGAAGTTCTTCCTCATGTTCAGGTGGAACTGCCTGTGTCCCAGTTTGTGCCCATTGCCCCTTGTCCTGTCGCTGGGCACCACTGAAAAGAGTCTGGCCCCATCCTCTTGACACCCGCCCTTTAGATACTGATAAGCATTGATGAGATCCCCTCTCAGTCTTCTCTTCTCCAGGCTGAACAGATCCAGGTTTCTCAGCCTTTCCTCATAAGAGAGATGCTCCAGTCCCCTCAGCATCTTCGTAGCCCTCCGCTGGACTCTCTCCAGTAGTTCCCTGTCTCTCTTGAACCGGGGAGCCCAGAACTGGACACAGCACTCCAGATGTGGCCTCACCAGGGCAGAGTACACGGGGAGGATCACCTCCCTCACCTGCTGGCCACACTCTTCTTAAGGCACCCCAGGATGCCATTGGCCTTCCTGGCCACAAGGGCACACTGCTGGCTCATGGTGAGCCTGTTGTCCACCAGCACTCCCAAGTCTTTCTCCACAGAGCTGCTCTCCAGCAGGTCAGCCCCCAATCTGCTTGGGGTTGTTCCTCCCAAAGGTGTATTATTTCTCAGGAAAAACAAAATCAGAATTTCAGTTTGGTGATACCACTAGAAGCAATTATTTTTAATTTGTCCTAGCATCTTGACTTTCTTCAGACTGAAAATTCCATACTGCTCAGCTGACATTGTAAGATTCTACAATGCTTTCCATGAGACAGGTAACTTCCTCACTTTTGGAAGCTTATAATACAAAAACTACAATATATTCAGTAATCCTACAAAGGGGCAGAGGAGAGCAGTAATGGAGACAGTGTCAACTGGACACCAAAACTGCAAAAGAAAGACCAAATGGAAAGGTCACTTATTTGCAGGTAACCCTCTCATCTACGTCAATGGAAATTGCACCTCTGCCACAACTTCAGAATACAAAGACAGTAAGAATATGAATATAAGTGCATTACATTTAACTTATATTTTTAGTTCTAAGTCAAATATCGCTGAGCAAAGAATCAGACTTGCTAGTCTTCCAGGACATTACAAGTAGAGACAAAATTCAGCCTTCATTTATATAGTTGCATACTATTTTTCCACTGTACGAAGACTTTGTAACACGCATTGAAAGGATACTGTTGATCTGATACAGATCCCTGAGGAAAAAAAAAAAAAAACCTTTGACTGATTGGTATCCTCAGCACGGGTGCAAATTAGGGCAACACTGGGCAGCACTGTGAGTGCTTGCCAGTTCCATGGCTCAGCAACCTGTGCTAGTTGATTGGCCCCAGGCCAGGTTTTGTAGTACCCCAGAGGGGTCGTCTTCCTCATCATCAGCTCCCGATTCTGTTTCTCCATCCCTTATCTCCAGGTTCTCTCCATTTCCATCTCAACCCCCATTCTTCCTTCTTCCCTGGGAGTCTACATTCTCCCAGTTGCACTTCCCCTCCCCAAAAGGCCCCACTCGACGTTCCTTCCAGCCTCTTTATTTTTGCTAACATTACTTATATGAGATAAACCTAAAGTGTAAAAGCTCTCCTGCATTACATGCATAACCAATACACTCAGAATAATCTGGGTATTACTTGAGGAATGTGGGTCTCAATATTCGTGTCAGTAGATAAACAGGTTTGAGATACCCAACATGTGGTTATACACATGAAAGCACAGTAATTTTCTCATTATTTTTCTAGTATGCTCATCTCCACACAATCTAAGCAGTTCATAAACACTGATTTATTCTCATAATTCACCTCTTCTGGATATTGAAAACAAGAAGCTGAACTACAGAGAGGCTGCATTCTTGAGCATGCAATCATTCTGGGTGCCAAATTTGAAAGAAAACTCATTCGACTTCAGGTGATGCAAGAAAAATATTCAATACTCAGCAAAACACAAGCCCCATCAGTCACAATAAGAGACTATCACACATGCACACATAAAATTATCTACTTCTAAAGCACCCTGAGTTGTGTCCTAGAAGATCTCTACAGTGTAGACAGAGAAAGAAGCCAATTTTATGGGCATCAGTCTATTATTTAACCAGAAAATTTACCACCCTCATCATTCCTCATCTCATTTGGTAATCACTTTCCAATTTCCATCTTCAAAATAAAAAAAGTGTTATCTTACAGATAATGCTTTAGAAAGTTTTTATTTATTCCACAGGAGATCCATCTCATGCACAGAATCAAGCAGGAGTCCTGTAGAAAAGAAGTCTTTTTAAATGCAGATTTAAATCTAACTTGCATTGTTTTAGAAAGACAAATTTAAGGAAAGGAAAAATAAAAAGTCAGATCTTTATATCCTAGAAAAACAAATGCTTTTCTTAGCTTTATTTTCAGAAGCATTTTAGTAGCTCTTCCATGCCAATTCAGCATCTAGCAAAGATTATTTCAGACAAAATAGTCTACAACGGCTGCAAGCAAACCAAAAAAAGAATCCTGTATCAGTAATTACCAAGCAACTTTAGTAACAGTTAATACCAAGAGAAGTCTACAAGAAACTGATTCACCTTTTATCTAATGAAATATCTGAAAATAATGGGACTTGTACCTGCATGCTGTATGACCCTTCTTGATTGTAACTTACAGCTACATCCACAACTGTTCAATAAAACAAAATACGTATATGTGAGTAGATTTAATTATAACATCTAGAGAATAATAACATATAAACAATATTTATTTTATCTCTCTTCATAAAAAGATGAAGAGAGACCTCCAATACTAAGAAAAGATCAAGTATTTTCAGATTAGCTTAGTAGACACTGCAGATTTCATGCTGAATTCTAGACAATTTGTTTTTCAAAGATGAACACTTGAAGTTATGCTCTGAAATCTATATTGAGTTATCCGAACAGAAAACAGATTTTTAATGGGAAAAAGTGCTGAGCACTTAATCTCAACCGTAGTCATTTGAATGATGAACATTAGTAGTGTCATTTGAATTTGGTTTGTATCTCCTCAAGATCTAACGGTGTGCATTAATCATGCAATTCTGTGAATTCCCAGCTTAAAATGCATAAAACTCATACTGCTTCTATTTGTTATTTCTTAGCCTGAATTTTCAAGCACCAGTGAAATAACTTCATCCATCAAGTATCTCCTCTCCCTCCATACACTTTTTCATTAACTTACTGTTTTCCCCATCCAGCAAAGACAGTTTTCTAGTGTAACATATATTTATTCTTCTACCAGTGCTGGATGCAAACGGTGAGAATTTATCTAAAACACAAAATATACAGATACGTTACTTTTATTCTATTTTGGCAAAACACAACTCTTAGAACTTACACCATAAAATCACTGTCCTACTATTACTACCATCATACATATATTTATATTACACACAAAAGATTGGGGTCCCACTGTAATAGATAGTGACAATCCCTTACTCAAGCTTCAACACTGAATAAACTGAGGCTATGTAATCTACAGAAAACATGACACTAACAACAGCACTTACTAAGAAGAAGGATATTGACTGTTCTCCACAAACACATCTTTGAACAGGATAAGAAAGCACGGGAATTCAACTGCAACATAGTAGATTCAGGTTAACCTTCACTTAAGGGTTCCAACTGTAAGAGTAGTCAAACGTCGCAGCAAATTGCCTGGGAAGACTGAGGGGGTTTCTATTACTTGGTGGTTTTGAGAACGGATCAGGTACACAGCTATCAGATATTGCCCGATTAGTTCATCATCTCTTGAAGCAAAGGAATAGCGTATGGGAATCTTTCCAAGGCCACTCTGCCATGTTTCCAGTATAGTTAAACGTGGAGGAGGAAAGAAAATTAATGAGGTTGTTGGCAGCATATATTAGATTTATATGAAGTTTTTGTTAACAGCAATCACACGCCCCACTGGTATAGTCATTAACAGTGTCAGAATTCAAGAACATTCAGCTCCTGGAGTCCTGCTCATTCCATTAAACCCTACTGCCTCTCCTAGTCCTAGAAGAGTCAATTTTATCTCTGAAGACCTTGGGCCAACTGTAGGAATAATAGCCGCAGATACTCACTGTTTACGCTTGTAAAGAGCAAAGAATGCACAGTGACAGGGATTATGAATCCCAAGGGCTTTCAGATAGTGCCTATCTGAAGTGCTATGGGGAGCAGTCTGTACATTACAGTGGTGACATACTCAATATCTGTTCCTTCGCAAAAGTTAGTCTGCTCTGCGTGTAAATATCTGACAGATGCCAAAATGCAGAAACCTGAGCAGGCACAAACTAAGGCAAAAAGGGACCACACAAATTAAATAACCGCACATGAGCTCACAGCACTGTCTCATCCAATCACAAGTTTTAAAAAAAAAAAAAAAAGAAAAGAAGAATGATCCTTACCATCTGACTGATCTCTAAAAGCATCTGTTAGCATCTTCTCTTTCAGTATGAGTCCTAGAGCTGCCTGACACATAACTTCATGTGGGGTTGCCTTTTTGATTGGAAATAGTTCATCATGATGTTGAGGAATGAAATTAGTGTGCACGTTTCCAGCTTCAAACTGTGGGTGTCCTGACAGGCTCAGTAAGAAATCAATATTAGTGTTTAATCCTACAATCTGTAAAGAAAAAGCAGCATATTGCCAAATTGAAATTAAGTTATGAATGAATATACAGCTTTGTGCTCCACTAATGCACAGATGACAGATGAATCTTTCTTCAGACAGCACCATCAAAACACAAAGTTTATCAATAAAATGTAATTAATTCAATTGGTCTGTTTCATTACCAATGAAAACATTGCTTTTAAAAACAAAAAAAACCAAACAAGAATAGCTTTCTCAAAAGCACTGTTTTCAGAATGCTACCTTTGTCCACTGTGAAGTCAAACAAAGTTTCCCAGCAATAGTAAAGGGAAGTAATTTAGGAAAGAAAACTATTGTCACGTAAAATCACGCTCCAAGTATTTAAAAGAACATTCCTAATATGAAAAGTGCCTCATATTAAAAATGAGTTATTATAGTTTCGTGTATTTCACATTTGATGTCTTAATAGTAACGAATGGGAACAATGACTTTTATACATTTACTGGATACTATCCATGTCCTGTATTGCAAAACACCTAAGCAAACAACATGAAAATAGAAAGAATTGTTTTACAGAAATCAGTGAAACTGGTATCTATATTGTGCTGTCAACATTTATTGACAGAACTACTAAGAAAACTCTGCAAATACCCAAGGGAGTTTTTTAATCTCTTTCACTTGCAGTAATCTTCATCTTTAGCTAAAACAATAGCAGGCCAAACATTTTCAGTACATCAATCACATTTGTGTTGTTGATTTAAAAATGTAAATTAATTCTGTACAAGTAATATTGAGTCTCACCTCAAGTCAATGGAAGCAGTTTGCAGATTAGAAAAAAATACAGCTTCTGCAAACAAATAATGGATCTAAAATGGCCGTGGCAATGCAGGCTCCCTCTTAGAAACCACTTTTGTTTTACTCCAGTATTTTATCAATATTTTGTTAGCTCAAGATGTTCACAAAGTTAGCTCAAGATCTGAAATCATACTGGGTTCCTTCCACTTACATTATATTGATGCAAACTGTATCGCAGCTTTCTCAGGGCTGCTCGACGATCCTCTGCCCAAACAACTAGCTTTGCAATCATTGGATCATAATGAACAGATACCTCATCACCTGAAATATATTTTTAAAAAATGCTGTAACACGAAACCTGAACATGAGGAGGAACTTTCCACCTGAACATGAGGAGGAACTTCTTTACTGTGAGGGTGACAGAGCACTGGCACAGGCTGCCCAGAGAGATTGTGGAGTCTCCTTCTCTGGAGATATTCAAAACCCGCCTGGATGCATTCCTGTGCAACCTGCTCTAGGCTAACCTGCTTTAGCAGGGGCGTTGGACTAAATGATCTCTAGAGGTCCCTTCCAACCCCTACCATTCTATGATTCTATGAAACCAAGTATTTCTGAAAGTTGGTAATGCATAATATCGCATACCATATGGCATTATACTCTGACGCAACTGATGGCCACATTTCTCAATGTCCTTAAAGAACATTAATTGTTAATGATGTGACCTGGCATTTCAATTCCAAGGACAAATTCAGTACAGACTTTTGTACAGGTAACATTACTCAAATTCAGTTTTCTTTGTTGCAACCAGAATGCAGGATTGATAAACTGTGATGAGAATATACTCAGCATGATCTAGCAGACAATAATTTGGATACAGGTAAATAAAGAGGTGAATAAATTCAAGTGACTGACCAAAAGTACATGAACAATCACAAGGAAGAACGATTCTGTAGAGATCTGTCTTTATAACAACACCCTGTCAGACAAACTTATTTAGGCCAAAGAGGGAAATGCTTACAAAGAAAAGCATTTGATGTTAAATCTCTCTAATTACACCGCTGCCTTCAGTCTTACCTTGTCTGACTCCAGTTTCTATCCTGGTGAAACTATCAGGTGGTGGAGTGGATAAGTGCAACAATGGCCCAGCCCCTGGCATAAAATTATTACTAGGGTCTTCAGCATATATTCTAGCTTCAAATGCATGGCCCCGGAGCAGAATCTCTTCTTGCATTAGGGGAATCTTCTCTCCTGCTGCAATCTGAAAATAATAGGTTTTTTCTTTAATGGGGAATCGATAATCTGGAGTGCCAATGTATGAAATATTAAATATCTTTCTTCTAAACATGAACAACTAGAAAGCACATTAAAAAAAGCACAAGGAGAAAAAAGTGGTAGGTCACTATAGGATAATTCTGAACTCACTCCTTCCTTTTCTCTCGGAGTCACCAGTCAAAGCATTTTGAATTATTATTGTGTAAAGTGACTTCCTAATATTTCACACAGCTAAAACATAATGGAAAAACAGTCTAAATTTTCTTCTCCTGGTTATTTCACAATATAATTAAATGTTTAAGTTAAAGCCTGGTCAACTAAGACAAGTTTTTATTAGAGAAAAATTGCTCCAAATGCAGATGATAACATGGATTACTGGCCACCAGCACTACTGACATATGCTGCTGATTCTTCCGTACACTGTGGGACCTGTACATTTAAGGGACTGTTTCTCTAAAGGGATTTCTAACAATTTAAGAAACTTTAATGGGGAAGGATACATAGTTTTATTACTCAAAGGAATTCACATTACAAATACAGGAATACCAACAAACACCAGCAACACAGCAGTTTGAAACTGAAAAAGAGGGATTTTAGTGAGACAATAATAAGCAGCCTGCTGCAGTTAAACACAGAGGAGACCCTTTACCAGGAAGCTACACAATTCCCACATACATGGGAAAATACAAGTTTCCATGAAAAAAATTTTAGCAACATTTCATTTTCTTTTGAAGGGTCAGGGGTTTTCCATACTCTGCCTTCTGCCACCAAGCTATGGATTTCAGCAGAGACAGCAGAATATAACTTGGTCTTCAAAGACACTGTAGTACTATACAGATTCACAAAAATCATCTCAAGAACTGATAGACATTTTTTGTCTATTGACTCATTAAGCCACATGCCAAGTCCACTGAACCTTTCCACCTTCTCTTTCCTCCAGCATTGTTTGATCCCTGCTCTGACTCAGCACTCAATACTCAATTTCCATTCCCAGATGAGGAAGCCAAAAATTCCTCCTTTTTGCATCAGCGTTTGCCATTTTAGTTTTCCTTCTGGTTACATTACACACTCCCCCACCCTATCTACTTAAACTCAAAGCTGCTGTCCTCACTTTTGGATTCATCTAACCAGAACTGTTTTTCATTTCCAGTTCCCTAAGGTCCAAAACTTCCTGTTATCATTCAAACATGCGAGTAATATCTCTGTAAATTGGGTGTGTGAGGAAATAGCCTGTTTCCAGTCCACACAACTATACGTGTATTTTAGAACGGGACTATACTGGTATAACACCAGACACATGTTTTTGTGAAGAGTTTTCCTCCTATGGCCTAATCCAAGAATGATTTGGGGGCAAGACATACATTTGAATTAGAGTTTAAAAAAGTTTTCAGTACGGCAAGCAAAAGATCAGGACCCTATTCCTCCCACTTCCCACATTCTCTATAACCTCTTTAAATATAATTTAAAAATGTTTTTTCTCTACACAACAGGAAGATGACTTTGTTGGGATTCAGAGCATCTAACACAATGCTCTACAATCAAATACAGTAATAAGAGATGTTCCTTTGGAGCAAAGGAGACTTTACCCAATTAGCTGAATAGGAGATGAGGATCTGAAAACACATCTGCTCTCATAAGCAATATCAAACAGCACTATTCACCTGGCAAGAGGAACTCTACACGTAAAATCAATTAACACTTACCCTAAGCTGCCATTCCACCAAGTCTGTTCCAGTGATCATCTCTGTAACTGGGTGCTCTACTTGCAGTCTGGTGTTCATCTCCATGAAGTAAAAATTATGTTGGGAGTCCATAATAAATTCCACTGTTCCTGAAGTATTTAATAAAGGGAGATTTCACCAAAACAAGACTTTTTCAGACCAGGCATCTAAGACACCTAATTGATTTATGCCAGGGCAAGACTATTATTTCTAAACCAAATACACTGAATTTCATTAAATTCTGTACAAACTATCTTACAGGGTCACACAACCGAGGGCTGAAAACAAGAGCTGTTTCCTTGCACATTTACATATCCTGTGCTGTTTAGCAACCTTTCTCCTCTACAGTAAGAGCTGCATTTCGTTAGAGCTGTAAAAAAATGCATCAAGAGCCTTTGAAGTATTGTGTTTATGTATAGAGCATGTAATTATTTTTTAAAAATAAGTATCCAAAGAAAGCGGTGAGGAAAGTAAAATTATTTATGATTTTTTCAGGTTATTTTTCATCTGGGACTTTTCATCAGTGTGGACTTTACAGACAGGGAGCTATGTTTTTTTTTTAAAGACTTCACTGTTTGAATAAAGAAGTATTATTCTTTGTATGATGAAAGAGAAATTATTTTTCCCTTGCTCTACTCAAACTTACTAACGTTCATAATGCTCACTTTCCCACAACAATCTAACTGATTGAATTATCTGCTCTGAATTTTGTTTCTTTGTATTCTTCAGCTGCCACTGATCTTGAGCTCACATCAGGTATGCTAGTTTGAATTTGTAATTGCATCAGAATTAACTATGTGATTACTTGCTTAAACTTAAAAAAAAAAATGGGGGATGTGTGTCATAGTTCAAAACAATCAGATGCCATTTGCCTTGAGGCTTACGTCTTATTAAGTTAAAAGCATAGCTCTGGAGCCGCCATACCTCCACAGACTTACCTGCTCCCACATAATTCACTGCTTTAGCTGCTTTGACAGCAGCTTCTCCAAGTCTCTTTCGAACTTCAGGACTAATTCCTGGCTGTAAATAATAACAGAAAAGATTATAAATTATTGTGAATTTTGGTGCTATTAAACATACTATGCAAGAAAATTTAGTGGTATTTAGCAACTGTAGTGAAAGCCTTGTCAACGTTATACTTGAAATCAACATAATTTTTCCCTTAGAATCACTTCCTAAAGAAACCATTTTTTTCAGTTAGAACATTTTCTGCAGCAAAATTAAAACAGATCCTGAGAACTACAAATAAATTACTACCCGCTAAATAAATTTGATGGAAGTTAGCAATTACTTCAAAAATATGACAGTTCATAAAAAATATTGTAAGAACTTTCTGCTCACCCCTGGTGCCTCTTCAATGATCTTCTGATGTCGTCTTTGCACACTGCAGTCTCTTTCAAACAAATAGACTGCATTGCCATGCTGGTCACCAAATACTTGGACTTCAACATGCCTGTTCCATAATAATAAATGTTTCAATGTATTTCAATAAAGCCCCAATCCTGTGATGCCTTCACCTAAACAGATTTTGAACTTGTACCCAGTCCTGTACACTTCAGTAGGACTTCGTACAGGTTTAAGGGCCTGCCCTCAAATAGCCAAAAATGTAGCAATGAGGCTGCTATGATGCCGGATTTCAACTGTTTCATACTTCCTCAACCTCCTAAATGAATTAGGATTCTAAATGCCAGCTCTTGCAGTGAAACCTCACAGGCCGTAGGATAAGCAAGATATGTATCTGAAGGCTGGTACCTCTTTATTAGTTATTTTATTAAAATAAAAATAAAACTGCTTCACTATTATTTCGTAATTATTATTTCCCTCATCATTTACTGTGTAGCAATTCACAGGAGGCAGCAGCCCTGGCCCTGGAATAACATTGTTTATTTCGACGCGTCATTTCAGAGGACAACTATTAAGTGGCAGAACTTCATCCTATGTATAAAACTAACAAAAATCTATCACCATTCTGATAATCCTCTGATGCCAGCAAAAGAAATTCCCCAGCAGTTTAATGAGATTTTTCTCATGCTCATCTGAGAGCGTAAGCAGGCCCTCAGTTTCTTTAGAATAAATGCTTTCTTCATGCTTAAAGAAAAACAAGAGTACAGGAGTATCAAACAGACCTCTGTGAGAAGTTCTTTATAAAAAATAAATTAGCTCAGTTTCACAGGCCAGGGATGAGCTAAAGACTATCACTTCTGTTTTAAGTATCGTAATAGAGAAAGATTAAATAACTAGTTTAGGACACCTGAGGGCAGCAGAAACACCACAAGAGCTTGACTGAGGTCTGTAGTTTAAGCATTATAAAATGATTTTTTTTCTAGATGTAAATAGAGTTCAGAAAGCTCACTCGAGGAATATCAGTCATTAAATGTCACTGCCATGTCTCCCAAACAGCAGTATTTTAATTCTTATCACTCAAAACAAAGTCACTACAACAAAATTCAATACATTACAAACAATTCTGACTAAATTAAAACCTGCCATAGTGCAAATAAAACACACAAGACCAATTTTCATCCTACTACTAAAACAGTTATGTTTATTCAACAGTAGATTAAACATTATGGTGTTTATATTAAAACATCTATTTCTCACCTTGGATTATCTACAAATTTCTCAATCAGCATTGCATCATCGTTGAAAGACTTCTTTGCTTCTCTCCTAGCTGATTCTAGTTGGTCCAGAAACTCCTTTTCTGAGTGAGCAATTCTCATGCCCTAAGATACAGAATCAAGCCTACCTAAATGTCTAAAAATACTGTCCACAATAAAAATCCTTGTTGCACACAAACAGGTACATGACTAAAACAGCAAGAAATGAGCTTAACAATAACACTTTTCCTTTCTTTCTTAAACTTTAGCAAAATGGTGTATTAACTTCCAGTAACGTAATCCTACTAAGCCCCACTGAACATGCCATAAGAAGTGCAAAAAATAGGTGTCATCATTCCATTGATATGGATGAGTACAAAATTCAATTTTATTCCTTAATATCACAGAAATTTGCCAAGATTGGCAGAGAAAAACTGATTTCATTACAAAATAAATACAGATATTTTGGAAATAAATATAATTCTCTATCATGTCATTTTTCTCAAAATTTATCTCAGCATTAAAACAGATTTAGACAGGGAATTCACCACGCATTAAAAAGTATCTAGACACCAAAAACTTAAATGGTGTTTCTAATCACTTCCTATGCAACATTTAAAACTGCTGGCAAGAAAGGTCACAGAAGCTATCACAAAGTAACAATTTAAAGTCGTCTAATGTTACACAAACAAATCCACATGACAACTTTTCTGCTTTCGTGAATTACTGGAGATCGGTTGAAATAAACAAAACTCTTCCAATTTATACCAGTTACTTATCTTGTGCCTGACTGTGCAACAAATTGAAATGAGATTTCGTAGTGCTGGACCGGACGTTAATAAAAAAGTTTTAACCAAAAGCCGTTTTCCAGTTTATTTGTTCTCAGAGATTTCTTTTAGAATATGCAGTCACAGAAACTGAGACACGACAACTTCATACCACGTGATGAACAGATTAGTTCCTTTACCTTTCCTCCACCTCCACGAACAGCTTTAATCATTACTGGATATCCTATTCTCTTGGCACGTTCGTTTAGACACTCATCTGATTGATCTTCTCCATGATAACCTTCAACAACAGGGACGCCAGCAGCAGACATTATAGCTTTGGAAGTGCTTTGACAGAATAGTTTTATGTTTAGAATGATAATAACATTTTTTTCTTACTTTAGGCTCCAAACCTGTGTACGTTCCCAACATTAAGTCTCCTCACAAAAGTAGTTCCACTGACCTCAACAGGTCTACTTACTTAAGTGTGTTACATACGATTGGATCATAATTAATCACATGCTTCAAATAGGGATTTTTTTTCTCCAAGCCCTCCACATATAAGCAGGAGCCAGTTTCAGGCTTACTGTTCTTTCCTATCTTTTGACCCCCGTTATGGAGGCCAAAACCTAATGTTTTCAAATTACAACACTGTATCCTGCCGAAACTACATTTAAAGTTGTACAAAGGCAAAACTCTTTCATGATACAGGCTGGATTCACATCACACATAAAACACTCGAGCGTAATAACTAAAATGTCAAATATGCATGCAAAACTAGTTAAATTACAGAGGTAATTTACTCTCACATTAGGAAGTTATAAAAAATTAATTTTCTGAAATTACTATTACACAGTTCATGTGTTAGCAATAACCTTATTGCCATATTCCTGATTTATACTTCACACCCTGGAAACATTTCTTTGACCTAAGGAACTAAGATCATCTATGATGAACAGAACTTATTACCCCATTTTACAGGAGCCACAACAACCGTGGATGGAATGGTGTTTCTTTTCCACCATTCTTTTGACCAATATACAAGACATCCCATCTGCCTCACCTATGTAACACTGCAATGCCCCAATTCTGGAAAACTAGAATCAGTTAGGCATTTAATTATTAAAACCCTAATAACTGAACAGCCTTGCTTGTTTCTATGCCTACAGAAATCCCGCATCTATAAACCTGGAGCTTATTCCTTTGAATAAAGCTGTAAAAATAAAAGACAATGAAAACTGACAGAAAAAAATAACTGTGGAGCAACTGGTCATTTGTTAACAAAATTAGCTTTGCCAAACTGTAAATTACATAACCAAGTAACAGACTGGAAATAGATACCTCTTAATACCCATATCTCTGATAGCAGATGAAGGTGGACCTATGAAGATGATTCCTTCTTGCTTGCACAACTCTGCAAACTCTGTGTTTTCTGAGAGGAAACCATAACCTGGATGAATAGCCTAAAACAGAACAATGTTACCAGTCTATTTTTATACTGCTGTATAAAACCCCGAAACTTCAGTAGAGCACTAGGGAAACACAAGATGGAAACATTATTAGTAAACATTAAGAATTAAAGAACACAGAAGTAATGGAAGATTTAAGGTCGTGATGTAGTTACCTGTGCTGCTGAGACCTTGGCCACCTGCATTATTTTCTCCATGGCCAAGTAACTCTGCTGTGAGGGTGCCGGACCAATGCAATATGCTTCATCTGCCTGTTACAGAAGAAATACATACAGCATAGACTGGTTATTCAATAACAAAAAGCAAATTTAACTGAATTTCTGAGCTAATTATATGGTTTATCAAACTACTAGCACGGAAACCGCCGCTCTTCACTGACAGACTCAACTGGGTAAAACAAATGCTGACTTTCTTCTCAAAATAAGAGCCCATTCTCTAACTCCCAGTGGCTACTCCTGCTTAGAGCACCAAAGTTTAATGCACCTCCCGTAAAGCTGTCAGGTGCTGAGACAGAGACTAGGCAAACTTTTAATTGATTCAAGGAAAATTTGGAAGTAACTCTACTGCGGTGAAAATCAACTGCATTAGCACACACATCTGCTTTCACATTGAACTTATTAATGAGAAATACTGTTATAAATGAATGTCAGTCACAAACTTAATGAATATACTTCACCATTGCTACATGCATGGAATTTCTGTCTGCTTCACTATAAACTGCTACAGACTTCACACCCATTTTCTTTGCTGTTCGCATCACTCTGCACGCAATTTCTCCTCGGTTTGCGATAAGAATCTTCCCTATACTGTGGCCTCCTGTTCAAAAGGATGAAGCACAGTAAGCAATTTTAAAAATAAATGTATCTTTTAAAATGTTCCTGGAAATAAAGCAATTTTAAAATTCAGATTTCTTTTTCACCATTTACAGTGTTTATGCATTTCCTCCAATAACGAAAAAACACATGCTTCACCCAAAAGCATTTCCATGCTAGTTCTGGAATTTTTTCCTTAGAGCCTTTATGCAGAAGTACGCTCAATTTAAGTCTTTTGCTCTTTTTAGAATCCAAGAAACATATTCTAACCCTAAAACAAGACTTAAACATAGAAGTTGACGCGTGTATTTTCACGGTGTACTTTCTGGACCAACTAGGAAACAATTAACACCTGCCATCCACCCCAGTAAAAGTGATTCACATTTCTCTGAAGAGCACTATTCCCCACTGGTACTCAGTTACAAAGAAATAACAAGGTACAAAGGTTTTTGCTTAAAAAAAAAAAAAAAAAGAAAACCAACAATGTCATACAAGTTTCTGTTAACCCTCATGACAGCAGTTAAAACATGATGGAAGTATAAGGCCAGCACAGCCAGAGACTTCACAGGACCAAATAGCTTAAAACTAACTAATAAAATGAAAATATATCTCTGAATTCTAATAGATATCTTTTTAGACAGCATGACAACAGGGTCAGTTTAAATAATCTTGCTAAATATTTTTTCATTTCCTTCACATATTATTTAAATACCATTTTGCCTAAACCCCAATTCTCACAGACTTTGCAATGTTTCTATCAGAAAAGGACTCAGAGGAAAACATCGCGAAAATAAAGTTTTCATTGAGTATACCTAAGTGTGACAGATAAAATTACTCAAAATGTTGTTCACACTTTAGAGATGATTTGTTACGAAGGCTACAGACCACTGTTTTCAAAAACTATATAAATATTGAATTTTTACTAGAAAAACCCTACAGTTTTTCAGCAACTAGTTGTCTAAAACTATTTGTAAAACCACCCACATCACACAAGTAATCAAACCTAGTAGCTAAAGAAGGTAAATTTCATACCTGTCGTGGAGGCCCATTTCACAAATCTTTGTACTTGGTTCCATTGCCTGCACAATTATAAACACACACAAGCATTACAAAAGGACAAGAAGAAGGGGCAACTGAGCTACTTTTATTTTCAGGTGAGAGATGGACAGCACTAACACAGCTCCGAAGCTTTTGATACAACTATTTACAGGGAACATGCTCAGATACAACCAGGGCGTTTGCACAAACTTCACCGGTTCTCTCCTTAAGTGTTTTTATTTAGACACAACAGGAATAATCTCCTTGCTTTTTTAGCAGCATTGAAATAATCAACATTTTTTTAAAGAAAACCAAAACAGTTCTTTTAGTAGACAAAACAGCCAATGCCTGGCATTTATTAGAGTGTAATAAATAAAAAAAAGGTAAGTATTCAAGAAAGAAGACATGAACAACCAGAGAACAAAAAAGCTTGTGTAGAGAAAAGGTGCAAGAGAAAAGAAAGCGGAAGATGGCAAGAAAGCAGAGCTATGAAGGATTTCAGAAACGAAAATCCTCAGACGATGAACACTAAAGAAATCAGCGAAGGCTAAGTGGCTGGAAGAAACTGTGAAAGTAAACTCTCGCAACTGTGTTAATTAACATATAAATCAACTTCGGAGGCTCCGAGCAAGCCCAGCAATTCTTAAACGACGTCAGACAAAACCACGGGAGGCGCCCTTCACACCACACGACCAAAAGCTCAGTTTCAGTAACGGAGGAGAAGTTAGTGCGTTTCCCAAAATGCTAATAAACGGCTGCCACGGCCACCGGCTCCTTCCGCAGAGTACCGCGGCCAGCGGAGAGCTGGCTGCAGTGGACAGCGAGCGCTGTTACCAAACCCCGAGCACCCAGGGCGGCCGAGACCCCACGCGGATTTTTCTGCTCTCTCTTTCCCCGGGGGAGCCCGGGGTGCCCGCACCCCCGGCGCCCACGCTCCACCCTCGGCACCGAGCAGCGGGGCCGGGGCCGCAGCCCGGCCCCCGGCTCGGCTTTGGGAAGCCGCCCCCGGCGCCAGGCCCGACAGCCGCTGCCGGCTCCCTCCCGGGCGCGGACCCTGCCGCCGCCCGTCAGCCCCGCTGACAGCCGCGACGGAGCGCGCCGCCCCAGGGGGGACGGAGGCGAGGAGGGCGGCGGCAGCGCCCGCCGCCCCTGAGGAACCGCGGGGCACGGCGCACCGCCTCCACCCGCTCCGCACTCACTGCCGCCGCAGAGCCCAGAGGCAGCAGCTGCCCCGCTCGGCCGCCAGCACCAGCGCCATGTTGAGGAGCGCGGGGGCCGGCGGGACGGAGGGTGTGCGCGGCAGGCCGGCCGCCAGTGGCTGCCGCGGCAGGGGCGTGCTGAGGCGAGGGGTAACGGGCGCGCGGGGAGAGAAACGGCTCGGGGCTGGGGGAGGTAACGGGGAAGGAGGGGCGGTCGTGTGCTCACTCCCGAACAGTCTGGGAGAGCGGGTGAAATGGCGGCCTGGTAGGGGCAGAGGCGGGAGAAGGCGGCAGGGCTTGGATGACACCCTGAAACTGGGCAATAAAACGGCAGATCAAATAAAATTCATATAAATGTGAAGCGTTGCCCACCGCAGAAGGGCTCCTGCCTTTATTTATGGACGCAGAGGCGCTGAGCTGACCGTGTTCCTTCAGAAATGTCATCTGAGTTTGTAACAGAGCAGCGACACGAAACATGAGGGTGGTTGGGAAGGGCGCAGGGACCCCCGGGTACCGTAACACCTGTGTGCCCAGGCCCGAGCCCCCAGCTCAAAACCACGTGTAAATGGAGGAGGTCAGAGCGGTGGGACCGGGATATTCCCCCCCCCGCTTGGGAACAGACAGCAGGCATCACCGGGACAGGTACCGCTCCCTCGGGCTTCGCAGGTCTGCCAGTAACCCACATGCAGGGCCTTGCTCAACCTTCCCGCATGGCTCCAGCGCCGTGCCTGTGCTCCAGAGGGCACAGGGGAGCTGGGCCTTTGGTCAGGCCTCCTGTGGCCGTTCTTCTTTCCATGTTGAGCTGCATCTCATAATGCAGCATGAAAAGGAGGGCGAATCACCAAGGTCACCTCGTTTGCCTCAGTCACACGGATTTACTGAACCTAGGCTAACAATAATGTTCAGATAAACTGATGCTGATAGGCTACAATAAAGCATTTCCAAAGTAGTATTTCACACGACCATGATTTTAATATTAATTATACAGAGAAATTTAAAAAAACCTGAAACAGTAGCACTTCATCAAAATAAGTATTTCTAGTTGCTGTTTACAAATAGCAAAGCAACTGCGCTCTTTCATAAAAGGAATACATGAGCTATCAATTGTAATAGTGATAGTATTTAACACATCATGCATGTTCTACTTACTCTGAAGGGTTAATAGTTTCTTACAAAAAGAGCATTCTTGGTATGCAGGTAATTTTAATTTGGCACAGTAACCTCTCACACCAGGGACTGAGAAGTTATAGTGTTGTCCCAAAACTGGATTCTTCTACCCGGTGTGCAGAAGCCAATCAACACACCAAGAGATTTGTTTCTTTATTGCCCAGCTGCAGAGCAGAACACCAGGCACCTAACACAGCCAGCACACCAAATACAGCCAGCGTTCCTTTTTTATAGCAACAAAAACCGCAGCTGATTGGTATTTTCAAATTTCCTTACCCACCCCACACCCACCCCCTCATACATATGCATTTATCTCATGTTTAAAACATTTGGGGCTGTCCCGTAATTAGCGTGCTTATTGTTCACAAATGGGTGTGCATCTTAGTGTTATAATTACCTAAAGGTTACTATAGCATACACTCTTATCTTTACTCCTAAAATCATACATATATTTCTAAGTCAGCAACCATAAGACTGCAAAGCAGAAACTTACAGCTTTCGTATCAGCATTTTCAGTGCTGTCTTTGTTCAAGATTAGGCACTTTTCCATCAGCTACACAAACCTACATGTTTGAGCAAATACGTAATTTTGCAGCCTCATCTTGATTGTTTCTGCAAGCCTAAATGTGATAGCGTCCTGCAATGTATCTGCTTCTCCAAGGCTCAGTGTAACAGCATCCTGCAATGTATCTTTGTGTTCCTAATCAGGAGTTCTTCCTTGTCCAGTGTCTTACTGGACCTAATGCCCTTTTGTAGTAATTCTCAGAAACTTCATCTAACAGTAGTAGGTTACACAGATGCCGGATCAGCTCTGGGAAATGCTATGGTCCCTTGAACCTGACCCTGAGAGGTGATGGGTTCAGCACCTGCTCTAAAGATGAGGTTTTAAAAACTAAAGCATTAAGTGAAACCACAGCTTTTCCATAATTCATTCGCTTCATTCTTTTTCAACATAATGTGCCGACAACATAGACTCTACTCCTGTCTTTTGAAATCCAGATTTTTAAAAATTTCAGCATGTTAACTTTATCTCTAAACACAAGATGGCAGCATTTTACGTACTATTATGTAGTATTTTACATACCATTGAACATCGGGAAGAGCTACAGATATTTTACAACTGTAAATCAGAGGTGGCAGAGGAGTTTGCGCTTTGAACAGCAGAACTAATGGAAGCAGCAAACTCATTTATGTTGTAAATCTGCACTTGGTGAAGGCATCCTGCAAGCATGGCTTTTAGGGCTTGCAAAGTCAAGTGAGATCACCAGCTTGTATACACAGGTGTTTGAAAGTTCAATGTAATAAAACGGAAATGCAGAAAAATAATAATAACAATCATTTTCTCACTGACACCAGTGATATGCTTAATGCGCCTGTACATAGATAGAGGCACTGTGGTGAACCTAGTGATGTGCTGGAAAGGTTGAGCTGGCAACATTTTAAATTTTATTGTGGACATTTGGCATATTTTCAAAGCTGCTTTAGATTAATAATTCGAGTACTTTTCTCATTATTTTTTTCCTTTAGCAGATTGTGAACATCATAATTTGTTTGAATTACGAATTCATTTTCTTTGAGGAGATGAAAAAAATGTCACTCCATGGCAAAACGAATGATGTTAAACATTGGCTAGACTCATGAAGCATATTCTGCAGAAATGTATGGGGTATAGGAAAGCCCCAGCAAAGCTGAAGTTCAAAACCAAGCTCTGTGACTCTAATCTGCACCGATTTTCTGCCTCAGATTGAACACTTTCCCTTGTCCCAACAACCATTTATTTTGTTTCTGCATGTGGGAAAAGCAACCTACTCCTTTTTAAAATGTTGAAGAAAGAGTTAAGTAAGAAACTGAGCCAATTAAATTATAATTTAATAAAATACTTGGGATCTACCAACTTCATAGGCAATAGGATTTGCAGAAAAAGGGAAACGCAGGTTTTGTGACATTTTGTGGCTAGCTGGGGAAGCCCAGATGCTGATGAAAGCCCAGGAGTGTGAGTGTTGTGTGGCTGCTGACTTCAGACACGCACATCGCTGCATTACTGGCACGCAGTGGCCACAGCCACGGATGTGAGGAAGAAAGCGTACTCTCCAAGTGTCTTGTCACCTTACTAGTGAGGGTTAACTTCACAGAAATCTTTCTCTCCTCACCCTTGTTATCTTCCTCAAATTGATGCTTTAAAAAAAAACACTTATTTTTTCTTCTAGACACTGTGGTGCAAAAACATTTATCCAGTGGATTCAAAACCTTTGTGCTTCTTGGACAGTCCATGGTGTGACTTACAGATGGAGGGGTTTTTGCTTTAAAAGGAAAAATCTTTGACTATTCCTCTTTCTGCCATCAAACCTTGTGAAGAGAGAATTTTGAGACATCCAGCAGCCCTCGAGGGTCTGCTTCAGACTCGCCCCCCCAGCAACAAACATGCAGAAGGCCCCTTATAAATCCTAATGCATCAGCTGAAATGCATCTCCCAAGTGTGTATTTATCAGCCCAGCTTCTAAAACTAACATGAAGAAGGCAGGAACCTTGTCCACTAAATAGGTGTCTCACTTAGGCGAACCTGGCACCAAATTTAATATTGTACCAGACCAAGCAAATGCAAAAGAGCAGAGCAAACTGGCCCTGCTCTCCTGGCAACCTGGCTTTCTACTATAGGACAAACCAAGGGGGCTTGACCTGTAGCTGTTAAATTATCCGTCATATAGGGATGTGCACTGACACTAGAAATGGTAACAGCAAGTGAAGCATAATTGTGGTATTTTTTCACTGAGGGAAGTTACTTTCTTTCTGCTGCCCTCATTGGCACTTCTCGAACAGGTAAGTTCCTGAATCAGCTGCCAGCAGCAGATAGATAGATTTTTCTCCCCCATGTTTACCACATCTGCTCTCCCGCAGTCCATCTAACAACCTTTGCTTCTTTAGCCACAAAGAGCATGACATGAGAGACTCGTTCAGCCATTTCAGAGTCTTATCTTGCTCACCATGGAGAAGGTAGTGTCCTGTTCCCCAGGTGTCTGCCCATCCCTCCCTTTGCCAGCCAGCCCAGCTCTATCATGCAACTTCCCAACAGCGGCCTTAGAGGTTAAAGCTGAAGCTGGAGTTATGATATGGTACAGATCACCTAGTACACCCCCCATCCTTTGGGGAATTCCTGTGACCAACACAGAAGCGGTTGAATTCTCGAGTTAGCGTGTGGTATTTTCTAAGCTGTTTATTTCCTCTAGTTTCCATAGCTGCACACTGAAAGGATGCATTCTTCTCAAAGGACTGTTATCATAATTCCTAAGATTATTATCTGTGAAAGCAGTTTGAACATGAAGTAACAAGTGCCCATTACATCTGCTGTGAGTTATGGTCTGTGTTTATTGGACCAATAGAAAACAAAAAGAGATATAGTCGTATAAAGAAACAATGAGTTCAGATACTCTGGAAGTTGTGGGGAGTTTAGCAAAAAAAAGCATATTATTTTCAATACTCTTTTTTTTTGTAATGCTAATGAAACAAATATAGGAATGTCCAGATGAGCCGCCCAAGCCACAGAAGAAATAATCATCAAAGTTATAGTTAAGATATTAGCATATCGGTGTCTGTGGCTTGTGTCCGGAGCCCATGCAACCCTGTCCGTTTGCTAGATGGTACTTGTATTTTAAACAGACTAGGTGAAACAGCACTCAAGAGATAAAATAATTGCACAGCAATGCACACTTTAACGACTAAATACAATCTTTATTATAGAAACGCCAATAATTGAAAAATAAAGAGCATATCTTACTTCTCATAGCAAATTAATTTTTAGCAACCATACATTATAGCAAGCTAGAAGTGGTCAACCAAACCATCTTCATACACTCAAGAAGCTAATCTACATCTCCCTTCTTCTTTCAACCAGAATTACCAGCTGTTTTTAATTTGGACTTTGTCCATCAGAGAGCAAAAAAGGACTGAAAAAAATTAAATCTTTCTTTATAAACTCCTTGGTGATTTGGCTAAGTATGATGTCATCATGCTTATGGGATGCCCTTGTGTCTACTTTGGTTGTGCAAGAGACCATAGTGAATGGTCTGGGGTGAGACCTGCAGCAGAGCATCAAGGAGCTACAGGGAAGTGCTCGCCTCCTAATTTCTACGAGAGGCCTCAGTCTATCCTGGCCAGCACATGTTTGCAACCAAGTTAAGCATAGCTTCCCTGATGGGATGCGTCATGTCATCATGATCAGTGTCTTCTGGTTCAGGGATGGGTTGATCTGAGTTCGCAGCTGGGGGCAAAAGTGATCTGGGGCTGCTGAGACCAACATTGCTGGTCACTCTGGGTCCCAGCTGCAACCCTGCTCCCTCCCACAGCAGACCGTGCTCTTCTCTCAGCTCTCTGGGTACAGGGGCTCATGCTGACTATATGAAGGTTTTTGCCATGCAGATTTTCAGGGCAGGTTGGTCGGTAAACCCCTGTCCCAAGAAAGGAGCAGGTTGCTGAACACGGGTCTGACTATGGCAAAGAGCAGCCCTGGAAGGGAAGCCATCTGCCAGGCTTAGGAAATACTGTTTTACTTCACATCTGTATCGACAGGAAACAAAGAAATTGTGCACTGCTGCCCATGGTGTAACTATTATGGCCCACCTAGTGTACAACTAGTTTGTCATAAGAGCCTCTTCTTTGCATGGTGCTCTTTTAGGGACTTTGCTCAAAATGTTTCCTCAGACAAGATGTTTAAAACAGAAAGTCTGCCAACCAAGACCAATTACACCTATGGAGCCTTTCCACTGGGAGGAGGACCTCAAAGCAACTCCATTAGATAAAAAACTGCCAGCCAAATAGCTACCAAAATTCTGGCAGAAAATAAACACTGGCATCAGCTTTAAAAGCTGCACCTGGCAATCCAGTAAGCAGATGGGCTGTCTAACTCGGCACTGAATTCAGAGAGGCAACAGTCCCTGCTATGCCAGCGTGCTGACACGCATCTCTGCTGCAGGCTGTGCGTGTGTTTTGTGGTCAGGGAAGGAGGTGGTGGCATGCAGCCTGGGCTGCACATGGGAGAAAGCTTGCACTTAGGGGCTGGGATCTCCTGATACAGTAAGGAATTCTCCAATGGATCCTCTGCTACTGCAAAGCACTAACTCCATTGGATTAATTCTGCTGCGTGTTGGCAGCTTTTCATGGAAGCAACCAATCGTTTCATTCGTTTATACCACGTGCACTTTACCTGTGCCGTTTAGAGCAAGCCCAGAGTGTTGTTCATCTAGAAAGGGCAGTACGCGGCTTCATAAAAGCAGTAAACAAATAATTGCAATAAAAAGCATAAGAACAAATCAGGTAAACCTGAATCCAAACATTGTTCAATAGCGACAGTTTGATTCATTGTAGAAAGAAAAAAGTGGAGGAAAAAAAACGTTAACCTTGCATCTTCAGTAAAAATGCCAGAGGGCGTCACAGGATTAAACACAGAATTATCAGTCATTAAGAACAGTTTTCTCTCCTCATGTTGATATCAAATATGAAAAGACTGAATATTAAAGAGATTTTTCAGTACACAAGAAAACGCTGTATCCGTATCATTAGAAGTAACAAACTGTACAGATCATGCAACCCAACAATCCCAAGAACATGTGAAACAGGACTTAGTTTCGAATGGGAAAGATGTCTAGTGATCACTAGTCAGAACAGCTTAGGGTCAGATCGCGTGCGGGGCTAAGCTTTTTAGGAAGTGTTGTTACAACGTCTGCTTGTAACGGTTTGGGGCAGTAACACCACGCACATACACACAGGCTCATTTTCAAGTGGAAGCTCTTCCGTGTATTTACCTTTCCTGCTGGATGTCTCATCAATTCTCTTCTTTTTAAAAAAGTGAATGCTTTAATTGAGTATAAAAATCTGCTTTCTAAACAACAGATTAATAGTATTAACTAACTCTGAGAACTAGAGGGATCTTACTAAGCTGAGAGCCTGAACAACGTCACCGAGTTCATCAGGCTGTTTGTCCACTAACCCAGGGGGAAGGAGAAGGGTGAAAATAAGCTAGATAAAGTTCACTAAGCAATATTAACAGTGCTGGAGCCTTTCATGAAACAATAATCAAAATGCTCAAATTTCAGTCTGAGTATTCAACTGACTACAGTTCAAATCACTGTATCTGTGTCAAAGGTTTGAAAGTTTGGTATTCTGTTTCTTGTGCTACTTTACCTTGTAATCGTATTCAGCTGCCTCCCTTGCTCGCAGCTGGCTCTGACTTCTGTCCCAAGCACAAAAGAGCTTCAAAATTGCCTTTATCTTTCTTATTTATTGGTTCATTCAGACTCAAAAGGAACATTTCTGGAGACTGTCCATTACTTCCACACCTAAGTATTATGTTAATTATGGCACAGTACGACCATGTTTCCTGCCTGACACAGACCAGCACCTTCTAGTAATTTGTGGAATGGAAGGATTTCTTGTCTGTCTTAATTTAAATAAGTAAACTGTCAATGGTTAAATACTAGTAAAATATCAAAACTATTTTAAATACACTTAAGGGAAATTAAACTCACAAGACATTATCATCAGTTTTACACAGTGAAAATCCAATGAGATTTCATCACCATTAATAATTGCTCAAGATTTGGGCCATTATTAAAGGAAATTAAATTAGCTCCCAGCATTTCTATGTTGTTTAGATCCAAATTAAACTAACAGCAAGGAATTTTTGCAGATGACTTCAGTCTTTCTTTCACTTAATGGGTGCCATTCTGCAGTCCTTTTCCAGGCAAAACTTTTATTGGTAAAATTTAAGCCATTACCCTAACTCCGAAGGGGGAAGTGTGCTCTTATTTAATATTATTTTCTCTTTTGTAGATGTTTTTACATATAATTTCTTATAATTTTGATGTCATTTGCTGCAATGAACAGATTGTGCGGTGCGTGCACGCGTGTGTGCGTATGTGCACATTCGTACATATGTTTAGCTTTGTAAATCTTTTGTGACAAGGAGATTTTTCTTGTTACAACAAAGAACATTGGCTGAACTTAAATCTCAAAAGCAATTACTGCTTTCATGCCATCATTGGTTTAGCAGGAAATAGACTACAGAGAGTATCGATTAGTGTGCTTTAAAGCAACTCCACATTATTCCCATATGAAAATCCAGCTGCTCAGATGGATAGGTTCACTTTTGGGCAGCGTGTTTGTCCAAGGCCCATGCAAGCTTTTAGTTCCTGTGGAAGCCTTGAACATAAGGCGTCAGCGGATTTCCATTTGCTCATGCACCTTGTGCAGGCCCACCACAATTGTGGCCACTTAATCCCTGGCATTTTCAGTGAGCGTGGTATCTTCCCGGATTAAGAGAGGTCACAGTGCTGCCATCTCAGTAGAGGGACAGTTACTGAGTTCAGCGGCGGTCACTGTAACAAGTCCACGTCTGAATAGGAAGTGGGTGATTTATGAGCTCTCACAAGACCACGAGATATTGAGCTCCTTGAATTTATCACGCAAATTCACTCCGGTCCCCATCTATCGCACTGGCACCCTTAGCACCAGCCCATGTGTCACAGTGGTTTCAGACCCTCATGTTAGCGTGCTCCACATCGTGTTGCAAACACGTGGCAAAGGGATGCTGTGCCTTGCGCACTGATGGACAAGCGGCGTGGCTTGGCCTGGTGTGGCAGACGGACGGCGTTACTGCCTCCAAACGCCTGCCCAGTTCTGCTGCACAGATGTCTGAGATGCCTGTCAATCAGCTTCTGAATTGTGCAGTTTGCAGAATAGCACTTCAGGATAAACTTAGCAACGTCAGATCGCTCTGATGCGCTGTGCTTTATGAGGCTGCAGTTCAAGAATTATTGGCAAGAAGCTCAGACATCTTTGCAGCAGAGCTGAGACAAGCAACGACAAGTGATAATTTGGGCACATGCTGGTCGGGCAGACCCTGTGTGACCTCAGTTGGGTAATTTTCTCTGATTTGCATACACAGTCACTGGAAACCAGAAAATTTTCTAAAAATACTGCCTCCAGAGTGAGAGTCACATATTGCCGCTGTATTCTTCTGAAGGGCTTAGTAGGAAAAACCAAGAACTTATGAAAGGTAACCCTGATATTTACAGGACTGGTAAGAACTTGCTTACGAATGGAAGTCACACTTCCACTTGCCCTGAGACTTCAGCATACGCAGTGTTCCCACAAGGCTTGCACATAGCTCTGATTTAACAGGGTTGTCTGTAGCTGTGGACCTCTGGTTTATTCACTTGAAGGTCGTATCGCTGGACTCATCTATTTTAATAAATCTAAACTCCATCTTTAAGAAACCTCATGGATTTCCTGGGGGATAGTGATACTGCCCACATTAAGCTATTTTCAGGCATCTGACTTAGGTGGCGTGAATTGCCTCGTTTGTTGATAATACCAAGAATTTAGCTCCTCACTTTGGTCCTCTGGACTACATCTAAGTTAGATGCTAAGAATAGCCTAAAGTAGATGGTATGAGTTCTCTCTTTCTCACCTTAAAGGAATTGCTTTCAGAAATATTCATTAACTTTAAACACATGGTGTCATCCCACTTAAAAATATGGCTTCGAGGCAGTGAGATTGCCAGGTAGAAGCTAAAACTCCTGTGACTTCTCTTCTTGCTGCACACATTTGGAAGTACAGGGCACCTCAGATACGTTCGTATCCTCTATGCGGCTTTCTTCGGGAAATCAGGAAAGTGGCAAACACGATGACAAACAATCCCAGGATACTCAGGCCCACCGCGATGGGAGCTGCTTTGCAGTTTTTATCAAGAAAACATTCTTCTTCTGAAAGTAAAAGGAGATCAGAGAATGTGTTACAGCAGAACACAGTAGTCCTAGACTATACATCTATATTCCAGAAAAGTTAGCAAATACAAGCCAGAAGTTCTCAAAACCTTGTGTTATTTTTTTCTTTCTTTTTTCCTGAGCTATACTTACTACATTTTTGTCTGTGGTGAACCTTATGTCAAGAAAACAATACTTGCCCCTTTAGAAATAGCTGCATGCTTCGCTGGAGAATGACTCCGCTCTTTCATGTCCACAGTAGTTGTTTTACCATCAAGATCAGTACATACACAGCAGGAGGCTTTCTTGCTGATAGCAGCTGTGGAGCATCACACTACAAAGTGCAGGTTTAAAAACAAAGTGCAAGACCCATCCTGCATGGAAAAACCTGCTCCTGTGTGGCATCTAATTGCTTCTGCCCAGTAAAAAGGAACGGGCCAGAGAAGGGAGCCCACAGTCCAGCACATCATTATTGCAGCAAGGATCTTAGTTAAGTCAGTGTTTCCTAAGAAAAATCAAATTCTAATTGTTGTCTGCGTTTAATTCAGAATACTGTGGATACTTGCGGCTCACTCAGAACATCGAGAGATTAGGAAGGTGGAAGCTGTGGACTTAGTCCAGAGGCTTGCTTTAGCAGTACCATTGTAATTTTATTGTACATATGATGATATCAGGAAAGGTTTTTATACAAATAATATCTTTTAAGAACCATCCACTTCAAACATACTTCTTAGCTACAGAGGGGGCAAATCATGACTACCTCAGCCAGTCTCTACCCAAATTAATATTCAAGTAATCCTCTAATGAAATGGAAACTCAGAAGTGAACTTCCAGACTGGGGTAAATAGGAAAACCGCCAATGAAGAGACTGTACCATCTGGGTCACTGACGTAAATGGATTATTTACCCAAGTAACAATGGCAGAATCAGTGTCAAATTCAGAACACAACCAGTGCAGCCCTGGGAGTGAAGGCAAGGTCTGGATATGATCACCGACATGTTATCCCAGAACTGGATCAGATCTACATCCTCCATCTGATCTACAGGAATGGTCATTCCTTGGGGTCCAGGGAAAGAAAGGCCTCTAGCACGAGGCACCTGAGTAGCAAACTATCCTCTAAGTAGGGCAGCTTGATCAGCTAAACCCCGCAGTATATCCCAGCTCAGCAGTGAAGCCAGTTTGTACCCAAGGTATGAGGGAGATCCAACACCCTCCACCCCTTTCACTCCCTGTGACTATTCTGAGGCAGATTTTGACAGTGCTCTGACACAAAAGCCTCTGTTGTTATTGTCTAATTCTGATGACTATGCTGGCACAGATTGGGACTCCCAATGGGAGTCTTTACGTCAACGCCGGGCAGTTAGCCCAGGCAGCGTGTGGACTGCATGACATCATGTCACAGCTCCAGAGCCTCTACACGGCTCTTCCCCCAAATCTGACCCTCTCTTCCTGTGACCCAGATGGCGATTTCATGTGATGCAGTGCCACAGAGCCAAAGGCATCAGCGTTCTACTAGATGCCGCCTTTTAAAAGCTTTGTCTGGTTAACAGGAAGTGANAGCCTCCACACGGCTCTCCCCCAAATCTGACCCTCTCTTCCTGTGACCCAGATGGCGATTTCATGTGATGCAGTGCCACAGAGCCAAAGGCATCAGCGTTCTACTAGATGCCGCCTTTTAAAAGCTTTGTCTGGTTAACAGGAAGTGAGCTGAAAAGTATTTGCATGAGTGATGCAAAAGCCAGAGGTGTTTGGATTGGCCATCTTGCTTTGACGAAACCTTGGGCTATGAACTATAGACATTGTTCCTGATGTACTGAAGTGCAGTTCAGAAGACACTTTCACAGCTTTCCAGACTCAAGCAGGCCAAGCTATTGATGTAACACTGCTGCAGTCTGTACAAAACTGTAAGGAACTTGAAACCAATGATCATTAGTGTTTTCTTTTTCTTCCCCTTTTAAAGATAAGCAAATGAGGAGCAAAAGAAGTGAAACTACCAGTGTTGAGGCACCCGAGGGGAGGAGGCTGGTGATGTGTATAGAGCTGTTCTTTCACTGGGGATTTTGTCTTTCAGAATCTGCATATGCAGCAGAGGTACATAATGGTTTCATAACTATTTCATGGCCACCGGGGAATTACTCCAGAGGCGGTAGCTGCTTTCTCAGCCCTTTGATTAAGAGCAACACTAATTTAATTTTATATATGGTATTGATTAGCAGAGATTAGCCTGACCTTGAAGACAGACAGAGAGAGAGAGAGAGAGAGATACTCTTTCTAAGCTCTGGCTCTGCTAGAGATGCGGCCACACCAAAAGCCAAAACCAAACTCACTGATTGTACAGATTTGAATGGGAATGTGGGGACCAGATGGGATCCCATGAGTTGTTCCAGCTCAGTGCTATCCCATAAAAAAAATCTTCAGGAGAATGAGAGCATAGATTGGATTCTCAGTGTGGCTTTTAAGAACTTAAAGAAAAGTATGCCAAAAAAAGTTCATGCCTTAAAAAAAGCCCGAAATGTTGTTCCCCATTATATTCCTTTTAGAATAAGAAAGGCAGCCAAAACGGTGAACTAACAAAAGAAGAATCAGTCAAACACAGCCCAACTGAATCAAAAGACAGATCTAAAGTGAAAAGAAGAATACAAGGGCAGTATTTTGTAAGCATGCAGAAATCAAATGTCAGAAGGGAATGTATTATTAGTGCATCTGAAGGGCTGGAGAGCTGATAAGCCTATCTGTCCACCTGAGTTCTTGTATGGAAACAACCCGAGAGGAAGTCACAGGAACGTGAAGATGTACAATTTCAAAGGGACCACAGGGTCCCATCTAGTCCACCTCTCTGCTTTTTGTAGGATCTTTCGTGCATCTCATAAGAAGTAAGGCAGTAGACCATGAGAGTGTCCATACTGTGGGACACAGGGGTTTCCTGCTGCACCCAGCAGTCCTGGACCCCACAGCCTGACCGGGTCCTGGCTGCTTGGCTGGACAAGAAACAAGGATGACAACATCTTATTTCCCTGTGGAATGAACCCCAGGTGTGGGTGCAGGGAAGAAGCTGTGATAAGCTCCAGTACAGTCTCCCAGCGTGGGCAATCCAGAGACCAGAGGAGTCAGTACTGGTCTGCCTCTGTCTTTTACTAAGCTACACGGTACATGGATGTGCTTGTGGATGTACTCAGGAAAAGACAAATTACAGAGATGAGCATCACATTTAATTCTGAAACTGGGAGCATGCCGATCATGCTCCTCCTCAGGAGCACGTCTCACCACGTCTAGACAGAGCTGCTCTGAAAGTATCATCCTGCATTCACAAATATCCCTTATTAGTTGGCAGTTTTGTTGCTGCAGCTGTGGGACATTATGAGTGTCAAGAGCCTTTCAAAATAGCTAAAATCTGACTATATCAAGAACAGTGACCTTGAACTGAACCGTACATGTTAGGGGTTTGGGCAATGCAATGCGGGTGAACACACCTTGGCTTGCTCTGGCAGAAAATGGGTGGAGAATAAAATTGTAGCTGTAGAGTTGAACATTTTTAACGAGAAGGTGAAACAAAAGGTACTGAATGCAGGACGGAAAGATACTGTTCCATTTTCCATAGGTATTACCACTGTGTTGAAAATGATTCAGTAAAGGGTGAGAATATAGCAGCGGGCAGGTTACAGTATTTGGGAACTATTACAAAGCTGTAGGTGTAACAGGATCACCGCACATGTATGGCTATAATCTAGCAGATTATATCTATCAGGCTACCAGAGTGCTGAGATGTAGATCTCAGAAAGGTGGAAAAAGGTATCCTTCCACTTACCTTTTCCAAACTGATTACCGACAACATCAAATGCCTGCAGCTGCATATTAACAATGAGCAGCTGGAAGTTCTTCTCCAAGCTGAAGGTTTGCTTGCTGGCACACTTGAAGGAATGCCCCAGCCTTGTGGTAAACAGGTTCTCACGTATGGCTGCATAGTAAAGCATACCTGGAGGCAGTAAAAAGAGAGACAAATGAGAATCCACACTAACTCTGTCAGAACTGACATCTTTCTGAGATAAAATGGAGGATCCCTGGTGCTTTGGCAGACCAGCAGCCACAGATGTCACTAATGCATGGACATTTTCCCCATAACCTATCAGTTAGGTTTCTTCCATGTTTCAATGTGTCCTTTAATTATCAAGGAGCAACTCAGCTGGGCTTGGGTCTGAAAAAGTGGCTAAAATTTCAGATGCTTCTTCAAATCATGTTTTAACAGCCTGATTCTGCAAGAGGGGGTTAGGATTCTCGCAGGAGCAGACAACTATCTTAGGTCTCCAGCACAGCTATTTCCAGAGAAAACAGAGGTATCATCTCTAGCATGGGAGTTTGACGTACCTAGTCTGTCTTGCTTCGTGTATTAAGTATCTTTTTAAACGTATTTCAGTGTCACAGTATTTTACAGAAAATGTGGCTGAAGTTCAAAGCATGAAAAGATCTTGTAGCCTGGGCATATCCTTTACGCATGTTCTCCTTTGAAAGCAGGTATACCAGTTTAAGACAAAGGCATCCACATCACCAGCTCTGCATCACTGTATCTCAACCACATCTGCCAGCACAATAGTGCGCAGCATACTCTTGGTCCTCTTCAGTCAAAATCAGTGCCCCGGTGTGTACTGATAGAGTTAATTCAGTAATTTTTATCTTAGAAAAGATACAGGGTTGCTCACTGCAAAAATACTGCTGGTGAACTGTGAAGTAGCAACACCTGGCAGAGAGGCAGTAACAAAGCCAGGGATAGCAACGTCTCTTGCCAGCCCCGCTGTGGAGGACTCAAAGTACATTTGAGGATTCCAAAACTTCTGATTAAGCTGATCGGTTTGTATTTGCCGCAATTTGCACTTAGCAATGCACAGGAAGACCCTGGTCATTTAGACTGAGAACATCCCAAGGAGACATGTCTGCTCGATCAGCTTTTACTTTAACTGCGGTAAATCAGAACAGGCTCCACTTGGGTTAATAACAAAAATGCTCATCAGAGAGAAGAAAAATAGGCACTGAGCTTCCAAAAAGCTCAGTGTTATTAAGACACACCTGGTCGAACTCCTGATTTGTTTTTCTCCTTTCAGGGGAAAAAGTCAATCCAAATACTTATGAGTAACAAATGGAGAAGCGACATAATGTAGTCGTTAACCCGTCACAGATTTGATATATTGGGAAGAATTTGTGCAAAATTAATGCCAGAGAAAATCTGAAGTGATGGCTCAGAATTTTCCTCTGACGTAAATTATGTTCTCTTAGCATTTCTTGGGAGGTGGCATCTGGGGCAGCTCCTGACTGTTCAAATGGCAAGAAGCAGGGCTATTTAAGAAAAAGAAAATCCAATTGCTGGAGAAGAGCTCCGACAAGGTCTAGGATTTCAGGATGGTTTTAAGAACTTCAGCCTGGGTCCACTTCTTATTTTTGCCATACCAAAATGTCGGACATGCCTCCTCTCCATATTGGTGTATTTGAAATCTGGATCCAGCTCTGCATTTCCGTGATCCAGCTGCTGTACTCGTTTGTGTACTAGATTGGAAAGGTGCAGGCAACTGGAGTCACAGCATTTTTGTGTGTTTCCGGATAAATACTTTGAGGACTGTTTTGTATTTTAAATTTAGGCTTGAAGTAATCTGCATTCTGAAAGAGTAATGAAAGGCAGGGAAACTTTTGAGGACAAAAGGAAAATCGAACAATTCTGATGAAACCACAGCCAAGTCCCTTCTCTTCCATTTTCATGCCATAACATTTAGGTGAATGACATGTTGAAAGCCTGATAAAATACATAATGTGTAAAATTCAGTGTTTTAAAGATATGAAANGGGAAACTTTTGAGGACAAAAGGAAAATCTAACAATTCTGATGAAACCGCAGCCGAGTCCCTTCTCTTCCATTTTCATGCCATAACATTTAGGTGAATGACATGTTGAAAGCCTGATAAAATACATAATGTGTAAAATTCAGTGTTTTAAAGATATGAAAGCCTATCCCACACCAGAACAGTTTGATATGAAATTAAGACAATGTAAAATCACTGACCTCCAGAAGATAACTGTAAACTGGCCTCAATTTTACTGACGTAGTATGTTGGAGCTTGCTGCAAAAGAAGATTTATCTTTATTCATAATACATCTTCATATTTGTGAAAAAAAAATTCAGTTCACCACAGCAAAATAGTCACAAAGAATTCCTCAAAGAAACACATTTTAAAACATCACCTTCAAGACCCAAGAACCAACTTGCTTGGATATATTGCTTATTCTTGTCCAGATCAGTCCACCTAATAGGTAAGAAGCTGGTGTAATGCAGCAATCTCAGCTGCGTCACCAATTCTGCTCAGTTCAGCGAAACTGGACCATACAGGTGTGATTTTGCACACACTGCTCAAGCTAGACATTTATGTGATACTTGTGGTAAGCAAAAGTAGGAGGGAGTTAAGCAAATATTATACATCGCACAAATTAACAGGCTTGTGATGAGGCCAATTTATTTTTATTCCCCTGTTCTGCTTTCACTGAGAGGCCCCATAGTGCTCTCCTGAGCAATCCCGCACTGAATCACTCCATGCTGACCTGCAGTCTGAGTGCTTGCAGGACCGAAGCCCACACCTTTAGAAGTACTTGGGCTTCTCAGCACTGCGGTGCACTGTATGCATAGATGCCCTTCGCATGAACAAACTGCTGAAAGCAGCCGTGCTTCTGTGTTCGTCGTTGTTTTGAACTGGGACAGGTCAGCAGCAAGCTAAGAGCCGGGAGCTCGTCTCTTGCTAGTACCGCTCATTTCCTATTTTGTCGGCCAACAGCAGTCACTACAAATGAGGAAACGGCAATCTGGATGTGTCTGTGTAGGGGAGAGATAAATGTTCTTTCCACCCTGCAGACATCATCGGTGCTGGCTGGCTTTTTTTCAGACTGCTTTNAGGTCAGCAGCAAGCTAAGAGCTGGGAGCTCGTCTCTTGCTAGTACCGCTCATTTCCTATTTTGTCGGCCAACAGCAGTCACTACAAATGAGGAAACGGCAATCTGGATGTGTCTGTGTAGGGGAGAGATAAATGTTCTTTCCACCCTGCAGACATCATCGGTGCTGGCTGGCTTTTTTTCAGACTGCTTTTTCAGGCTTTTTTTTACAGGCCGCTGACATGGAAAGCACCTGGTACAACAGTACAGAGTAAAATTTCCAGATGACCATCCTGCGTGCACGTACCCTAAACCCCTGGTGCAGCCCGAACCCCGTCCTCCTCAGAACTGTCACAAAGCGAGAGCCAGCCGTAGGAGCGTGCCCCTGGCAGCAGCATTGGAGTATAATGCGAGCCTTTATGTAGCAGCCCTTCTACTCATTTTCAATCCAGCTGTGAGCGCACAGGGAGCGGTGAGCGCTGCTGGTGGATAAATGGCAGCAGACGTGAATGTCTCCTGTGCACCCAGTTTTAACGTTATGCAGTTTAAAAGCCGGTAGGATGGACTGGGAAATACACCAGAGAAGATATTCTCAGCATTACTCCTACTTAGATAAATAGGTCACATATTACCATTTTTTTGGCAGCAGCGCTATGTTCTGTTTGGCAACGGTTAGTAACTTTGCCTGGGGAAAACACCTGCTCCTACTTCACGTCTTGTGTGTTGGTTACAAAACTTCCTTTTTTTCTAGTCCTTTGCAAAAGGCAGCTGGCAGTGGAGAGTACTGAGCTAGCTGCTCACCTCCCGCTACCCCGCACCAGCACCGCAGCCCTGGGGCCTCATCCAGCTCCTCTCTCGCTGGTGAAAATCTGAAGTGCCACTGCTGGAGCACTCCTGGTTCAAAGCAGTTAGAGAGGCTGTGGGAGCCAAACACATGCAAAACAGCAGCAAAACGATTTCTTATTAACTTGAATTTCAAAGAAGCCTAAGCCGAGCCCTGCTGTGCTCTTGAAGTTTATCTTTAAGTGAAGGGCTGATTGTGTAATGCTGTGCCAGTAACCACCTTTTCAGGGCAAGACAAGTCAAGTACCTTCTAAAGGTTCACATCACTCTCCCTAGTGCTGCTACCAGCTGGGGCTTTCATGGGTACTTCAATCACCTTTTCTGAGGATCCTGGTAACACAGAAAACACTCCCCTTGTTGCAGGAAGCATGCCTTTAAAGCAAACACTCACGGTCTGAACTGATCCTTTGTTTTAAAACAGCTCCTTGATTTTTTTTTTACGTCACTTTTCCTCTGTAGCTTTTAGAAAACTTTCTGCCATAAACTAAAATCAAGATGATTATTAACTGAAATCTTTTCTCAAGCATTAATCACTCAGGTGTGGTATGATTTCCTGTTGCTTCTTGGACTTAAAATGACTGATTAACCATTTGTACTTTTCATAATTGTCACTAATTTGAACTTGGAACCAGGCTGTAAGATTGATATTTTGGCTTGATTAATTGAAGGACACAGATCAGCAGTGACGGCCAGACGCAGCTCTGAACTGCTATGGAGCTCCAGGACATGGCCTTAATGCATGTTACACTCAGACTATGATGGGATCCAACTCATGCCACATTCGTCCTTGCCCACTAATGACTTTATACACAGTATTAACCTCTGTCTTTAGCCCTGCTGGCATCACCACCCAGCCCTTATTAGCTTTCAGATAAATAGTACTGCATGCTGCCTCCCAAAATGCATAGACTGTGTAAATGAGGAAGCAAGAGGGTGGCTGGACTCAGCAATTTTTTTCTGTGATTATAATAGCAGCAGTACTCTCGGTAGCTTATGTTAAAGCCTCATATACATACGATGCAGCCCCAGTGGGGAACATGGTATCAATAGGCACAATGTCTAAAAGCTCATTTTCCCATATATAAGCAGGGCCTCTCTCTTGCCCAAGTTTCTGTGTGTACTTTTAAGTCTCCCCAGTGTGGTGCATTTTAAGGGCACTTATCTACAATTTTGTTGCGGTAGTTCACGTGTTTGGAGTTTTCTGCTCAAAAGTTCGATGAAATTAGGCCCCTTCAGCTTCAGGCGGGCCGTGGCTCCTTGCACTTACAACTGCACAGGCTGTCCTTTGGATTTAACAACCACAGCTGGCTCTTGGCTGGGCAGTTGTTATACCTGGCATTTACGGGAAGCAAATGGCTAATGTCACCTGCATTCAGGCGGTCCCTGAGACACCGTTTCGTAAGAGCAACTTGATAGGGTGAGTCAGAGCTCCCAGCACGCATACCTTGTTCCTGTGCAGGGACTCTGTTCCCAAACCCATTCCCTCTGTCCCTCTCCAATGCAAACAGGACACCCGTCCTTCCCTCCCACTAGATTTTTTACCTATGTAAAAATGAGACTCAGATTTTGCTTGAGACTATTTCTAGACTTTGTGTTGCTAGATGGGTATCTCTAATACTGTTCTCCAGCATTTTCTATCAAAGGATGGCAAGGCACTGTACTTACCTTTCATTGCACATATGAACCTTTCCAAATTGGAAGTTCAAATAGACAAGGCTTGGTCTAACATTGAAGTTAGCCCTGCGCTGAGCAGAGGGTTGGACCAGGTGGCCTCCAAAGGTCTTTTCCAACCCGAATTAATCCGTGGTTCTATGATTCGAGTCTCTTGGGACGGACAGGAGTAATAGTGCCTTATATACAGGTGGAAAACTAGCTCAGAGATGGGTGAAATGCTTTTTCCCACAGCACAAACTCGATCAAAGGCAGCCTAAGTTCCAGTTCCCCAATACTAAGCACTCCTTCCCTCTCAAAGCAACAATTACCTTTACAAAGGTGAAGTTTATAAATCCTCCACTGAAAGTTATGTTCAGCTCAGACTGCACTGTCCCACAGCTGCCAGATGTCTGTGTCGCATTGGGGTTGACAGCCATGTACTCGATCTGCTTCTGTGGAAAGAAGAGACACTGCAGGGCTGCTGATGAAGAGGAGAGGAGCAAACAATAAAAACCACACAATGTATAGCTGGGGTTTTGAGGTTGTTTTTTCCAGGCAGGCTCTGTGTGGCTGATTGAACAGGCCAGTGGTGGTGGCAGCCTAATTGCTGTCTGCCAGCGTTGTTCCCCACTCATAAACCAGCACTAGTGCTTGTCTGACACATGACCGAGCTGTTCCAGCACGTTAAGCTGGCAGAAAATAATAGTTTTCTGCTCATTTGGTGAACTGATATGATTCGGAGCAGGGTCAGATGAGCACCAGTGGTAATTTAAAAAGAGGGAGCAATGGGAACTTGTGCCTGAAGGCAGAGGAAAGATAAAGGCAGAGGCAGGCAGGGGTTAGATTGGCTTCGACGTGTTGCTCCTCATATCACCCCGCACTTCTCATTATGTCCTGCACAGTTCATCTCTAGTGTCTGCCAACACACGTTGTAGTCTGAAAGGAGAGCTCTGCAGCCCTGAATACAGTTTGGCTCCTTCAGCCTCATCTCAAACACACTTTACTCTTGTAATAAACATCTCACTGTGGTCTGGTGAGGTTGGAAATCATGCTCCCTGCCTGGCTTCCGCCATAACAAGGGAAGAAAATTACTTTTATCAACATTAGATACTCATCCCGTGTTAGACCCCAAACAAGACTATTTGGATTTGTAATGGGGATGGCTCAAGGCATATGAACTCCAGTGCCTGAGGCTGTAACCCCGCATGTTGTATTAATGGAGGTTAGAAAACTGTAAGTCTGAGGGACAAAATCACCATTTGGGGTTTTATGACAGCTTTTGCTGAATCATTTACAGTGAATCACTGCTAGGAGAGGGTACCAGCTCCCCGGGACCTGTGCTCTGATCCAGCCTGGCAATTCCTGTAATCCTAAAATCTCCATGCATCACCATGAAGACAACCCACCTCTGAATCCAAGTCTGTGAAATGACAATTTCTTGCTTTCATTGCAACTCACAGTGTCAAGCCCATCACTGAAGTCATTTCAGGTTTTAACTAGTCTTCCATTCTGGGAAGCACAAATAACACCGAAGGCTGATCTACCACCTCCAGTATGGCTACCACATATACATCACTGAAATAAGAAAGCACCCGTACGTCCCACTGACATCATCATACAAGCCAAAGTACAGCAGCTGAGATGCTGTGGCACAGAAAAGGCCTTAGACTGATAGCAAACCACTTATTTTTAGCATACAAGCCAACTTCTGAAAATTGCTTTGAAAGAAGAATAAATTCCAGCCAATGATGAAATAGTCATTACAAAGCTCAGCCTTGTAGTGCTTCCACCTCACCTTCAGTGTAGTTTGAGCCATCAGTTGCAAACCCATGACTGCTTTGATGCAGGTCCTGTTCCCACTGGAAACCGTGTATGTGCCAGTGGGGATGGGAGAAGGCTGTGGTGCAAGAGTGGGTCTCACTGTCGTCGTAGTAGATGAGATGGTTGGTTGAGTCCCTGGACGAACGGTTGTTGTGTTGGTCATGGCTGCGGCTGTTGTAGTTTTAGGTGCTGTTGTTTGATTTCCTGACCCTGTGGCAGGCTTTACAGTTTGCATGGTGGTGGCTGTACTAGTTATGGCAGCAGCTGTCGTTTGTGTATTTAGCGTTGTATGTTTTACGGTTGTGTTTGTGGCTGTTGCTGTCGTTTCTGTGCTCACATGTGTTCTGGCTTTCTTGGTTGAGGACACAGGCTGCACGGTTGCGTTCCTCGCTGCAGGTGTAACTGTTTCCATTGCCTGGGTTGTAGCCTGACTAGCTGCAGTTGTGTTGTCTGTTGGTGTTGTGGATACCACCATGAGAGATTTCTGACTGGTCAGTTGTGTGGTGGTTGCTCCTGCCTGGGCGGTTGTGTGATGGCCTGGTGCTGTTGTTACCTGACGCTGGTCTGTTGTCTGCACAGTTGTTCCATGGCTTATAGGTGTTGTTTTAAGAGAGCTTGTGTTGTTAAAATGAACTGTGGTTCCTTGATGGGGTGAAGAATGGTAAAGGGAAAGTAGCTGAGCAGAAGTTGCCGTATGGTGGAAGGATGTGGTTTCTGGAGATAGTTCAACCCCCAGGGCCACTTCAGCAAAGCAGGAGGAAAATGCTGCAAAGAAATGCATAAGTCAGTAGTCTAGAAACCTTTACGTTTAACATTTCTGTTGATACCCACAACATAACTGCACTGATTCTGTTATCAAATGGGTGATAGGATTTTATTCTTCATTTGGCTCCAGTCATGATAGGAGAGTGAAAGCAGACATGCCGTAGGACTATCCCTAACTTTTCACCACTCCCCCAATCCTCACACCTCTGAATACACCCATTGCAGTGGAAGCACATTGGCTCCTGGCTCCCCACACACGGCTTTTAGTGCTGAAGAAGCCAGAGGATGTCGAAGGCATGAGCAGATCTTGCACAATCCCCAGGCAGCACAAGAATTCTCTCAGAGGCAGTACTAGAGCAAGATTTGCTAGAAGCAAATTATCAAGATTTAAGGAAGATGCCGTGTGCGTAACAGGCAACGGGTTGTTAGTTACTTACCAACAAAGCATGGGGAAAGGGAACGTTTTGTGTGTGTGAAGGAAGTGAGGCGGTGTAATGGTCTTACAGTGATTCACAATAGTCTGGGAAACCAGTCTGGGAGACAGGGAAGTTCCAGATATTTATTTATGGTTTTGTTGTAGCCATGCCAGTTTGAACCCTAAAGTTCTTCCTCCTGGGAGGTACCCAAGGGGATGCTCCAAACAAGGGAAGACCAGCCCTCTTAGTGATGCTCTTTCAGCAGTGAGAAACAAATGTCAGCGTACAGCATCCAGGGGCTTCTTGGTCCACATCTAAACATAGTCAAGCAACAAAATTATGCTTCCATCTTATAACACTTATGGAAAGATGTCCCTTGCAGAACTGAACAGAAAATATCTCGCCCCTAAATGTAAATAATGGAGAGAAGAAAAGTGTAAATAACAAAGTGAAGGAAAAGTGGGAAAAGTACATTGTAGAATAGATGAAGGTCACAGCTCTCCTGCTTGAGTGTTTGATTGTGAGTATGCAAGGAGACTCTGTAAAGACAAGGTCAAACTAAAAGAAATCATACATCCCTGACGTATTCCTTGATGTTGACATGAAGCTGCAGGTGTTTTACTGCTTAAATTAGCTGGAGGACAGATGAATTCTCCAGTTTGGAGACAGAAGGGACCCAAAAGTCCAAGACAGCTCATGTTCCTAGCAGTGCAGCTCCACAGAGGACACCACAAGTTGCCAGAGAAGTTTATTGTATGATGGTTCTTCCAAAGAAATGTCTCTTTAATCAGTGGCAAAGGTTTGTGGCAGGCAGGTTGTTGAGATTTGGATTTTAGAATCAATTGAGGCCAAAAGCACATTCGGAGTGAAAATGGCTGAAATCTCACAAGTTCATTTTCCTTTTGTTTATTTATTTTCACTCAACACGAACGATGCAACAATAGCTGAATTCACAAAATCTCACCATTTTAGGATCCATATAGNTTGGATTTTAGAATCAATTGAGGCCAAAAGCACATTCGGAGTGAAAATGGCTGAAATCTCACAAGTTCATTTTCCTGTTGTTTATTTATTTTCACTCAACATGAACGATGCAACAATAGCTGAATTCACAAAATCTCACTATTTTAGGATCCATATAGACTACATCAGAATAATAAAACCTACTGGGTTTGGAATGAAATTCAAGATCAAAAAGAAAGAAATGAGAACAGATGTATAGATCTGAATGCATGCTTCAATTTTCCCTTAAAATGGCTATGATAGACATGAGCAGAAGTGGACGTGTATACTCCATATTCCCCAAACTGCTTGAGTCTCACCTCTGTGCTGTACAGAATATACTTGACTGCCAGTGTGTAGTTGTTATCAAAGAAATGCTACTTGCTACAGTTGAAAAGCCACAAAAATGACAGGACAGATCCTTCTGATAGTGAATTTTATCAGAAGGAACCTAAAAATGCCATAATAAATATGGGACTTTAGTTCATTTTCTCACTTTCCCCTAGACTTTACCCTACCTGCTGGCAGAGCTAAAAAGCAGGTAACTTAGGTCCTTCTCTGTGCCAGTGGAAAACCAGAGCAGTTGCCATATACCAGCTATAGGTAGTTGCATCTAATTGTAGCAGCACGATAAAAGCAAAAAAGAAGAAGTTGCAGATTTCACTCTTTTCTCCCCTGTAAGACTGCAAAGCAACCCATATTTAAATTTACACAAGTCTTAAATAGCCAGTACTTCTTAGTTTGTAGTTTACAGATTGGTTTCGATTACTGCCCAGATAACATTTAGCATACAGACATGGAGAGAAACATTATTTCACTAACATTTGGGTGCCACCCATAGCTTTTACATGAAACTTCATTTTCCCCAAAGGTCATCTTAACCTAACTAGTTTTCAATAGAGAAACGTTTAGCCTGACAGGGTCACTAAGGGGTAACGTCAGAAATGTCTTTGGGGTGGCCAGTGGCTCGTGCTCACCAGCTGACGTGCCGGACCACTCCTCCAGCATCCCACACCATTCCCCAGCATTTTGGAGCTTCTGTCAAGGCATGGCCATGCTGCTACTAAACCTGTTGGCTTAGGTGGTCTTCTCAAAACGCATTTGGCCACAGGAGCTCCCCGGGATGGATAAGGATTTTTCTCTGGTTTCACCTAACGGTCTTGGTTCTTCTTGAGTGGCTGTTGGAGGTAGTTCGGTAGCTCTGCTCTGCGAAGCAGCAGGTGGACCCATGGGGTGCCTGACCTACCCTCCAACTAAGGCCTGGGAGGCTTCACCACGGCTGCCTCAGCACTGCAGCGTTGCCTCTTGGGGAGCCTGGCACAGCCCGGCAAGAGAGCTGCCTGCATGGCTTCCTCCCACTGCAGCCCTTTTCACAGCTCTGCTGGCAAAAGGGGCCACAGAGCAACAACAGATTGCAGCTCTGCATCCCCCTGTTCGTCTCCTTTTCTTTTTTCTATTAAGCCATCTCAAAATTTCCTATGACCAACAAGGGATGCATGCTCACGGCGGCATATCTTCCTGGAGCAAGCAGCTACAATCCCCTCGTCTCACCTCGGCTTCAAAGTTACAAATGCCGAGGGCTGCGTTTCTGCCCAGCAAGCCTGTGTGCATGCAACGCTCCAGATCAAAACTCTCAGAAAATGATCAGAGCAGTTCTCAGAAAATCGCTGTTCCCTGTCTGGGCCTGGAGCCCCTGTTTTCGTGTTTTGGTGAGAAGTTTCAGTCAATGCTAGCAAAGGTACATCACTGCTCTGCTCCCAGGCGTTACGGTGGGAGTGGAGCGCTGAGAGGCACAATCTGGCTGCGACATTTCTCAGCCTGCCATGCTGTAATGGGGTGGGTGAAAAAAAACTCTTGCTGAGGATTTTTTCCCCTTCTCATCTAACCACAAACTCATGCTGCTCAGCCACCCAGCAGGTTTGTTCCACTTTACGCTGCCCAGAAGAAATGCTCGTGTTTAGCTGACTGATTTTTCTGTGGACACAAAAACCTGACCCAGCTCCTACAATCACTGAAAACACTCTTGCTGATTCCGGCTGCTTTGGTTTGAGTCCTTGAGGAACTGGAAAAGCACCAAGACTTTCTGAGAGGTTTCGGTACTGTCATAGTTTCCCTCCAACACAGAAGCAGTTTCTTAAACCTCCAACCCATCAGACATTAAACTCTAATTATGTTTAATTCCCCATCACAGAAAGATGCGACTTTGTGGCATTAATAAAACATCACAACAAAGTATTAAAGGAATGATCAAAAATTAATAAGGAGCTGAGGAAACAAGTTCTTTCTGGTCAAAAAGATCCTGGCTGACCCCTGAGTTATTAGTGTTACTTCTCTCGGTCTGATCTTGCTCTCATTTCACATATACATTTTGGGGCTACTTCAGCAGATTCTGGCTATGAAGTGGGTGTAGGAAAGCAGAGCAGATACAGCGGGAGCTGCTTGTGGTCAAGTCCCTGGGCTGTTTCCCTGCTCACTGCCCTGGGAAGGGGACGGGGGCTGTTACTTGTGTGATCCCTGTGTGCTGACGGCAAACCACACTGCAGAAATCCAGCGCCACACCAGTGAGCTCAAAGGTTTAGCCATTACACAAATTAAATCACGCTCTGTCGTTCTTCACCTGGCAGATTCTGTATGGCTGTGGGTGTTGAGGGATGACTTAACATGCTGCGACACGTCCTTGACCAGGCTGGCTCCACAGATTTTCAGAGAGCAGCATTAAGGATTGAACAGTGACTTTGATGTGGTTTGGTGTTGAGATAAGCCCCAGCCTGCCTCCTCCAAGCCCCCCTCCTCGCTCTTGCTTTCCTGATCATGCTCTGCATCTTGCAATGAAGAAAATGAATTAGAGTAACGCTTCCTTAGCTTTTCTTCTGCTTGTCTCACTCAAGATTTTCAGTCAGTTCTGCTGATCTGGAAACTATTTTTAATTAAGAAAAGCAAGTCCAAAAAAGTCTGCTTCTGATAGTATTTAGAGGTGACTCCATCACACAGAGTTTATGTCACCACAGAGTGCAAGGGAAAATGTACAGGAGAACACAAGACTAAGTCTATACCAGCTGCAGTTAAATGTAGTTATAGTTATTTCTTAGCAGTGGGGCTTTACTAAAAGCACCCTTAGTGCTAGCAACTCAACCATTTAAGATGTTCAGTCTGTTAGGTGCTGTCGTGACTGCAAGCAAACAAAGCTAGCATAGTCTATCTAATTTTTCTGACAGAAATTATGGAGAATGTTACTCACCACAAGCGAAGGTCAGCAAGACGAACTGCCGTGCACTCCTCCCCATGGCCAGCACGGCTGCAGGTTTGAGAGATGCTGCTTCTCACCGTGGAGCGGGTGGAAAGGAAATCAAGGTTTCCTGGGGACTGAAAAGTTTCGCTTGATGCAGGGAGTGCTCAGTCACATGGATGGAAAGGAGGTGGAGACCGATGCTTCTCGTCTGTAAACTACTGCAGAAGGAAATAAATGACGATTAGGAAAGAAAGTGAAAACAGAAAGGACTGCTGGGCTAACTGAGGGGAGGACAGGCTCTCACTCTGCAGCTGAGATCTGGGGCTCTGCAAGGCCACTTAAATCTTCATGATGCGTCTCCGGGTTTGATAACCTGGTGCACACTGCAGCTGTACCCCCGTGGAGAGTTGCAACCTGTAAATCAGTACTTCCCTTGTGTTCTTTAACTTTCTTTAGGGTCAAACTCTTTCTTTTATGTTAAGACACAGAAGGGAGAGGTGTGCTCTTGAGCCATCTCCACAGAGCACGTGCTAAAAGTGAGACAGGGCTGAGCAAAGCCCCAAACGGGCTCTGGTCCCAGCTGGGGACTCCCCACAGCCTTTGCTGGCTGGTTCATTCCTGCTCCAAGGACTGAGCTTGTTGAAGGTGGATCAGCCGGGGTGGCTCACCATTAGTGTTGCATCCAAACACACTCCTCAGCAAACAGCAACACCCCACCTATGTCCCGTGAAGTGCCTCCTGCAAACCACACCAAGCTGGGACAGGAGCTGCACAGGCAGGTCCTGGCATGCATAGCCACACACCAGAGATGTGCAACAGGAGAGCGTTATGCCTGCTCACGTGTGCGGCTGCATTTCCAGCTCTGGGCCTTTGCCATGGGGCCTGCTTGGTGTGGGGGGAACAAAGCAAGCCCCACACGTGGGATCTGGTGTGGTCCTAAGTCTTCATTTTATACCAATATTGCACTGCAGTACCACGATAAGGCCAATGACTTGAAAACTCCAGTGAGGTGAAGTTTGCCCCTGGAAATCTGGGTACTGGATGCAATGAGTTCCAATTTATTTTGCTCTCTCTATTTGTATTCTGTTTCTACATTCTTATTTTTACCTGCTTGCCCTTCTACATGATCCACAACATGCATTTGGGTCAATTAGCGCTCCCTAATAAACCACTGGTAGCCAAAGGTATGCAGCTATCTTGGGGGTAACTATTATAAAGTTATCCTACAACTTCCTTGCCTCATGGCTGCAGCATCAGCATACGCAACTCTGAACCATCTGTGTGAAACTTTGCACACTTTTAAGTCCCAGAGATTCAGGAACAAGACTAAGGGAGATGGGTAAAGGAAAAAAAAAAACCCACTGTGCCTCTTGTAACACATGTGTTGGACAAATAAATTTACACTGGACAGGTGTGTGGATTTTCTTCAGCTGTGACAATGTGCCTTTACTGACACTCATCTATTTTGAATAGAAAGCAAGCTCATTTGACTTATTATTCCATATAGAGACATCAACCACAATGTTTTGTACTAGTTATAATTTTTATAAATTTCAAACAAAGTGTGGTTCTACACAGGTCAGAATGGCCTAATTACAGGAAGTTCATTTGCACACTTTTTCCTTGTAATAAATTCATACATTCTGTCTTGACTGGAAAAGACGGACAGGTAATTCTGTGCTCTTTCCCTGTCTGATCCTCCCTCATCAGTCACAATATACAAATACATCATTATCAACACCATGGAAAATATGTAAGAAAACCAAACTGTACCAATTCTCAGCTGGGGAGAGGAAATCTTAGCGCTATTTCAGCTCCAGCTGCAACAAGAAATACACAATTTGGCTCTTTTTCTTATTATTCTTATATATTTCTAATCATATATATATTTGATGTCAGGCCTTGAGTATTTTTGGAAAGGAAGCACATGGTCTTTCTCATACCCAGTCCTGTTTGAAATCTCAAGAGTCTAAGAAAGTTACAGATAATAAAATGGCTTTTCATCACATACACAACCAGAATATGAGACACACACACAGCTTTGTTGTCACTGGCAAGTAAAGCCAGTGTTCAGACTTGGCTTGGCCACAGCCATTTATGATCAAGGAAACCATTGGTCCGATTCTCCACCCAGTGGGGTTAGATGTGAGAGAAGGAGAGAATCAGGCCTGATTACACTTTTGCCAGGTTTACTAAAAGCAAGACTTGCATGGCAGCTGCCCATCTATCTGTTTGTCTTTACCGCCAGTAAAGAAGGAGGCTGTTGCCCAACTACAGCTGACTGAGCAGAGGGCAGAGTTTTGAGGATGTGAAGTTTCTCCAAGTTTCACAGAAGATGGCAACAGAGCAGAGGGAGGAGATCCAAGTCAAAACTTCAGTGTGGGCGGCAGGTCTCCCTAGTCAGGACCCAGAGAGAACAGCCAGGCAGCTGGCACGGACTTGCTGGTCAGGCAGCAAGGGCACAATGCTCAACCGCAAGCGCTGTCACAGCATAGATTTACCTTGGACCTTGCCTCTTCTACAACTCAAACTTAGTGGCAACCATTACTTCTCAATTACTTTCTGGTCACTATATCATCTCCAAACAACACTGAAATGAAATCCATATTTGAAAACTATGATTTTTAGGTCCATCTATCTGAAAATGATGGTGTCAAAGACCTATATACAGAATAAGTGTACCTTAACATATGCATTAGTCTTGCTGGACATTACCAAATCATAATCTAGGCTGGACATGCAGAGTCATTCCTTTAATTATCACCTTGCTTGACAGAAATACGCTAATTAAAAGACTATCCTGTCTACTATTAAAAAAAAGAATTCGTCATCAAACCCCATTTTGTCTCATCAGCAAAGCCAGAAGGTTCCTTCTTGTTGGCTGCCCTCAGACCTCTCAGCAGCCTGATCTGTCTTTGAAATTCATTCTTTAAAATAGCAAACGCAGAGTGTGGCACTGTCTCACTTCCATTTGTGCCAGGCAAAGGGCCCCAGTTACTCCCCAGCAACACCTGCAGTGGTGGCAGTATGGTCTGCTTTTGGAACGTTGAGACAGAAACAGGAACAGGCAGCTGCCTTTGGCTTGCTGGCACTGCAGGAAGGTTGAAGACACAACTAATGGTTGTGAGATCCCTGCTCAGGTTCCGTAGTGCCCGAGGGTAGCTGTGATACCATCAGCTCCCAAAGATCACTGACAGCAGAGTGCTTTGCCACTGCTGCACTCAGCCATGGGGCACCGAGTTACTTGTCATCCTCAGGACATTCATGGTGCCAAAGTGACCCAAACTTTGGTCCAACAGGATAAAACATGAGATTCAGGGGAAAAAAAAATTGTTTTCAAAAGCAAAGTAGGGAGGAGAATTGTTATAATCTAGCCCATACCTTTGCAGCTGTCGTGACGAGATGTTGAGCTGGGTGAGAGGAAACACTTCTGCAGGAATCCTCTTCCCTGCTCCAGCTCTAGACTGCCCCACAGGGTGCCACACTGACACTCAGGGAGGGCATGGCAGGACATCTGGGGTTGAATACTTTGCTCTCCCCTGGAGGCTCCCCAATTTTTGCATACATACTAAAAGTTATGATCAGAATTCCATACATGGGAAATCCAACAGCTCCCATTTTACAGGAAGATGTCGAGGCACCAGGGGATATAGAACTAGCACACTGTCACCCTGCACACAGCCGAGGCAGAAAATGGACCGACAATACCTGATTTTCCATCTCCGGCTCAGAGACTTCCTACTGCCATTTCACCGTTAGAATGAGATTTCTCCAAAGAAACTCCAAAGTGCAGGTTTGCATCTCTCCATCTGTCAGCAATGTCACAAATCCTAGTTTTGGCAGCTTCATATACCCAGGGTAACCCTTCCCCATCTCCCTCTCTCACACACACACACAAAAGCTTACTACATTTATTAATGTGCAATCAAAGCTCCCTACCCCTTTCCTCTCCTATGCTTAGGGCAGGGGTAGACAGAAGCAATGTTATCAGGCCGTGCAAAAATCACTGAAAGTAATACAGAAACCAAAATGAACTCATTTTAGGGAGAGGATAAAATAATTGCACTACAGGAAAACGTCACTGCATATTTCCTTAGGGGACTGAAAGGAATCAGTTCTTCCCTCAAGATGCTCATAACTACAGTAGACTAACAGGATTCATGTTCCTGAGAGCCTATGTGTCATTTTTAAAGTAAACAACCAGCACAAAACAGACAAGCTCTTGTCTCTGTAGGACAAAATTAGCTTCCAAAAAGGTAGAGAACTCTCAGATCCTTTAGTCACAAGTGGAAAACATCAGAAATGACAGAGTTTAGATACTGAGGGTTAGAAGAACCGTGGGAATTAACCACCACAGTGCAGCTCATAATTAATCAATAAGCCTTCACAGGCAAACAAAATCTGAATAAGTCTTTACATACTCCAAGGCTTTTTCTTGAATGGGACTATCTACCTGCTTCACAGCTATCTGGACACACATGAAGATGTTTGCAATGCCTGCCTCTACTGAGACACAAAGAAAAACACTCAAGTTCCTGCAAAGATGATAGCAGAAATGATACAGACTCCCACTATTTTGCTCAGAGGCTCAATTACTAAAGAGTGGGTTTTGGTTTTGCTTTATCTTCATTTTTAGTGCTTTCGTCCCCTTTGCTATTTACACAGAGCACCACTAGTCTCAAGGTTAAACAAAAAATCCCTAATAGTGAAAGCCAATCACTCACTCTTGAGTTTCTAGGGCCATTTTTACCAGGCTGATCTTTGCCTGTTTGCAAACCTTAGTCAATGCTTATCTTTACTAAAGTATTAGCAGCTTTTCTGGGACCTAAGACCCAATTACCATCGAAATGCTTCATGCCTTAACAGCTGCTCTAAATGAGCTAATGGCTTGTATAGGAATAATAACATCTGTAATCACTTCGTATTATCCATTACATCCTTATGTGGTAGAGATTTGGTACAGTCCCTTAATCAAATGTCCTGAAAGAAGTATTTAACAACAACACTTTATCCACTCATTAGAGCATCTAATGCTCACTGCCTATTTGCAATGCTTAAGTATATTCCAAATGGGGGATGAAATGTATCTACTCCATAGCCCAGCACACAAAGAAAGCATGCAGTCAACTCGAACATATGACACTAAATGCATTCAATTGAATTCTCGGCACCAAATGCAAAGGATTGTGATCCAGCAACAACAGACTGCAGAAGAAGGGCAGAGGAATGACTTATATTGCGAAAAGAGTTCAAGATGTTCTTTGTCACAGTAGCTGTCACACATCTTTCCTTCTTTGCTAAGCTCTACACCTCCATCTCATAGCCAGGAGTTGCCATCTGCATCATTCCAACATAATGCTGTATGCAGCAGGCTGTTCACTGTGCCCTTGCAAAAGTAGTCACGTCGCTGCTGTGTGAATTGTGGTCCAAGTTTTCTTTCCACAGCCACCCTAAAATGGGACGTTTTTTGTCTTGACCATCAGCAAAAATACATTTGTGATGTATCAGCTGGAATTCAGGAGGATGGGGAAGGCACAGCCAGAGGCAAGCAAACGGAAAAACCTCCAGGCGACCCCATAGTAGAACTCATAACCATGCACGTGTCCCTCTGCAGTAACTGGGTGTTCAAGCAAAGTTGCCAAAAGGTGCGTGCATAGTAACTCTTCATCTCTGCTGTCGACCTAATTTAGGCCACATCTTCTGAAACAGTTTGATAATCAACATGAGAAGCATTTTTTCTCCTCTAATACTGAAGGTGGGTTTTGATGCATTCTGGATGTTCAATGCTCCGTTTGAGTTTGTTTTCCCCAGCTTGCCAGGTGGACAGCACAGTTCTCATCTGTTCATGCTGATAAAGTTTTAGTGAATTATGAACCTCAGAGCTTGTGAGAAAGGCAACTTTGATCCAGTGTCCACCCAAAAGAAAGAGAGATGGATGGGGTCCTGAGGAAGGGTGGTCCTGCTGTTCAGCTGCCAGCCCTCTGTTCTGCTGGGAAGCTTTTGGCCACCTCGCTCTCCTTGGTGTCTGACTCTACTGAGGCTGTACTGCAGGAATCGTTGTACATGTCTGTAAAGGAGGACATGGGCATTGTCACTACAATATGTCTAAAGGATTTCCCATCTACAGTCTTGGGGTTCATTGTTAACAGCCTGAAATAAAATAAAAAAAAAAAATAATCACAATTCTACTCGCTCTCCTAATCCCTTCACTAAAGGCAAGGAAGGCTCCTTTGGCACGTAACTAACTAATGTGTGTGTGACTTTATTTTTCTTTTGAAGCATTAGACATGCCAAAGAAATGAGAGCCACAGTTAGGCACTGAGGACAGAACTGACCTGCTGTGGAGGTGAAGGAACAGCAATTCCCAAACTCCCTTAAAACCACAGTGAAGAATCCTGGTTAACTTTCAGAAAAGTTCTTCTCTACTTTAACGAACTGACCAAAAAAAAAAAAATCCCCCCAAAAGAAACCAGTAACTCATAATAAAATGCTGGTACGTCTCTATCGCAGGTTCCCCAGGAATGTTTGTGCCAGATTTTTTCTTCTGTCACCAGAAGAAAAGCAGGACACATTTTGGTAAATTGTATGTAAGGATGGGAAAAAATTAATCTAAAATTGTAAACCTTTGATCTTGCAGAGTTGCTTAGACTCAGCTTTTCCAACACAGCCTGTTTGGGTATTAGGTCAGAGCCAAAGCTGAAGAAAGGATGACTTTTAGTGCTGATTTGGCTGAAATCTTGCCAGAGCAGCCCTTCCTCCAGCCTTTGGGGCCAGCAGTGGAATATGATGAAAGCAGTAATGGTTCATGAGATTTTAATGTTTTCAAACCTAGTCCAGAACCACAGCCCTGATGCTGATCTAAATCCAAACACTACCCATGTCAGGATGAAAGCTATCCTGCAGTTACAACACACCTTGCCATATGACACGCTTGGGCCAGCTGTATAGTAACCAGCCTGGGTACTGTTAGGCACAGGAGTTTGATGAGAGATTCAAATTCTGCCCAGGAAGGGGAAAACAATTAAACAATTAAACCATGCCAAAGTAAGCCACTGTGCCTAACTAGCTCTGATACCCACAGCACCGAATTTGAGGCTCGCTCAGCTGGGTCACCAGAGACCGCAGCACAGACATACACTCAGGCCAAGTACTTTAATACAGAAAGCGCACTGTTTATCACATCCTTTCTTAGTATGAAAAAAAATTAAATGCCAATAACACATTTTCTGTATTACCTGCATTGCTGTTCTTAATTATGTTGTTACTGTCCCCCTCTGCTGGCTGCAATATACTGGAAGGAACCCAGTCGCTTTTCTCAGAGACCAGTTTCTTCACTAACCTGGAATTCAGAGAACAGTCAGTGAATCTCCCTACATTCCCTTTCCCTGGGTTGTGTTTCTTAGAGGTGCATGTTGGGAAGCTATTTCCTAAAGTAAGGAAGAAGGCAGAGGACCCGGGCAGTCCTACAGGTAGCCGGTGAGGAAGTTTCAGATGGCGACCCGGTATCCCAGATCAAGCTCACTCGCAAGCAGACTGCGTGACAAGAAAGCAGTGGCCTTGGCCTGTTTTTGAGCCCCTGGGCCAAATTCAGAGCTGACGAAAACGAAACTTTCATATTGTCCATCCTCCCTAAATACCATCTGGGGTGGACGGGTTTACTTCACCCTATGGGACTTTCTCCCATCTCAGCTGTGTGTCAGTTCTGACTGAAGAGTCTGTCTGCACGGGCATTTCAAGGAGATCAGATCTTCTTCCTCCAAATTACCCACGGAAGGAGAATTTGGGTGTCCAGCCAGGTCTGTTCCTAAGACTCACTTGTCAGCAGGAGAGAATAAATACACCGAAATGTATGTGAGCTCAAGGGGGCCAGATTCATTCCACTTTGTCAATGACATCACATATCTAAGCCTTTGGGGTTAAAAATGCTCTCTGGTTCACTGCTGCAGCTCGGTGGAAGGCACGGGGATTTTATCGATGTATCCTATGGGAGGGTGCTGCCTTTGACAGTTGTCCTTCTGCCTGGAAGGTGTCAAAAGACCGAATATTCCTCTCCAGTTCCTTCATGCAAACTTCTGTCCTCTTAATCCTCATGTCACAAGCATTTGGGATTAAAGCCAACCCGGTGAAATTAACCAAAGATGCTTGCATGTGCACGTCTCCCACTGCCTCTTTCACATTGTGGTCAATGGGGTGAGTGGATTTGGATTGATTTGGAAGAGGCTTTGACATTCTGCTATTTCCCATCTTTTCCAGGAGTTTATGGTTGTTCTACCTGTCAAATTCTGTCTCTCTGCTGTACTTACCATTGACCGTTCTCTCCTTCCTGCACAAACTGCACCAAATCTCCATCCTCGAGTGTAAGAGAATCTGGGAAACAGCTGTCAAAACTGCCTTCTACACGGAAAAGATTGGTCCCCTAAAATGAACAAAACAATACACCAGAAATACAGTCACTATTGATGAAAGAACACTGTGCAAGAGAGAGTGAGTTTCTTAAATACTGTATCAGGCATTTCAAGCTGGCAGAGATTTCTTCCGTAGGGAATTGTGTCACTTGTTATTCCTTTTGTCATGCCCAGGTTAAATACTATTCAAACTGAGAACAGAAATGTTCTGTGCATTCAGGCTTTAGAATTAAACCAGCCAGCCGTTATTCTGATACAGAAATTGGGTCTGTGACACCAGGTTAAGTTATCTGGAAAAGTCTGAAATTAGTTTTTTAAAGGCTCAGGGTTTTCCCTCACTTTTGTAACAGGGAAAGCTACAGCTTACAAGTAAGTGTGACTTTTTATGATCCTGATCCTGATCAACAAAATAGTCTTGGAATAATCTCCCAACACCCCAGGTCAAATTCCCTTCTTCTGTATTCCCACACATTCACGAATTTAAGGCTGCTATGAACCCAAACTTTGCAAGTTAAATCATGAACTTTAGAGAAGAGGAGGTTGCAATGGGAAAGAGCAGCGTAACTTGGAAAAGGAATTACATTGCTAGGGTTGGTCTCTTCCTCCAAGTCGGAAGAGTTGGAGAGTTCATCTGTGCTGGAGGGGATGGCTTCAAAATCTTCAAATGTGTCTAAAGATGGCAGTTGCCTGCTGGGCCAACCTTTTCAAAGGACATAAAAAGAGTTAGCTATCAGTCATTAGCCTCTTTCAGACTCAGTCTTTTTAAATAAACAAATATCACAGGTTCACTTCCCACTATTCCACTTACTGAATTGCCTGTACCTTTTTAAAACTTGTTCCCTGATTTTGCCATAAAAATTACGTTGCAGCCATTACTCTGTCTCTAAAAACCTGTACCACTGGCTGTTGTTTGTGGGAGGGCAGATTGTATGGCCACAGTGTGGATACCCATCAATACCTTGAGTGTTTAGCATTGCTAAATCTCTTTACTTCAGGCAGTACAAAAAGCAAGGGCGAGGAATATTTTTGCAGAGCGAGCGCTGTAGCAAGTAATAACTTTTGCTGATGTGACTTTCAGAACGCCGTGCTCATTCAGTTTCTAGCTTACCTCCACATGTTTATCTATAAGTTCAAGTCTGAAGCCATTGAATTTTGGTTGACTTCTTATCTCCATCTCACACCAAGGTGATACTATCTGAGCATCACAAGATGCTGTTATCCCAAGACTATACCCTGGAGCAGGCTGGCAGTGCAGGGAAGGGACAGAGCAAACAAGGCACAAAGACAACCGGACTTTGGCGGTAGGGAGAGATCACCTCATTAATATTTCTGCTGTTAGCAGTCTTATTGCATGATTTGCACCCAAACCCACTACAGCCCAGTGGAAGGGACTTAATGAGAGATTTCCAGCCCAAGTACAACAGCCAGTCTCTTTACCTACAAAGGCATGCCCAGAGAGTGTGTTCTGTGGGAAATTCAGGCTGAGCCTTATAAGACCCGCCTGCCTGAGGCTCCTGTGTTGGAAAAGTTACTCAGCCTCTTCTGTACAGATGGAAATCATGATCTACACTTTCCTTCACAGTTGATGCCTGTCCCTTTTCTGATGGGGTTGACTATATTCTAGCTAGGAGCAAACAAACCTTGCACCTACCAAGGGATTCTGCAGCCCTGACAGATACAAGTTGAGTGGAGTCAGTCAAATTACCACGTGCATTCCTACTTAATGTACCTGCTCTGCGTTAGCTGATTCACAGGGACTTGGGCTGAGCAGATGCTGAATAAAGTTCTTTACAACCTGTGGTCCATTGCTCTCAACAAGGCAAAGCAGTGCGCTGACAACAAGGCACAGAGCCAGATGCTCTTCAGTGGGATTAAGCACAACCCAGCACTCACAACTCACAGCAAAACCTGGCCTGAGACAATACTAAACCCAAGCCAGGCAATTCAGGCAGTAAACGGAAAAGTGATCTGATCTGGGAGAAATAGGTTTATTAATTGATTTATTTAATCCCTCCCCATGCACATCCTCCCTCTCAACAGGCACTGGTTGGTGCAAGATATAGTCGTGCAGCCCCTTCTCCTGTGACTGACCTGACACCTGCAATTCCTTTACAAGAGAGACAGTGGCCTTCCACCAGAGCAGCATCCCCAGTTATAACCCTACAGGTATGGTTAGGTCATCCCTACTTTTCAAGGTGTAAACTAGCCTCTGAAGTGGCATTCACGTGCTGCGTTGTGAGCGTCCTACCAAGGTCTGTACCAACAGAGTTTTGAGATGGAAGAGACGATTATTTCAATTATGGACCATGCAGCATATAGGACTGGACCGCATATTCTGTATCAGTTGAATCACACCAGCAAACATTAGCAACTGTCTAAATGTACAAGAATACGTTGATGCTAATTAGCTTCAAACTGCTACAGCAATTTTAGTTCAAATTCACAGGTTGGGCTACAAACACCAAAAGAAAAAGATAACCCTCTTCTCCCTCAGACAAAGCTTCAGTAATCTTTTGCTGCTGTCATTTGCAGAAAGCATCCAAGGCAGAAACTTTAACAGCAAGGGTTCCTTACAAGTACATGTGTCAGCCTTCCTCTTCCATACAAATTTATATACAGAGATTAAGAAATAGCCTAATTTTTATGTACTTAAAAATCAAGCTATACAATAACACAGAACAAATTCTGAGCTCGCTGACATCAGTTGAAAAGATTCTTTTCAGCTGTGCCTGACCTACAGAAAACCAGGATCTGGGACATTGTTTCTATACCTGCTAGGGATCCAAGCTTGCCCTTTCATTGTTTTCACGGGAAATAATGTTCATTAAAAGAGAAAAATTTCTTTATGTTAAAAAGAGTAAATACTATCATAAATTTAGATTACACTCTCAAATATATATTACACTCTCAAATTGAGATGATAAACATTTTAATTTTGTTTACCTGTCTGTGAAGCAGATCTAGGTACGGATCTCGTGGTGGAACCAGTATTACATTTAGTCTGGGCCAATATGGTGTTCTCAAAAGCATCTGTGACAGGAAGTACAATTTGTGTCTTCAAGGTGAAATAGCGACCAGACAACCACTACAAAGTGAATTCCAGTATCACCTCTGCAACTGGTAGTCTCTTTAACAGACAGGTGGACTGGGGTCCAACAGTTATAAGAGAGGAGACACATGACCACCACAAACGAGTGAAAAGACAGCAACATTCCACAGAAAAACTGTTAAGTCTGAGAAGGACAGAGAACAGCCAAATGAATCAAACAGAAATACTGGCATTAATCACAGAAGACGATGGCTGGGTGAACAGTGCAGTGTTCTATTTCACTACAGCTTCCTTGCACATTTTTAAGGTATTTTCCTTGCAGCATTTCAAATCATTCTGTAGGCCATGGCATATGGTTTTGATACCCATCCACACAGCAGTGAAAGGGGACCAGGAAGGCCCTTCTTCCCAGCCAGAAATGCATTATTTCTCTCTTGATGGGTAGAATGCAATTTTGTGAGGGAAATTTTTATCTAAGTACATCAAATTATTTGCATTACTAATTCTGTCAGAGCTCTGACAATAGCAGCAATATCTTCTGGTAAAGGGATTGCAATGTTCATTGTTTCCTACTGAAAGAAACTCAGTCTGGTGAGGGACGTTGTGCAGCAGGACCGTGTTTTTAATCAGTGAGGATCAACTCAGCTCTATCCTATGGACAGTACTTGCACCTTGAAATACCTCCTGCTTCTGCAGCCACATGGTGTGCTGAGATCAGAAGTATCTGTCATTGAGGAAAGTGAGGTATAAGCAGCCCAGTGTGGGAAACTCTGCTGCTGGGTGCCAGGATGATTCCAAACAGAGTGCCAGGGGTCACTGGCAAAAGGAATCATTCTGTAAACAGCAAAACTACTACTTCCTCTGCTGTCTCTGAACTGTTTCTTCCGACCTCTCTGCTTCAGTCTCCTCTTCTGCTGGGATATCTGCTAGGATATAGTTCTGATATGTCACTGATTCCATCACTGACCTGGCCACCTGCTCTTTCTACCAAGGGTTTGTGCAGAACAACACACTCCTAAGAAAGGATTCCTCAGCTTACATCTCTCCCCTCCCTGTCCTGCAACAGGGGTACCCAACTGCTTGTGCCCCACAAGGCAACATGCTCTGGCAAATGCTCATGTAAAGGGGAAAGCTGACAATGGAAGCTGGTGATCTTCCAGTGGCTGGGGAATAACTTCCCAGTTTAACAGTTTGGTATTTTCAATTAAACAGTAATCGATGAATCTGCTGCAACAAAGAGGTGGAAATTCTGCATGGCCGAAATGAAACACTGCACCTTAAATGGATATTAATGCACAGTCTAGCCTCTTCTGTAGTCTTCATGCAGATGGCTCCTGCTCCTCTTATTAGGTATAGACACTAACACGGAAAGAGGGATGTAAGCGGCCAGACTGCAAGAGAAGGTGAAAAGTAGCCCCTTGTCTCCCTGCTGCTGCAGTCTGCAGAGTGAGGTAGAAGCCAGGCAGAAAATCCAGATCCAGATCACAGTCTAGAATGTTACTTCCCAAACCAGGCAGAGAATTAGGGTTTTAATTTAGGCCCATCCCTAGGAGAAAGTTGGTGAATATAACATGAGTGCAGGGGACAGGCAAGGGGGGTGACAAGCCCTGTTTATCACAGTTAAACAGATAAACTGACATCAAACCCCTAATGGGCTCCAGTGCCATCTGCCAGCAGTGATGAGGTGTGAATTCAGTGAATAATATCGAAAGATTGCCAAACAGGTTTTCATGCAGGATGGAAATACTCATACCTTCAAACCCCAGGGGAGTTGGGTCACTCTTTATTTCATGTCTCTTGACTTTAACTGCAGGAACAAGGGGACCTGTGTGAAGTTTGCAGAGTCACAAAGCTGTACATATTGTTGAAGGAGAAATTTGCTTTCCCACTCCCTGGAAACACTACCTGCCTAATACTTTCCGTTACACGAGGAAAAACGACCAACCCCTTAATTCTAGGCGGTAAAGATAAACGCTTCTGTGATGTGGATAGGAAACAGACCCCGTTTTGCAAAAGACGTTAAGACAGTAAATGCATCTGCTTCCAGCCGGGTTTCACAGAGGCTTTCTCTCGCTCTTGCCCAGGAGGTGGCACTAATGCAGGCAGAGTCACAAGCTCAGCTTTCTACCCATGAGGCTGGCAGGGAAGAGGCCACAAAAGCCAACACTTATACCCCACAGAAATGGAGGGTACCCATCACAGGTCCATGTACAGTGCTTCTCCTGTGTCCTGACTCCACATGTGGAGGACTGGTGATGTGACGGAGCTGAACGGTTAGCAGTGAGGATCAGCACACTGCAGTATGCAGTAGCCTTGAATGTGATGATCCAAACACCCTGGCTAGACCTGCATTCGGCGGATGCTGAGACAAGGCTCAGGCTTCAGTTCTTTTGTCATCCGAAATATTTTTGTAAAGCGGATGCTGTAAATAAAACACTTAATTGAAAAGCACTGATTTTGTTTTCTAGCTTTTAAAATGATGGCAAAAGTAGTTTTCTCAGCTTTCCAAGAAACTGTGAACAGGCCTGTGGCGGACAGGACCCTGAGACAGATTTCTTTTATGTGAAACTGTAACAAAGTTTGAATTTCATTGTAATTCATGCACGCTGTCTTTGAAAGACCACACTAAAGAACAACCCTTGGTTGCCCATTCTCCTTGTGCATAAGTGCTTCTTTCTGTTCCCCAGCTTAGGAAATAAATATTAGGAAATAATTCAGTCTTCCCATAACCTAGTAACTGATCATGTATTGCTGAAGCTGTTGTCAAGAACAGAAAGCTATAAGAACCTCTTCTCCTCTACTATTCCCATCATTTCCATGTGGTGATGTTTCAGTGTAACGGTTTAAAGAGGCTGGCAAAGAAACATTTGTAGGTAGCAATAATATCACATCCTTCTGCTGCCAATAAACCCCGCCATGCTCTTATTCCCGGACAGCTTCATTGCACAGTCAAGGATATGGTTCATATCTTTCACAGCTATTTAGAATGCACTAAATACTGTGCAATACTTTCCGACAAATATATAGCAAAAATTTTTATACAAACGAATTCAGCCATTTTTCCTTCTATTTTGGTTTGTGAATTGCCCCACAAATCTTAAACTTGCAAACCAATTCCTCCGTTTCATTCCAGGAACCACCAAAAGATGGTATATTCAGAATTCAACACAAGACCTTACGTTCTGTTCTCAAAAGTAACTCTGACATGTATGCATAGGTGCCTACAGTCCTGCTGATTTTCAACACAACCAGCTTGCCCAAATGCATGAGTTCCTTTTGACTTTAAATGTAGGCACTAGTGCAGTAACTTCAAGTAAATTTTGCAAAAGTGCCTTTTCTCAAAAAAATTACAGCTCAGAAATAATACTTCCATAAGTTCCCACACGAACTGCATAGAGTTCAGTGCCTTCTGGGCACCTAGCTCCCTTACATGTGTCTGAAAATTTCCTTGCAATCGTAACTTCTAATCAAAACTGTGATTATGCTAAATATTCTTGAAACTGGCATCTATTGCTACTCCATTTTTGGCTTGATACCAAGGTTTCATACCATCTGATGTCTGCTATGCAATGAAAAGATTCTCTCCTTCTTGAAAGCAAAAATCTTAAACAGCTTTAAGGAAACGGAGAAATCATTTGTATTGAATTTTAGTTAATCCAAACCAGGGAGAAGTTGGAAACCTAATCCCACATCAGCCAAAAAGTAATCCAGTTTCCACGGAAACCAGCACCACTCTCTGAAGCCTATCATGGAGAAACTGAAAACAGTCACGATATATGCTGGCAGCACACCTTGACATATATTCAAAATGTCTTGGCCTGCCTCCCTGCAGGTGTTATACTGGTCCTGACTCTTTTTCTATTGGAATCTCCTGCATTTATAAAAATTGAGCCCGATGTACTCACTCTGTGAACAGCATTTGGCAGTAAATGTATCAGTCAGCAGAAAGGGAGAAGAGTAGCTAAGCAAGCAGCATGACGGTACCTTTGGTCACAGCAGAAGCATTAACTGTGGTGCTGATGGAGGAGGCTAGGGAAAAGCGACGGGTAACTTCTTTTTCCATAGGTTCTGGATCTGGGAGAATAGACAGATGCAATGAAGGGCAGGATTAGAGGTTAATAAGCACTGAGGGTAAAAGATGTCCTAAGCAAAGCAGCAGCTGGAAAAGCGTAAATAAAAGGTAGGTTGCTCCACTATAACAGCCAGGAAAAATACCCTCAACAAAGTGAAAAGCACAGAAAAGTGTTTATATGAACATATTTTCAAAGCAATTCCAACTGCACCAATTTTAATACTTCAGAAAGGAGCCTTATGCCAATTAATATTTTGGCAACCAACTGGTGTCTAAGTACAGCTACAAAACAGAGAGACGAGCGTGATGGTTAGGATGGGGTGTGTGTCTACAGATGAGGTTTGGATTATTTTAGACATTGAACTGCTTGTTCTGTGATGACTGACCTGAAATACACTGAAAAACAAACATGAAGGGTTTGGAGTTCACATTTGTCATTTCTAGATGTTAAGTGCGTGAATGCCTGAAAATGTTTTCTGAGCCTCCATCCTTACTGGTGCAAATCAGCTTGGAGAAAGAGAAGGTGACAGAGCTTTTTGTTGTTACTCTAATTAGGATACAGCCTTTTCTCAAAGTCCACTCAGGAGTGAAGACGCAACTTTCCCAGATTTTACTATGTGTGTAGCATTTTTTACTCAAAATATTTCATAAACAGATCAGAGGTGCAAATGGACTAACCGTTGGCTAGCTTGGGAGCGCACATGATGTTTCAAAAGACATAGAGGTTATGATGCAGCTCTTAAGGGATTGTGTCTACACATCTACAAGCACATCAGTACACTTGCACCTGCTAACTACAGCAGCACCACTTGGGAAAAAAAGTTGCTTCCTTACAAATATTTCAGGATTAACTTCTTCAGTCCCCTCTGCTGAAAACACTAAGTACATGTGCTGCATTAGTCAAGTAATTGAGTACATTGAGACACAAGTAAAGCTATTCATAAGCTTCATATCTCAGTACTTGAACCCTTAACTCTACCAGGACACAAACTCTGTTGAAAATAGTATTAGAAATGGCTTTAAACATTTTGTTGAAGCTTTTCAGATTCGTCAAAAACTATTTGTGATCTTCATGTTTTGATTTTTAAAAACAGCACAGAAATGTTTATGTAAAAATTAAATAGTTGTTTCTATTTTCACTGAAAAATTTCCTGAGACATGTGAAGAGTTATTTCACAAAAAACTCTTTGTAGTACATGCTTATATGCTTTGCTAAATCTTAGCCCAGATATTCCTAGATGGTGCCTGTGATTCGGAGGGACTTTCCTATTCCAATCATCTCCTTTCTCCTATTGTGTCTATCTTCTTTTCTCTCTCTCTCTCTTTTTTTTTAATGGTTAACTGGCATACAGCACTGGAGTAAAATAAGTTTTCAGGTGATTTTATATTTCAGGTTAAAATTTCCTGTGCAGAACTATACTACTGTGAAGATTTCCTTGCCAGGGATCTTAAAAATCTCTTTCCCATTCCTCGTCTTCACATTTCCTTATTTTAATGCTCAGTCACACATCATTTCTCTTTATTTTGTTTTTTTTCCATATTTCTGCCTAGTAAAAGTCACATTCACTGTATGTTTTCAGTGGAGTAGAAATTAGTGTGATTGTCAAACTGCAATTCCTATAATATTTTATTATGCCAAAAATTCAGGAAACCATATTAGCTCTGTAAAATCTCAGTGCAATTATAACTGTAGACTGGCTACTGTAAAAAGACTGTAAATTCTGTATCTGCTAAAGCACTTCCTTACCAATTCAGTCATAAAAGCACATGTATTCAAGTACATCCTTATTCACACCTCCTAAAAGGCTGAATCAAAAATGAAAAGTTAATCTCTGCTCTCAGTGATAATTACAATGGAATGACTCCACATTTAGGCTGTCATAACTGCCCTTATTAAAATACAAAGAAAATTTCATTTTGTAATTATGGTGTTGGACTACTTTTACACCACATCACGCAGCTCTTGGAGACCCTGTGCCAACTCTAAGGAGTATGAGCTTGGCTCTGCAAGCCACCTAATGCTGACCCAAGGGTGCGGGAGATGCAGAGTGCTACAAGCATGGGCTTTTACACAGTTTGGTGCCAGTTCTGGTATGGCTGCTTCCGGGGTCTCTGCACTGATGGAGTGCAAGATGGTAAAGTTTCTCTTCCAGACATCAGCATTTCCTTGGCCAAAACACCAAGGTTCTTATATACAACTTTTTCTACCCCATCATATCCAGCCTGGGCAGACAGTTCAGCAATGCTTTGAGCATCCATGCTCCACTGCCATTTGATATCCACCAGGCAAACTTGTTTTCCCCATAGTTACTGTTGTTATTTTATTGTTTAAACCTTCCCTTTTATGTGTTCTGGACATGAACAGACACAGGGGGTCTCAACCAAAGTATGCTCAGCTCAGTATGTCATATCCTGCCATAATGAATCCTTAGACAAAGGAGTCAATAGCAGGACAAGCCTATTGCAGCAACTTCTCTGTTACCTTCTCACAGCTTCTGATCTGCCTTAACAGCCAGTCCATATAGTGCTAACATGGCTTTGCACTGTCACTGCCTGCAGAAATGACCACACTCCACAAATCATCCAGCCTGCTTGCCAACTAGTTTCCTCTAGGCCAGAACCAGATCGGTAACTGAACAGAAGGACAAAGTGAAATGGGACATTGCGTAATGGAGGTGTTTCACAGGAATCTCAAGCAACCTGACCCAGCAAGTCTTTGAGCTGAGTGCCTAGGCTTAGGGGGTACGAGCTCTTCTGAACTGTGCTTTGCTGTCTGGAACACTGAATACAATGCAAGACATTTCACGTGACAAGAAAAATTCAGATAAAAAAGCAAAAGAGGCCCAAACCAAAACTGCAGATCCAAACTTGCCTGAACTACAGCATTATCCGGCATTTCTGAAATCTGTATTTTGTAATTGATTTCCTCAAGTCACAGGATCTGAAAACCACTCCCTTTTCAGTACTCAGAACATTGAACTGGTTTGTCTATCTTGGATCTTACTACCAGTGCAGCCTTAAACTTGCAGCCAGAATCTTATGGTGTATTCTCATCTCTTGGTGTATTCTCATCTACTTTATAACACTGTAATTCAATGCTTCTGTATTTCTCTTCTTATTCTTTCATCTTGCTTCTTCCTCCTTTGATACTCACCCTCTCCATCACTGCACACTAGCCTTCTGTCTCACAGGAGAGATACCATTTATCAGAACAGGAGAAAAAGCCATATAATAACAATAGAAAGAGTAATTACATTATCTTTTCAGAAAGTGATATCGTAAATAGTCATTCAGTTTGATTTCTATTCACATTTCTATCTTTCTTCTAAAGTCTCTTCCTTGTACAGCCATCACAGGAACATGCAATGCTCTCAATGGATATTAAATGTCTTCTAAACATTTATGCACAAAGACTCAGAACACTCCGTTTTACAGTGTCACATAACATAATCAAGTAGAAATGGCGACAAACCCCAGATGTTCTGAATTCTGGTTCCCCGGTGTAACCACTAGGCCATGGCTGAGCAACATTTGAAAAAACAAAGAGGTCCAACCAATGAACAATTTAAAACGTGAAGACCGGGTGTAGCACAACACAGAAATGATACTCTTCCCTTCAAGCCAGTAAATTGCTGAAAAAAGTTAGGTTGGTGGTTTAAAACAAGTTCACACTTTGGCGCTTGAGAGAAACTGGAAATAAACGTTATTTGAACTGTGCACCAGTAAAAGATCCAACCAGTCAACCCAAAGGCTGCCTTGCCAACACTGCTGCGGGAGCAATTTTTTGTAATAATGTCTTTGAGGAGCCGTATGTGTGCATCAGACAGCAGCGTTTTGGTGAGATGCAGCAGCACTTCAGGAAATAGTGATGGATGGCACTGTGGCATGGAGAGAACATTGTGGGAGTGCAGGAAACAGATGGCCAGAGACCAATGCTGCGTGGGGTGATTTTACCTTTGGGTGGAGCTCTGCGGTTGGAAAGACCTTGCAATGTGAATCGCTTTCTAGCAAGCGCTGTGCGCTCAAGGTTAAGGCTGGTGGAAGCATCAACTAGGAGAGAGAGGGAGAGGGAAGAAAAGTAAGAAAGGAAGGGTCAGCTGTTCGGCTTATGGGAAAGGAAAGGTTAGCACTGGATGACAACTAAAAATAAATAAATAAATTTTGATTCAGTTCAAGCCTGAGCAAGAGCTAATCAATTAGAAAGGTGGCATGAGGTCAGGGTGATTAAACCAGCTGAGCCAAACAGAGCCCCTGGGTTGAGTTTGGCTCACTGAGTTTTAATGGAGAACAACAACAACAAAACAAAACCAAAGAAAAACATGTGAAGGGATGTAGCTCTCATCAAAGGAAAATACAGTTTAGCAGCAAGCTCATTACAAAGGATCTAGTGCCTTTTACTATGAAAACACATCATTGTGGTTGGAACAGCAAGGTTGCAGGGAGAAATAAGAGAAGAAGCCTTGCAGTGCAGGACATGTACAGACAGCAAGTGTTGTGAGCAGTCCCACTTCTACTACCCAGTCCTAGCACTGAAGCGTCTGCCATCACCAGCTGTGTGGCTGATATGCTCTCACCCTTACCTGCTGAAGTCTTTCTAACAGCCTCCAAAGCTGGCATGTAGTCATGCATTTGATCTCATGATTTGCTGGGATGTAAGGATTGCCATGCCAGCATAGCTTTCTTGCCAGGCTCCTGCATGCATAAGCCAGCCATGCTGCCTGACAGTTGCCTTTATAGAGATAAGTCACAGATGGATCTAGGTCCTGACACTCTGGGTTTGAAAGAAACTCAGTTATTTGCATTGCAGGAAAGAGGTGGACCTAGACCAACCCCCCAGATGCACACATTCCTGCCAAATTCTGCATCTGCCCCTTTCTTTGTGTGGGCAGGTAGCCCACAGAAGTTTTATGGCAAAGGAGCGGGAGAAAAGCCACGTGTTGGCTGCCTGGTTCTGTGCGTCGTGATGTAACCACTAGCTTTCTCCTCCTCTTTATTTCATATACTGCCAAGTGAAAATCATTAGAGGCACAAATGAAGACCAGAGGTACAAAGGGAACATGAAGAGACAGTGAATCCACACTTGACAGACAAGCAACAGACAGACAAGCTGTGCTTCCAAAGGCAAGTGCATCCCATCACTTGCTGATTGCAGCCAAGATAATCCAGGATCTGAGGTGCCTGCATGCGTAGGTGGGTGCAAGATGAACAGATTTTAACAATACAGAAGTATTATGTCAGTGTGGTTCAGCTCCTTCCAGACGGTGACCTGATGCCAGCTTTGGGCCTGGCAAGTGCATCTGGTGAGGAACTGCTGCTGAGCGGTAGTTTCAGCTGTGGGGCTGTGCACAGGTGCACTGAGAAGTGTTTTTTGCTTTGAGACTGCCTGTGTTGGCCTAAGAGCTGTTCCCTGCCATGGCTGCTCCCACTGCCAGGCGATCTTCGTAAAGATGCTGTAGCTTATAAATAATCCAGAAACTGGTATATAAAATATACTTACTTTCTGTTTGCGTAGGGCAAGAAAATGAGTAGTATTTCATTGTCACAGAGTCATGCAGCAAGTACAACAGTGCATGTGTATAGGGGGAAGGTATATATGCTAGTTTTTCAGCTCTGCAGTCATACCACTTCACTGAGGGACCCTTTAGGATTTCACAAGTCCACACAGCTTCCCAGCATGAGCTAATCATTAGAGACTGGTCTCTAACGACACGTGTCTCCACCTGAGTTATTTCAAACCTTTCCCTTCATTCTGCAGTCATACCAAATAATCCTGAAAACCATTTGCAAACATAATAAGTATGAGGTCCTGACGGGCAACAGACTGAACATGAGCCCGCAACGTGCTCTTGTGGCAAAGGCAGCCAACAGCATCCTGGGCTGCATTAGGCAGAGCCTTGCCAGCAGGTCCAGGATGGTGATGGTTCCCCTCTTCTCAGCACAAGGGAGACACACCTGGAGTGCTGTGTCCCATCCTGGGCTCCCCAGTGCAAGAGAGACATGGATGTACTTGAGTGAATCCAGTGAAAGGCCATGAAGATGACTAAGGGACTGCAGTAGCTGACATGAGGTGGGAGAGTTGGGATTACTCAGCCTGGAGAAGAAAAGGCTCAGGGACATCTGATCAAGTAAAGACGATGGAGCGAGACGCTTCTCAGTGGAGCCCAGTGACAGGATGAGAGAGGCAATGGGCACAAATTGAAATACAGGAAAATTCCATTTGAAAATACAAAAAAGCCTTTTCTACTGTGAAGGCAGTTAAAGCCTGGGACAGCGTCCCCAAGGCAGCTGTGGAGTTGCCATCCTTGGAGCTATTCAGAACCCAGCTGGACACAACCCCGAGCAACTTGTGCCAGCTTTGAGCAGGGCAGTTGGACTAGGGGGTCTCCAGAGGTTTCTGCAGGACTCGGCTCCCGTACAGCTTCACGTCAGTGAATCTGCCGGTCGGATCCGCCCAAAACACTGCTTTGGTACGTAGGTAACAATCACAGGCCCTTATCCATGAGAATGATGAAATTGAAATAGCTTGCCAATAGCGCTCTCCCTCTCTGCACTACAGAAAGAAAGCGGTATTTTAAAATAATCTGTGTTCGCATTAAGTACATAGCTATTGGGAGCATTACAGTCAGTAGGTGGCACAAAAGCAGCGGTTTTGGCAGAACCCCAGCCCCCCCCCCCCC
>VZSC01002424.1:635575-648700 GCA_013398225.1 Steatornis caripensis
CCCCCCCCCCCCCGCCGCTGCCTCCGTGCCGCAGAGCCGCACAGCCGGGCCCTGGCCAGGGCGCCGCAGCAGCATTGCTCCGCACCTTGGAAAGCAGGACCTAACCCTCCATTTTTTTAAGAGGAGCTCAGCCCCTGCGGAGTCTCACCCAGAGGTGCCGCACAGGTTCACAAAGTAAAGACTCGGTGGGACATCCCGAGCCGGACAGCCCCTGCTGGCTCTGCGCAGGGCGCACACGCGCGCCGTGTGTCCCGCAGGGGCGGCGGGCGCCCAGCCCTGCGGGGGCAGCCCCGCACCCGAGGGCCAGGAGGCTCTCGGCTGAGCTCGCAGGAGTTCTGGCGAGAGCCCTGAGGAGCTGCTCACCGGGAGGCAGCGGAATGCGAATTGGTACATAGGGTGGTCCCGCTTCCCACGCTCTTGTGTAAACTGGACCAGTTAAAAAACATCAGTAATTTTCCTGGATTTTTTTTTAAAAAGGGCAGTTTATTAATTTCAAATGAAAGACTGCTTTTCAACTTCTCTAAATTTAGAAAATAGGTTCGTATTTTTTAAAAAGAAATTTTTACTGAAACATGTATTTAACACCGGATTTTTTAGGGAAGAATCCATAATTTTCTCCCTAGAATGAAAACTGATTGCAATGAAAAAGCTTATCTTTAAGTGAACAGCCTATTTTTCAAAGAAAAGATATTCCACATTTTTTTTTACTATCTCTATTTATTAAGGGATGCGCTGTTACTTTAAGCCTGATTCAGACATTAATCTCTTAAGACCTCACAATTTTCTTTTTTATACTATTACAAAAGTCTTTGCTCTAACATTTCAAAACCCTCCCTAACTGCTGTTGAAAGATTTTCTCTTCCTGCTACTGCCCAATACGATCCAGTTTCTTTTTAGTATTCATTTTAACATACATTGCACAGAATATATTCATTGTATTTATGCCCTCAAGTAACGGAGGGACTTTCTGTGACCACAGGTGTGCTTATTTACTATATACTAGAGGGGAACCTATACACAAACCAGGCAAAAAAAATCTCTGACATAAAGCAAGGAAATTAGTTAGCAAATTCTGTGGACAATCTTAGAATTAAATATGGCTAGAAACCAAATTAGGCAGGATACAGAAGGTTAAAATATGCATACTATTGCCCCTCCCAATTCTATTTTTAAAAAACACAAGTTGTATAAAGAACCCAGAAACTCAGACTTAAAAAATCTTAAACTGGTAACGCTTTTTGGTGTTCAGCAAGTTTCATGGTACAGCCGCTCAGCTTTGTAGCATTGGTTTTTTGATGTTGGGTTTAAATAACATACATTTAAAGTATCATCGCCAAACTCCAGAAATGAGTGTGCAAAAACAGAATCATTACCCTTTGGAAGCAAAAAAAGCTCTGCCTCAGAACTCCTACCTCTCTTTTGTCTGGCGATGGGACTGGAATTCCTGTTTTTGTTGTTAGATGCTTCCACATTTGATGTCTCAGATTTGTTTTCATATATACTTGATGACCTCCTGCTATACCTTTGGACAAGAAAAATACAAAAATAGTTACATTCCTGCTTAATACCTAATGGAGCACTGAGCACTAAGCATTCTCTTATACCCTCAGATATGGAAGCCTAAATAGTAGAGGGCAGGTTTTAAAATTCTGTGTGCTATAAAATTCTGCATGTGTGCAAGCATGTATGGTGAAAAAAGCCATTCTAGGCCCTGCCTCCTTTCCACACCATACAGTAAGGAGGGATGTGCTTAGTGAGAGTTCAGTAGGGAAATAAGGAGAGACTGGTTGTCTGCACAAGCTCTTTTTGGAAGGAAGGAGTGGGAAACCAGGTTGGAAAAGGGGACCTCAGTTTCCCATCCCTTGCAGCAGAAGTGTTTCTGACTCCAGGAGAAAAATAGGTACTGGATGGCCACGTAGAGGTCGTACCACGCGTAGAGGAACATACATATTCCACAGGCTTCAGGATCCCCCAACTACTGTTTCTTCTGCTCTTTGAAAATATTAATCCAAGAGGGATATCCCTGTCTACAGCTGAACCACAGACGAGGGGATCCATCTTGCCAGATTTGCACAGGTACGGGCCTTGTCATCTGTAAAGGGAATGACCCTCCCATCCCAGGCTTTTAGGGCTTTAGAGCTGCAAGGTATCCTCGTTGTTTTGCAAATGTCCGGTGGTTTAGTTTGGGTGTTTGACTTATCTTTGGCAGACTGCTCCACACATTATATCCACACACTTGAAATACTCTTTCCCAAAATGCTCATTATCAACATGTATCAGCAATTACATTGCTGTTTACAATTAACATATGAACTGTTATACCTAACATGCATAGAGGTTTTTCTAGCTGTAAGGGAAAGGTCCAAAATGCTGTTAAAAACATAAAAACATTTTGAATACTAGGGATCTGTGAATACCTTTTATAATTACAAGGCAGCCTGGGACTCATTGCTTTGTATTTGAACCTCTGACCTGTTTCTGATGGAACTTTGACAGAGGTCTCCATTACCTCCTGTACTAAATCAAAATGTGATTTTGCAGCCTGATGTCAGGTACAAAATGGGGCTCAAAATAAATATGGGAACAAATCCAAAGCACACTCACATTTCCTTATTCTTTTTTCTCAGCTACGCTGAGATAACTGTGAAATATGTAGCTGACAGAGTTAGAGATTTACAGCTGTGAGAAAGACACCAAGAAAACACAGGAGCTTCTCTGAAACACCATCTGTAGCAAAACTCCAAGTGTTTGTGTATATCTATGTGCACAGGATATTTTTACATGGATGCATGACTGAATCAGTCATTTCCAAGAAAGCAGATAGTTAAGCAGCTAGAACAATAACCTATCTAAGTTTCATATCTTTAAACAGATTAGAAAACAATACAAAGGGATCATTTCATTATCACTGAAATGCAGCAGCCATCCCTTGAGAGAGACACAGCAGCAACAGGTACCACAGGATATCTCATTTTATGATTAAATACTGAAACTTTGGGAAGAATTTACAGAGAGAGAATTTCAATAGATTGAACAGGACTTAGAGACTTTCAATCAAATGTCTGTATTAAGGGCACTAGCTCTAAGAGTCTGTGTTGCAGACACATCAGCTCAAGTCCTGAGTCAGCCCAGCCCTGCCTTATCTCATGGAATTGCAGCCCCAAGTGCTGTGATGGCTTATAAACAAGTCTTTGTCATCGAAATGGTACAGCTCAGGGACAGGGGAGTGTTGGGCAAACAGATTTCCTCAATGTCACAGTACAGGTTTAACAATTCCCAACAAACAGTAGAGTCACTGTTACATGGGCAGCCCAGGAAGGGTGTCTATTAGGTAAATTATTTAGCCTCCAACCACTGGCAGAGCGGTGGTGATGCTGGTTGCTCTTTAGCTAACACTAGCTATCGCTGGCTTGCTCACAGCACCTTTCACAACTGCAGCTGCTTAGTCATGTCAGTCATAAACACAGACTGTGCCCATGTCTGTGGCTACCGCAAAGTCTACCTTCTTCCTTCCTCTCCTTGCCCCCACCCAGCATCCCAAAACAGGCTGCAAAAGGGGCTCCACAGTCTGAGGAACTCTGCATCTGCTATTGCACATCAGCTAGTGCAAAGCCACCTTGTGCTGCGATTCTGCCCTGGCTTCTCTCTGAGACATATATTACAGAGGATCTTGGTGGCCTCTGCTTACAATAGCCAATAGGACACTGTTCCATTCATGAAAGCCCAGAGTGTTGTTCTTTCATGAAGACTTACCATATGCTTCCCGTCCCTATAATAATCCAGCATTTGGAGCAGAAGTATCTAACCTCTCCTTCTCTAACACAGCTGGCAGAGTGAGGACAAGCAGCACTTCATTTTTCCTTTGCTTTAATCCACTCTAGGACAAATAGCTAATCACGTGGCCTGTCTTCCTGGAGTTAATTAATTTTCTGTTGATATATTTTGTCTATAATTTCTGCTCTGAAAATTCTCACTTTAAGAGCCTCTTAAGGACATACATCAGAACTGATTTGAAACATTTGTGTGATTGCATTTCATATTTTACTGGAATAATTTTCTCCTATCCCCAAGGTGGTTTTGCTGAAAGATTTTCACGCCTGAACATTTTCAGCTTAAACATTAAACAAAGCAAATATAACCAAGCCTAGAGAAAATATGGTGCAGGATTAACAGCACTGCATCTGTTTAAAATTTTTTGCATTGAGTTGTACAACTCTCAAAGGCTGGCTGCGTTACCTGGATGGTTACCTCTTGGTTTGGTTGATCCTGCTAAAATTTTACAGTGATATCCCATGCCAACTTGCATTAAACTTACCCAGCAATTGGGTCATTACAAAAATTTGCTGAGAACTCCATTTAACTTCCTGGAAATGTTCCAATACATTTTGTCTAAACTCGAGTTAATCCGGAGCACACGGTTCTTTGCAAAACCAAATCATCGTCTTTGCAATGAATTTTGCCTTGTGATTTTTAAGTTTCCCCACAAGCAAGATCTTTATCTACATTTAAATCTCTTTAAAGAATTTGAAGACAATAAAGTAAGTTCATACCCAGGAAGGTAAACAGAAAACTAAGAATTTATGTACTGCAAAAACACAAAGGCAAGACAAAGCATGGCCCTGATATGCCATGATAGCTGTGGTTACCTGCTTGCGTTGGAGGAATCCATTGGTGCATGGTATACACTCTCAGTGATTCTTTGGTGCAGTTGGCTTGCTTCTGTTAAAGAAAAAATAAGAAGAAATTGCTCCAAATTGTGTAAGTTGCTTCCTTGTTTGAATAGAAAGTGGGGGAGAGAGAAATAGGAGAGGAGAGATTTTGACTGCTGCTGCAATAAAAATAGAATACTCATGCTTGAAGAGAAAGGCATCCAGTGATCTTTAAGGCTGAAAACCTTGCTCACCTAAACAGCTCTTCTACCCCTAATTTTTTCAGTCCAGAAGAAGTTTCTTCCCCTACCAGTTTCTCTTTCCTCTGCACCTCTTCCTAGCTAAGTGCACAACTTGGATCTAGAGAATGGATATATTGGCATTTTTCGCAGAATACAAGTTTTGTGGCTCACAGCTGTTTCTGGATTTAGCAACACACGTGCCTCAGTCCTTCTGCACACGCAGCCATCTAGCAGAATATATCCCCGTCCCTCCGAAGAATGCTTTTGCTCAACATCCTGGACAAACAGCAATAACAGAACTCTATTAAGATGCCATTTGTTCGCTCTTTTTGCAGAGCTGCAAGGTAACAACAGACTCATTTGTACCTATGTCCAGTAACTGCTGAGTGGAGAAAGATGATAAGAAAGATATTGACAACCTGGTTTTCTGGACCAGGAGAGTCAGACACTGAGAAGCGAGAAGGCAATGGAAGGAGCTGCTTTCAAACTCCCAGATTGCTGAGATCCTAGGGGTATTTCACTCTGGAAGAAAATGAAGCTCCTGTCAACAAAAGGCGAACAAAGGCACAGGGGAAGCACTGACAGATTAAACTTAATGAAGTCCTTTGTGAGTGGGAATGTTGGGAGAAAGGAGCGCTCTGGGTGGGGAGCCAGAAGTAGCTCCATTCCTGGTTTTGGCAACAGATTCACAGCCTTGCACAAACTCCTTAAGCTGCATCCGTGATTCCTTTGCTTGCAAGAGACAACTATCCTCTTTGGGATCAATGGACCAAGGAGTTACCCAAAGCCTTGTTAGCATTCCATGCTCACTGCAGTATACGATAGGGGGTGTACATACACTGTTTGGACAGTAACGATCCATATATTAAACTATTTATCACATACCTTTGGCCACCTTCTTTGCCCTTTACTCACTCACTTATCTCAGCTGGTTCATTCCAACATTCCAATCCCCTGTGCAGCTCCTAACAACAGTCATTAAAAATAGCCCCGACAAACAAACATCTCCCTCGTCCATCTCTCATTACAAAACACAGTTGGAGAAATATCCAGTCTTGGATTAAGCATTAATTAAAGCCTCTTCTTTCATGAGTCACTGAAAATAGAAACAACTGTTTAAAACTACAGGACAAAGCATTTGCTTCCTGCCATCAGTATTGCAGTAAGGGCTTTGATTCATGCGCTCATTAGGAAAAAGGCGATGGGAAGAGTTGCAACAGCATATAAGATACAATTTCTGCCCTCTGGCTGCTGTTCTGCTGCATTCACAATGAAGGAAAGCTTGACTTCCCTCGTAGCATGGGATGAAAGTCATCATTGGACGTTCTCAAGACCAGACTGGAAAATGTCTTCGGTAACCTGGTTTGACCAATAGCTAACTCTGCTTTGAGCAGGACGTTGGACTATGATGTGCTGAGGTACCTTGAAACTCAAAATAGTCTAGGATCCTATGATCTTGTGAAAAACAATAAAGAATATCAAAATATAAATGTTTTTCAAAACTTTCAGTCTTGATTCCTGCAGTTTCTGGAAAATGCATGATGACTCCAGCATATAGGTCTCGTATGCTACAAAGGTTTCACAAATGCTCATCTGTGTGACAGCAAAGCTTCATTTTCGTTGCTTAGAAACACACACGGAGGGTTAGCACTCTATCCTATTAAACACATACACTTTCTCCATAAGTCACTCTTCTCTTCCATGGTAGCCTACCTAAAGCCAGCTTTTATACTTCAGAAGTAAATATTACAAACCATATCAGAGAGTCCCTGGATCAAGTCCTGAAACCGCACTGATACGAATCTTGAGTTCTTTCCACAGAAGCTCCTGCTGAACTGACCACAGTGAAATTCAGAATAAAAAGGAAAAAGGATGAAGACAAGAATACTAACAAAAGACTTGAGTAGTAAGCATTGTAAATAAGTGTATTGATATGGGTTGGATTAAATTGCTGAGGCGGATGTGCGTAGTTGTTTCCCTCCACTTAAAGAGGTTGTAAGAACTCATTGTCTTTGTGAAACAGACAATTAAAATAAAGGTGACCTCTAAAGTTAAAGCACAAATACAGGTCTCCACTTATGACAAAGTCTGCTTAGGAATCTGAACGGTGTGGGTGGAGAGGCTTTGTTTGCATTGCTTTAAAGAGAGGTGTGTGTATGAGAGAAGCAGAAAATGACAGGTCAAGACGAGAAGCAATGCCAGAGCCCATTAGCAGTCTGTACTGGCCACACCTATGGTTTTCTGTCCTAAGAGAGCCTGAAAAATAGCTTTTAGGACTCTGTGCATTATTGTTCATAAACAGAATAGTATCTCAGATAGTAAGAGAACAGAGTGATGAAAGCTATCTGGAATAACCTAACAGAATTTTGTCTGTCTTGCGTTCAATATCTTACATAAAAAAGGGTGTCATTATTTCAGGTACTTATGAGGCTTCAATAATTCATGTGTTGAGCACATCACAAATCACCTTCACAGAAACACCTCTGAGAGAGAAGGAAATGTCAATAATCATGTTTTACAGGGAGGTCACTAAGGTAGAAAGATGGGATAACTGACTGACATTTAAAACATAAGGCGGGTGACTAGATTTAAAATAAAAACCTTCAAAAACCCCAAAAAGCAAAACAAGCATTAGGAGGGAGAGGAACAGTTGTTGTGTCTGTTCATGTGAGTGGAAGGAGATCTTTTGTGTCAGGTCTTGTGAGAAGGCACAGAGTGAAGACTGGGACCCCATCTCCTCATATGCTTATGTAAATGGATATTTCTAGTGTTGTGGCTTGGGAGGGAGAGCAGGGGAAAATCACCTTCCTCAGACTAACTGTGAATGGAATAACTATTCATGCCATTCCTAAAGTTCTAAGAAATTGTCTCTGATCAGGACAAGGGTTTAAATCCCAGCAATGCTGCAACCACCCAGCTGATCCTCGCATAGAAGTTCTAGCTGATTTCACTGGTGGTACTGGACAGCACTGTAACTCATCCCACTTCCATGTTGCCACACACAGCTACAGAAGAAAGGCAACACTACCAGATCTCGCTCTGTGTGTCCTACCTCTACATGCTTCCAGTTGTCCTGTCAGGACTTTCCGAATCTCTGAAATCCAGGTGTTTTTCAGCTCAACAGAAGATGCCTGAGAACACAAGAGGTAAAGGCAAAGCAGATCTTGTTAAAGCATCCTGCCAATCACTTGGCTGCCCTGACCTACATTTGCTCTTGATTTTCCCAAGGAATTGAACACTGTGGCCAGCTTGGAGCAAAGCAGAAGACACTCTTCGAGATGGAAAAGTTACCATGAATCTAAGGTCCTGTCCTTGCTTTTCTGTCCAGCTTTCCAAGTAATTTTCCACTACTTCGTTTCCTCTTTCACCCAAAATCATGACTATTTTCACAATGATAAATTGGTAACTTCAGTGCCAACACAACAATGAAGCTTCCCATGGCTACTGTTTTTTGAGTGTAGAGGACAGTGAAAGTCATGAAACTGAAAACTTAAAAACAATTCAATTGAAAGGAAGTATAGTCCTTGGGAAAAAAAGGGTTGTTGTTACCTGAATGATATAGACCTCTTCTCTGCCATTATACCAGATCTCAAACTTCTTGTTATCTCCTTTTACATTTTCTGTAATGCCCACAGTGCTCATCTGTTTCAAAATAGAAAAGAAGCAGCTGAAATCTGGAAAACATCAAGAATTTTTAAACTCTTTATCTCTGAGAAGTGTTTTTAAAATGCTGCATTCACTTCTGCACCTTAGGGAGTCACTAAAATTAAGAACATGTTATTTCTCAACATCTAATTTATCACTCATCTTCTCGATTGTTATAGAAAAAAAAAACAGTTAAGTGCCCAAAAGTAACACAAGCTAACGTTTGATCATGAATTTATCCTCTCTGCTTTTTTGGCTTGAACTGTGGGTCAGTTTTCAACCCTATCTTGGCTCTTGGCCACCTATACAAATTTTTGGTTTGAGGAAGGTGGTATTTTCAACTTGCAATCACTGACCTGTTGAGGTGGGAAAGGAAGAGGGATGGAACAGATTTAACGACTCATCTGCAAATTCAGACAACACAAAAAATTCGGGATAGTTTCAGGGAAATTTAAAAAAGAGGTGAGCAAAGAGCTAAGTGCCTAAATAGGCAAGACAACAGGGAACTGAAGAAAATAATTTTAGATTTCTTAAATGATAGATTCTTAACCACAGTTATGAAGTCCAGCTGCTACTATACTTACCAGCTTCCCATCTTCTTCTTGTATTTGTTCATACCTCTTGTTCTGATTTGCCTCAGCATTAGATTTGAAGATTTAAACAGCTTTGATTATGTCATAATTCCTGCTATCTCCACAGAAAGAAACTTCAAATATTTATATGAACTGGTTCACTCCTTGAACCAGGTTCTATTACAATTCCTGTCTTGTACAATACCCTGTTTGCAGCATTACACTTGACAACCTATGTCAGTTGTCTGAAGTCACAAGTGTCACGCCAATGTTCTTGAAGGGAAAATTTGGCCTACTTGTGAATCTCGTCTTAACAGAAAATGTCCTGACTCATTGCTGGAAATGTCACTCTTGTAAATAAAAGAGCACTTCAACCGCATTGTGATTCATCTGTAGCTATTATTGTCACAAAATGTATCTGCTCAACTGATGTCAATAGTAAAACTCACAATAGAACTGAACTCGGAGGATGCTTCTAAGCAGAACAATGAGAGATGCAGGTCCATTCAGTCTTGCTTCTCTTTATGGGATGCTAGGCAAGAACACACAAGGTGTCTGTATCGAGTTGTAAAACCAAGGTTCATGTCTGGAGTTGCAGGACATATGGCTGAGTCTGTCTCCAGATCAAAACTAAATGGGAGCTTTCATTTACTCAGGGTTGCAAGGTAGATCCAGATATGTGTACCTTCATCAAGTCTCCACATGGAAACATCCCTGTGTGTTCTGAGAACACAAGATTTATTTCTCTCCCCCACCATTACCACATTTATTACCTTTAATGAGTTTTTAAAGCTGTATGAAGCCGTCTTCTCATGGCCATCTGTGTTCTCCTCACGTTTCTTGCAGAAAAGTAGCATCTTTGCATAGAGGAAGAGGTGTCTCTGCATTGGTTTGAATCTAGCCAAGTCCTTCACCTTGTTGTGCCCTTTCTTGTGGTCTGTCCACACATTGAAGGAACCTTGCATCAACAGCTTGCCAAGCTCACTGACATCCCCCTAGGGAGCAATGGAAAGAGAGAGCCTAGATCACATTCAAACCAGGGTAATTCCAGGCACAGTCCTTTCCCCTAGTGATGTTTAAGCTTCCAGGCAGAGGCATGTGCCTAGGCATCCCTTGTGTTGGAGACCAGACATGTTACAGCTGGAGTCCCATCTGCACATGTGTGCTTCCTAAACTTGTGTGGTTTCTTCATATAACCATTAACCCATTGTTTTCCATGCCCATAATTCCCAGTTTGTCTCCCCATTCATAGTTAGTGTCTACGGCCTCTCTCAGGACCTCTTTGAATCCGATACACAGGCTGTCCACTCTGATGACCTCAGAGGAAGCATCTTCTGACAAGAACTGGATTTCAAGACTCCAAACTCCAAGGCAGTGTGAAAGCCCAGTGCAGTTCAGATACCCAAGGAAAGGCCTTGGCTCTGAAAGATCTAGGTTCAGTTTCTAGTCTGCTACGATCTGCTTCTCTCTCTGGGCAAAACCTTGAAAGACCTTTAGCTGTCTGAAGACATGGATTGGCCTAGAGGTATGTAGGTGTGTAATTCCCTCCCATTGCAAAATAGTGTTTAAAAGATTTGTCAATAGTTTCTCAGCTCACCGTCTGCAAACTATGGAATGCTGCAGAGCCTTGGGCAAAGAGGGAGTAAATGCACCCAGGAGCCATAAAAATACCTAAGGGAGAGTGAAACTAAACAGGAACTAGACGTTTCTAAATTAAGGCCCTTGTCTGAGGACCACAGGTGGGGAAATACTCCAACTGACAGAAATATTTGGCTCAGATGCCACGAGCACAAACATTTACAGCACAGTTCAGTACTAAGGAGTGTAGCATTGTGTAGACAGAGGATATGGCAACATGTCGACCGTAACACGCTTCAACAAATAATTATAAACATAACTATCCTAGCAGCAAGCTTTTCTATAAGTGCTTTGTATAATAATTTTAGGGAATAAGCTCAGCACATTATTAAAGTACATATTTTCAACATTTTTATGTTTTGTTGATTATGAGGTGAAGGTGTTCGCTCCAAATGAGAATGTCTGATTTCTCGAAGTACGGACCGCAAACTCGTTCTCCCTCTCACTCCATATCCTCTATCCTAGATCCAGCTGCAAAACCAGGGTTTGATTAGGTACTTTTCCACCCCATATCAGGATATTATTAGACTCTCCAAAGCATTTTAAAAAACCACAGTAATTTCTACAACAATCTCTCATCTTTAATGTATAGAGTTGGATTTTTTTATTTGTGCATACAGGACTGTGTGTGTTTGTATTTATATGTGCATGCATCTGTAAACTGCAAGCCTGTGAAAAGCATACTGATAAGATGCAAAGCTAAATAAAAACCCCAAACATATTTTCTACATAGTTCTGACAATGGTAAGAGGCTCCTGTCCCTCCAGGCACTGTTTGATATGGCACTGAGACCCAGTAGCCGAGTTCAACTCTTGTGATAGGTCTATATCTTCAATCTTGGATCTAGGATTGGAGTTATAGCAAATGAAGTGGGAGGCTACTGCTGCAGAGAGAAAGAGGATAGACAGGGATGGCAGTCTGCAGCAATCTCACAAAAGACTTTGAACATTAGCCCACAAGGCCTGGACTCTCTCTTCAGTGTTGGCAGCAAATAAAGAGGACACTGTTTCTGGTAACCTGTGCTAGTGTCCTAAAGGAAGGTTATCTAAAAGGGAGGATTTCATCAGTATCTCAAATGTAATTATTCCCTGTTAGAACAATACACTGTATCTCATATTTATGGAAGACGAGAGAGACATATGAATGGCTTAAGTGCTGCATGGCTCGTGGACAAACTACCCAGGCCAGATTATATACAAATGTTAGGATAATAGTAGGAAATATCTTCAAAACTTCTGCTTTCCAAGCTTTACTCTACTTTTTTTTGTGGCATTGTCTAAAATCAATAATTAAAAAAAACCCACAACCCCAAACTTACATGTTAGCAATTTCTTACACAAGAGTTTGGCTCCTTGAGTCTGCATGTGCACAGGTCCAAGAAGCAGAATAGCCTATGCAATTAGGAGCATTCATCAGCTGCCACAAAACCTGCTTTTCTGCTGGCATAATACCGTCCTCTGAAAGGTGTTCTAGGCAAGTATTTCTACCACCCCTGTGTAGGAAAGACTCCACAAGATGGGGTGTGGCTTCATGAGCTATGGGAGGTGTTTATTTGGCATCACAGATGAGAACTGGGACGGGTGGAATGGGGAGAAGAAATTATTGGGTTCATTCTCTTTCATACTCTCACCCCAATTAATAATCATGTAACAAACCATCTCAGGAATGCTGTCAGCGTTGGGCTACACAGCAGCTGTGTTGCACCTTTTCTTGTCTTTCGGTTTAGCTAACAAAGCAGAGGCAAAAATCTAGTCCTCGGAGTTACTGTGTGGCATTTCACGGAAGGCTGGCAAACTCAAATGTAGAAGCTGAAAAAGGACAGGAATGCTCTGCTGAACTTCTTAGTGCAAAGCTACTCAGATTTGAAAGTAAGGAATAGGCAACAGGATGACCTCAACTTTTGTATGGATAGGAATCCAGACAGATCTCCTCTGCTCAGGATAATACGTTTCCTTTCCTGGAGAATCTCTTCTGCCCATCCCTTACAGAACTGTTTAAAGACAAAGTTCTGCAAAATTGCTGTAACTACATAGAGTCAAACTGGGAAATGCAGGAGGAAAGCTACCTTTCTCTTTGGGGATGAATCTGAAACAGTGAAACTGGAGAAATAAAGCATATGCTGTACCCATGAGCTTCCCTTGCCCATGTTGTCTGGTGCAAGCTTGCAGTAATAACATTCAGGCTTTGAAGAGCCTTTCTAAAATTAATCTCTAAGACACTAAGAATTAGCCATAACCCGAATGGTTTTGAGAAGCTTTCACAAACTATTTCTCCTGGCACCTCGAAGGCTGTAAAAGACTCACTACTGAAACCAAACGGACTTGAACTAAAAAAAAAAAAAAAAAAAAAAAAAAAAAAAAAAAAAAAAAAACAAAAAAA
>VZSC01002424.1:648794-668423 GCA_013398225.1 Steatornis caripensis
AAAAAAAAAAAAAAAAAAAAAAAGAAAAGAAAGAAAAACAAAACCAAAAAAACCCATAGGCAGGAGAAGCCCTCTTTCCTGCAAACTGCAAATACAAATGAAGACTTGATTGTTTCAAAAGAGAAACTGTTGAATAAGGTAACATGTTCAGCAATGTGCAAGCTGGCAGTTTGTGCAGCAGTTGCTGGAAACCCCAGGAGGAGCCAGCAGGCTGCCAGCGCAACCAGTGATTCAAAGTAACGTCAAGCAAAACCACCCTGAGTGCTGACGACAGTGGCACCAGGACAGACACCTGTCCCCGGAAAGTCCATAAAAGAAAGTATGGCAAAACCTGAAAGCAGCAGAGGTGTACCTTGGTGCTCATTCATACTGCTCCAGGAAAAACTTTTCACAAAACAAAACCACTACAAGGGAAAGTTTGTCTACTGTGATGGAAAAGTGAACACAAGCTTTGCTACTGGCTTTAAATAGAACAAAACAGCTTCCCAAGAAGGAAAACAAAAAGATAAACTGACTACTAAAGTGAATGAGGTTTGTTTTCACTCTCAGGAAACACAAAAAGGAATAAATTTAAATTATTTTACTATTCAGCTTTAGAGGTCTCAAAGGTTTTATCAGTAGCAGTTTAAATATATTTGGACAAATCCTTATCTGTAGTCACTTTAAGCTGTTGGCTTTTCTGTCTGCATTTAACTAAAATGTATAGCTGACAATACTTTTTTACATCCAAATACGCTGGTATAAAATATTTCATTTTAAGACCAGTGTTTTCTTTTGTATTAATGAGATTAAGATTTGTTCAGTGAAGATTCAAAAATATATAGCATTTCTGCTCCATCGGAACACATACTAGTGAAGAATTCTTTAAGAACTTTCAATGGCAGAAACAGATGCTGGATTCGATCTTGTATGCTGGAGAAATCCAGCCAAAGTTTCAGCAAATTTCTTAAGTTACGCCTGTCACACTTGCTACGTCTTGCCTACAAAGGAATTTTGGAGATTTGTTCAGCCAACAAATCTGAATATAGTAGGCTTCTCCTACCTTGAGAAAACACAGAAAAACTGAAAGTTACATGGAAATCATATAAAAAAAAGATACCGCTAATCTAAACTAAGCAGGAAAACTTCATGCTATATTCTTAATCTAAACACAGCTCATGGTACAAAGACAGAGTGCAAGACCCCACTGATCAATTCATAATGGTTGTAGCTCATAGCTGTGCAGAAGGCTGGGGTAACATATATTTTAGTTAAGCTTGTCAGGTTTCTGAGTCCTAAGTTATGCTTAGGACCTGTGGTGTTTCTCTGATCCACAGGTTACTACAGCTAGTGTATGTGTTTACTAATATAACAAGGTGGCCACTGCTTTGCATTCAGCCCAATACAGCAACTGCAGGATAAGAACTCATATTCTACTTTCAAATATAATGCACAATCCACCAGAGGATCCCCAGCTGTGTACAGCAGTGAATCTATGACAAACAGTTCAGCAAGGAGTTAAATGCATTTATACAATAATGCTGATAGACAGCATGGTTTCCTCAGCTACCAGGTGCAGATGCACTTGCACAAGAGAGCTATAGAAATTAAAACTCCTGAAGCCGCTCCATCCTGCAAAACAGAATAACTCTTCCCACCCAGACAGAGCCAGTATAGACCCCAGCATTTTTTCAGGAAGTCTCATTCTTCACAAAATACTGTTTTTCTTGTTACTCTGACCTAGTAATTCTTTGAACTCAGCTTCTCACTACATTTTTTTTCTTGACTTTTTCATCCTGCAGCTGTTTAAAAATGCGTAACAACATCACCCTCAGGCCTCATTTCCCCAGGCATGTTTCGCCTTAACGTGTCAATCACTTCCACTTCTCACTTAAGGGCTCATTTTATGTGGCAACACTACTTCTTGGAAGTCATATGACTTCAAAGGAGCTTCAGCAGAGAGATAAATACATCTGTACTGTTGTTATTTCACTGGTTGTTATTTCACTTTTCAGATGAGCTTGGCTGTCACTGGAATGGATTCTGTTACCCAGTTTAGATGGAAGCCAAATTTTCCTCCCTAAGTGCGAAAGATCGGGAAACACTTAAGTTGCATAGCAGTCACAGAGTTTCAGCGAATTTCATAAGTTACGTCTGTCACACTTGCTAAGTCTTTCCTACAAAGGAGTTTTGGGTGAGACCACTCAGGAGGACTGCATTTGTCCTCACATTCACACTCCTCACCTCCACACAACAGGTATGTTGATACTTACTTTTGGCCGCCACCGCAACGTGCCACTGAGTGGCATCCTTCAAGGATGTGGCACAGGCTCCTGCAAAGTGTACCAGCCATGGGCACAGTGTGATCGATGATGAGAGGAACATTGGATGGGTCAAGACCAGAGTAAGAGCAACAGCAAATAATACCTCATATCCTGTGATTGCTATCTGGTGCATGGAGTCATTAACTGACTTGATGATATCAAGCATCGTGGCCAAGGCTTCTTCCAATTCAGCAGTACCCTCTGAATTCTTGCTGCACTTCAGCATTTCCTGATTAAAAAAATCAGAAAACTATCTGAAAACTTCTTATACCAGAAGTTTCCATAAGACAATCCTCCCCGAAATTTGTGCTGCATAGATAAAGTAGCAGAACTATAGGGGAAAAAACAAACAAACAAAAAAAGCCCAAAACCAAACAGGACATTCACCAGGACTGTTATTGAGAACATATATTTTGACTTTTTGGACATTTTCAAGTTTTATGGGTTCATTTAAGATGAGACGGGACCATTCTGTCATATTTACAATGAGCTTTTGCATATCACAAAATTACACCCAGGGTTTCTTTACTTAAATTAAATGAGACTTCTTTAATCTACAAGACAGGATTTTCAGCTGGGGTTTTTTTTGTAGGGGTGAGGGGGGAAGAATAGGACAGATTACTACAAAATTTCCCCATCTCTTATTCTCTACCTCTGCACTAAAATTTACGGATCTACATTTGCAAGTTTGAAAACCTTTTTTGAAGCAGAAATTTTGAAGAATAATGCTGACCTCTAGCAAAAATTAATTGAACATTATATCCTGCTTGAAATAAGGCAAGTTATTCCATCATCCACCCCTTGCAGAAGGAACAAGAGACAAGGTTCTGGACAAGTTAAGCAGCATGTGCCCAAAGTAAAAAACCAAACAAAACCTTCTGAGTGCTTAATTTTTGTCATCACTTCACAGAATCACAGCATGGTAGGGGTTGGAAGGGGCCTCTGGAGATCCCCCAGTCCAACACCCCCCCCCCGCTAAAGCAGGTGCTCCTAGAGCAGGGTGCACAGAAATGCGTCCACGCAGGTTTGAATCTCTCCAGAAAAGGAGACTCCCCAGCCTCTCTGGGCAGCCTGTGCCAGGGCTCTGTCACTGTCGCGGTAAAGAAGTTCTTCCTCATGTCCAGGTGGAACTTCCTGTGTTGCAGTTCGTGCTGTTGCCCCTTGTCCTGTTTCTGGGCACCACTGTAAAGTCTGGCCCCTTGACACCGCCCTGATCCTCTTGACACCCGCATTTTAGATACAGAAATGCTATTTAGAGTTCCATATATTTAGAGCCAACTACTTACAGTATAGTTCCTTACAAGGATGACTTTTCATATTTCTACATGTGTCTTTTGCTTGAAAAGTTCTAGTCACAGCTCAGGACTTCATTCTCTTCTTGTAACTAATGTTTGTAACGTATGCAAATGCTCAAAGACACTAACATCTTCATTTTAAATGAAATCCACTGCCTTGCCTCTTGCTCTTCTGCTTACAGAGAAGCCCTGAACCTGATTCAGATGAACAGATTGTTTTTTCCCAACTGTATTGTATGGAAAGCAGTTACTGCCAATGAGTATCCACCTGAGATCAGAATCAGACTCTGTACGTTTGCTAAAAGCATATAGAGAAGAACAGGTTAACAGATATAGACCTACATATGGTTGGTACAGCCTTGAGAAGACATGAATCTCAAAGAAGCTGAAGATCCCAAGGCTACACCATAGAATTTGAAACCAAAGCCAATCAGGATTCCTACCATTAAACAGAAAAAGTAAGATGAAAAACTTACAAGAAAAAGTAATCAAGAGTAGTAAGATAACTGATTACTGCCACATATAGTGATCTGTGGTTTTGATGCTTGGCATCTGCATCTGTTAACTGGCTGAAACAATAAGTTTATTGGTTGTTAATGAGACAATAGTTCCAGTGACAGAATTCATAACCAAATAACCATTTTATTAATCATTATTGACTTGTCCCTGCCATGTATATCTACCAGTGGAACGAAAGAAGTGTTTGACTGGATGCAATTTTCACTTCAGAAAATCCAGCTGTGAAGAAACTAAGAAATAAGTTCTTGTAATAATAGCACCTGACTAAGAACTGTACAGTAAGCCAGTTTAGTTTTGTTTCTTTATGCTGACTACAATGTCAACAGAACCTAGGCTGCAGAAATACATCTAGGAATGAATCAAAACTCTACTAACTTCAGTAATCTTTATTATAGTAAGAATTAGACCCCTTCAGCGCAGGAGGCCATGCAGGCATGTCATTGTCAGCCACATTTTGAGTTTGAAAATCATTTAATCCAAAAGCTAAGTGACTTGCATTCCTGTAAAACAGGGCTACAGAAAGGTAGTTCTTACAAACCTGAAGAGCAGCAGTCTCTCCTGAGGCGCTTGGGTGACCAGTGCTTAGAAGGTAAAAGCAGGATGCATTCCTATGATACCTGTTGCACAATTTCTAGGATGAGGACGGATCCCTGTTCTCTGCATAGTGGGCATGCTCCTTTATAATATTATCTAAACTGATTGAGACCAGAGGGTTGTACTAATTGTGACCCAGAATTTAAAACTTGTCTGCCCATCATGTGAGGCACACAGCTTCTTAAGCACTTGTTTGTTACCAATTTTTCACTGATTCCCATTTTCCTACACTATTAAATGCTCCTGCTGCCAGGAAAAGAGTACATCATCTTCACAAATCTCATAATCCCTGACTGTGTCTGTGCCCATGTGCTGTTGCTAAGCACAAAACTGGTCTGACCAGCTTCAACCCCAATGGCTTCAACCTGTTTTGGCAGAGAATTTTACTCCTTGATCTAATCTTGATTTTATTTACACTCAGATTTCAAATTAAAAGTAGAATCTGGTTTACTCTTGGTTTTCTGAAGACTTTGACATTTTCTCCTTTCTTACACGATAGTTTCAAGAAATAGAGCTAAATTTACTTCTGGGTTATGTTGATGAAAATCTACTGGAGTCAGTGAAGTCGCATCCTGGTTAATATCCCCCTTCAATATTTGAATTCTACAGTTCTGTGTAAAGTCAATAAACAGGTCACAGAAATACTGCACAAATGAACGCCCAGCCAGATCCTCACATGGCTTAAACTGGCACAATTTGACCAGCGCCATGGTAGCTATTAGCAAATAAAATTGCAGCCTAAAGTCTCCAATGCAAATTTCACACTTTATTTCATGACAGTACACAACACTACATTAAGTCCAGAGCTTGAGAACAGCATGTAATTCACCTTCATGACCTTCCCATAAGGAAGGTCACTAAATATTGTTTTTAAGAACTGAGGAGATGAAGACAGAAATGTAAGCCACCAGCTTCAAAAAATGTCATTGGTTTAAGAACATATATTTCCCATCTCCCAGATCAGACCAGAATTTCAAGCATGGACCACTGACGGTTCCAACCTAATCAAGAGGGAAGTTCACATACTCATCCTGTGGAAAAGTCACAATTTGTTCCTAGCTCACTTTTTTATATATCGCAGTATATATGTATATAACAAAAATATACTGCTATTGCTTAGTGTATAAGTATATAAGAACTACTAAGTAATAGCAGTGCTTACTCTCCAAAAGAAGCCCTTTATTTGATTGTTTATTACCATTTTACAACTTAGCATTATGAAGTATTTGTTGAAGAAGTGAGAGGATTTATTTCCAGGTAGTCCTTCAGAAAATAATGCTGATATGTAGATCTATAAGTAAAACAAGCTATGCATTGGAATTCTTTGCACTGTCATGGAGAACTCACCTTTAACAGCAACTGGTACTTGGTGATTCTCTGGACTGGCTTTAAGAGATAAGCATCTAGCGAGAGCTTATGATCCAATTTACGCTGACATTCCTGTAAGAGACAACGGGGAAGAAAAATACAGTTGTTTCTTGAAGCACAGGCAAAACACCAAGACCACTATCATTTGGTAATCTGAATATCATATGTCTGTGAGTTAATTGAGAGAGAAATTTGTTCCATCTGCATAGGAGTTTCCAGGTTACTTATGCCACAGTGAAAATACACCTAAACAAGAGCTAATGTTTAGGTTTAATTTAGTGTTGAAATCTGGCATGCCCTGCTCAGAGATTGCAATCATCTGGGGTTTGCAAGGAAGCCAGCACATCTTTGGTTTGGGTATAGCCTGAAGAGTCAGGCTCCTGTCTAGGAAATCTACCTGCTACTCTGCTGACCTAGTCTCCTGTAGGGAGCACCTTGACATATACTGAGAACATGCCATCACTATAAGCAGCACGCAGAAAAGTCTGTGTATTTCCCTAATTTTTCTAAAGAAAGAAGATATACAAAAGGGAAAAACGTTTTGATGGTCCTGCACTGCTAGTCTGCAATGAAATTCTACCTGAAAAAAGATGCTGTCTCCACACTGCCTCCAGAGAGCTTCAGACCTTGGCTTGTTCTGACAGTATTTTTCATATATTTGGAGGTCCTCTTTCTGCAAGAAAAGGAGAGTTTAAGTAAGGCAAGTAAAAAGAATCCACAGAGCATCTGCCTTGAGTCACACTTTTTCTTACCTTCCATCCTGGCACATGAAGTAATTAATTCATGGTGATAACCGTATGTAAAAATCATACTGAAGCTACCAAACTTGCTTTTTACTCCTCTAAAGTTAAATACACCTGAAAGTGAGATTTTTTTCCTTTCAGTTTCTGCACAAAGCAAGGAGACTGCAGACTGGAAGACACATAATCTAATTGCAAAACTGTTATCTTCCAGAGAGGGGAATAGATGGTTTGAAAACAAAAAAAAAACTAGAAATGTAAATTTTGTTGACAGTATTGGCACGGACTGGTAATTGCTAACAATACTCATCATTTAGCCAAGGTTTGCATGTTCAAAACACTTTGAAATAGCATTGGCTCTCAGTAGTACAAGGATTAATATATATTAATAATAGTACAAGGATTAAAAAAAAAAGTAGCAAGTTTGTCTTGTGGATGTCCTAGGCCAGGCAGGGGGAAGTGCTTAAACTCTGTCCTATCCAAATTAGAAGTGGGTGGATTCACTTGACCTCTATTTACCTTTGAGTACACTCCAGGTGCTCTCTCCTGAGCAGGGCTGTCTGTGTCTGATCGGCTGGGAGCTTCTCACCTTTGCCTGCACCTATGCTGGTGGGTGTCAGCTCAGTGAATCAAAGGCAGTGCCAAAAATAAAACTCAGGAACTCCTGGCTCTTGCCTCTGTGCTTTCAGCCCACTGGGCAGTGCCCATACACTCTGGGTGTAGGGAAAGCATTTTCTTTTGGATGGAGTTGCTAGAAGAAGTCAGTATCGCTGTTATCCTCCTCTATAGACCTATACTGGCGTCACCCTGATGAATCAGATGTGAAAGCAGAGCTATGCCATGAAACACCTGACTGCGTTAAGGATTATGCAATACAAAAAGCCCTGTTGCAACTCTAATAGAGTATTAATGGTGCTGTTTCGAAATAAGCACAGCTTTTTTTTCCACACAAATAGAGCTGTTTGTACATGTTGCCTTGGAGGGAAGTTAGTAGGGGGTAAAACTCACAGAACTGAAATTAATAACAAAATGTAAACAATTCGTTCCCAGCCCACAGATATCTAATTGGACTGGGCAAGAAAACCGAGACAGCAACAGTCAAGAGCACTATTAGGGGCAACAGAAAAGTACCAATTTAAATTTAAAGAAAAGGTACAATAATCAACAATTTACTAGTAATTTGTCATAGTGGAACCACCCTATGCCGATGCAATCTACTGCTGCCTAAATCAGTGACACCTGCTCAGGTAGATCCTTACATCTTTCAATACAGCTTTTTGTAATAGTGTGGGGAATAGGAAATTCCTGGTGAAATTACTAGAATCAGACTCTAAAATGCCAAGAAATAATTAATTGCCTAATTACTCAAATCCCAGCCTTAAATCTCTATTTTCTTATCCAGAGGTTCTGGCTTCTTGCTAGTACTTTTACACCATGCTCATCTGTCCTGTAATACTTTTCCTTTCCATGGTGATTTGCATCCTGAGATCTTTGTAAGCTTTCATGCACATGGCATATATGCAGGGTTCCAATTATCCTTTTGACTGCTGATTTATTAATAAATTATGCTTCAGATTAGAACTTAGCCTTTTGAATCCAACTCACACGTTTCTGGTCAGCTGCTACAGTCCTTTCATAGATAGCTTCCTTTTCTAAATGCTTCTTTCTCCCTGAATGACCAAATGCCCCAACTGCTGGCTCTTATTAAATTACTCTCTTTTTCCAAGGTTAGCAATGTGAATAAGTAAACAGTGGTAATCCACAGTGAGTCACTCCTGCCAGGCACCTCACCTGGCACGTGTTGGTAAGCAGTCTGACACACCTTTTGTTTCTTCCTGGGCATTCTTGCCTGGGTTTGGTGAGCTTTCCTTCTTCCCAGCCCCATGTTTAGCAGATCAGCCCAGAGTGTCCCTCTTGTTGCTGATAAAGCACTAGAAGACCAACCCTGCAAGGCATTCAGTACACACCCTCTCTTTGAGCATCTGTGCAGTCCTTGTCACACAGAGCTTTAAGCAAGGTTAAGCATCTTGGTGATGGTATAAAAGCTGCCATGTGGGCAAAGTTGAGCTGGCTTACTTGTAATTTAGTTCATATGAAGATCATGCCCTAACAAGGTCAGGCAAAGGGGGAGGGAGGACAAAAGGGACATTTCTGGCTCTCTTCCACCTGATTCTGTTACTGTGTTCTAGGAGAGAATCTGGAAAGAAGAAATAGGCTGGGAGTCCACAGTTTCTGACGTCACCTGAGAAGAAGGCTTCACATGCGTGGTGACAGCTGACCAGGTGGCACTGTTGGAGGTGGGAGAGTGTGTGGGGACATGGCAGAGGAATGACTGGCAAGGGATGGAGGGATTCAGGCACCAGGGTATCCCACTGCAGCTCTCGGGACACTTTCAAGCAGCTCTGGAATCCGGGCTGGAAAGTCCCAGTGTGATCAGACAAGGTAATATTCTTCAAGTATGAATCTAAAAATCTGCCTGTTTCTAATCTCAGGCCCACCACAATGTTGTGGCAGGATGGTTAGACCCATACAAAGATGGAGATACGGAGAAGTGAATCCGCAACAATATGAGTTTCCTCCCAGAACTCGGCATCACTTTGAACAGCAGCCGTTTCAGTTTCCCCCATGCCAAAGCGAGCATGATCATAGCTCATAAGGCAAGCCAGAAGCCTCTGCTCAGCAGGAAGAAGTAGAAAGCTGCCAAATCATGGGGAACACAAACACACAACCAGGCTTCTGTTTGTGCCTCCTAAAGGCAGTCCAACAGAAACAGCAGATTTCTGGACTTTATGTGGCTTCTTCTAAAAACAGAACATGAAGGCAAGTCCTTGAATCAAAGGTGCTACTGTGCGAGCAGAGACATCCCAGGAGAGAGGCTTTTGCTTTCTTAGCGCAAAATTTGAAATAGGGAGAAAGCAAATGCATGATTTAACATCCCATTCAATAGATTGAGTGTTGTTTGACTAGGCCACAGAAACCGATAAGCAAAGGTGACAGAGGGACTGATTTTCCTTCACTTCACACCTGAACCCCAGCTTTAGTGCTGCTCATTTCATATTGGTATAACAGTGAGGAGAACTGGGCTCAACAGCTGTTTTTGCAGAGAGAGACATAAGCAACAATATTTAAACACAGAATTTGAACTTTCTGCAGAATTAAAGGATCAATTCTGTATCAAGAATTTCTCTTTAGCTCCAAACCCAGGGATATTTGTAACATATAGACTATTTAATGCTTCTTGGATTTCAAAGGTCTGCATTCTTCAAAGACTGTTTATCCTATTTTACATAACGATTTCACCACAATATTTTCCTATTCGGCATCTGAATCTTAGGATAACAACATATTCCTTGGTAGTGTCATTTACTCAAGCTCTAAATGCTGGCTGCTGAACAGAAAATAATTCACCACTTATAATCGCATTTACACTCATACGATGCTATTCAGCCTGACTTGTTTGTAAATTGGGGTCCTACCCTTTGCAAGTATCACGTGTTCATAACTCCCATTGAAATCTTAGAGATGTGGCAGTGCTCAACACCTCTGACAACTGGGGTGTGTACGTTTCGTCCAAATCTGTCTGTATCTCATATGGCATCTTGTTGAAAAAAGAAGATTCAACGTGTACCCTGGAAAAGCAGCAAACACTAGATGTGGTATACAGTGGAAGCAGGAGGTACCTTTGTCTACAGGGAAGAGGACAGGTTTTCCCATTTCTCATGCCTCTTCCCATGCGAAACACAGGGGCTTATTCAAGCAGTTTTGCTAGACTATGAGAAAGTAGCAACCGACCAAAACAGGTTTTTTTCTTATTAGCAGGGCCTCAGAATGAGTGCTACATAAACAAGCACCTTTTGTTATGTTACAGGAAACAGAACTAAGTCATGCTAATTGGGAGGGGTGGTGGGAGCAGCACATGACTTGGAGCTCTCCGAGGAGAGAGTTGCAGAACTGAGGCACTGAAAGCCCCAGGAAGCGAGGATACATGCATCTGCTCAAAGCCACCACTGTCTGTTGGCTTTGGGCTTTCTTATAAACTGAGCTCACTCTACTTTTAAACAAACAGCTAACTCCCACCGCTTCATACAAGTGGGGACAATCCCGCTTGGTTGTTGAATTATATAAACAAGTAATGGAATCAGCCTCACAGAGTCTTAGGGAGCCGGTGGGGTTTCACCATGCAAGGGAAGTGATAGATTCTGCCGGACCAGTTCTAGGAAAGTAAGTCTCCTGAACGGTGCAGAGAAAAGAGAGGTAATATAAGGCAGGAACAGGATGCACTGTCCGCACTCAGCAATCTGCTGTGATACCGTTCTTTTCTTATTTACAGTAGGGTGGTGTCTGGGACACATCAGACTGCTGGTATAGATCTGTCTGATATGAAAAGCATGTTAAACATTTGGATTGCTGATTTTTTTTTAACCAGAGATTAAAATACATTGGTAAAACACTGGTAACAGATCTCTTACTATCAGTAAACCAGGTAAAGGTTCAGATTTCAGAATACACACTTGTTAACTGTGGATTAATTCGGGAATATCTGCTTATGTGAGTTTCCCTCATTCACAAAAGCAATAGGAGGAAATTTGTAAGTACTGTAGGATAAGACCATAGATATTCAAACAAACCTGCAGAAGGATTTACTTACTCGTTTCAAAAAGCATCGGGCAAGAAGCTCAGGGTTTTCAATGCAATTTTCTATCTCCTTGAGGAAAATCCTGAGAGGGAGAGAGGAAAGCAAACAGTAATGTAACATCCCACTCACACCGTGTGCTAGCTTCTGTGTAAATCCAGCTTAAAGGCTATGTTTTGTAGTAAGAGGATTCTATGGAGAAGGTAACAATTCTGATGATACACAATGAAATATATTATATATATTTTAGAAAAATGGGATGTGGTTCACAGCTGATTGCCTGAATTGCCAATATTATCATGTTCTTATCTGTTCACAAGCATCTGATACATCTGATTCCTTTGGGTGTTGCAATTTTTTTCCAGTATGCAGACCAAACACCTGCTTCCCATTTGGTTATGAGGATTTTTCAGAAAAGTTAGAAAAGACAGAAAAGCTCTGTCAGATGCAGTTGCTTAATCAGCACGCAGTGAAAATACGGGATGTGATCCAAAGGCTTCTGCAGTGGCAGTTAATGCACTAAGCCTTTAGGGAAAGAAAAACCAGGCTTGCAAACAGGCAGGAATGTCATTCTCCAAATGGAAGATGCATTCTTTCAAAGTAACATGTAAACTGGAAAAGAATTTTTCTATTATGTATCAACCGCTCTGGCATAATATTTAAACTTGCAAAAGAGGGATTTTTTAAATTTATTTTGCTCAACTGTTTGTTACATCTTACAGGTAATTATTATCCAAAAGAATCCCTAAATTCTCACTTTGGCTACAGTCAGTTTTACTTAATCAAGGCTAGGAAAAGCAGGAAATTTGCAGAAGTAGCCCTAAGCTTTGTGTTTCGAAAGAGCATTGAAAAAAGGTTGATCTTGTTCGTAATTGGTATTCTGTAATTATGGGCACTACATCACCTTGTCCACAGTGTGGGCAAGGCTTCTGGAAAGGTTTACGATCATGTGAAGGATAAAATTCCTTAAAAAAAGTGCTATCAAATATATCACGGCTTCTGATGTGATAACAGAAGTATAGGACAAATAAGCGGAACACTAAGAAAACTTCCTCACAGAAGAGTTTTACCAGAGAAAGAACATCAGGATTTAGTCCTGTGACATCTACCAGTGCACCAAGGGAGGTAGTAAAATACTCACCACAAGGGACATTCGAAATGGATAATGCCGGGGGAAATCACTAGCAAATGCACAAAAGAGTATAATCTTTCACAAAAAAAAGTGAAATAGATGATCTCAGATGTGTTCTCCACACAAAGATCTTGTAGGACACATACAGAGGCAAAGTGAGGATAACTTTTTCTGCCTGCATATGTGTGAGTATGACAAAGCATCCCACATGAAGGGAGTAGAAATGACAGCAGCACCCGAAGGCGCACGACAACCGCTAGTCCCCACATGCCTGTTGTGGAACTCGTAGATTTCTGGGAGGTTTCCAAAAAGAATTTCCTTCTTGTTCTGGAGTGCAGATGGAATCAGATGCACTAAATTGGGATTGTCCATTTCTGAAGCATACCCCTGCAGAGGAGAGTGGAAAATAAAACCAGGCTGTTTTTACCAGGAAAGAAGTACTGTGTCTGAGACACCAAAAAGCCCCAACACCTGTGTGCTTTTTGTTCTCAACAGAGCATACAAAGGATTCTCCTATGCCAGCTGCTTTGTTGCTCCCATGAATTTCTGATGTTTCAAATTTTCCCCAGAGCTTTTGCCCTGATAGCTGTGCAAACACTTTTTTAACCACAAATGGACATATTACTGGATTAACAATAAAGACGAAATTATGTCCCTAGAATCCAAAAGCCATTTTGGTCATGTAGGGATGGAAACTGCTAAGTTGATAGACACAAATCTTTCTGCTACACTGCTTCTCAGCAAAAGGCTTAGTTTGGATTTATTTGTTGAACTGTGGTATTTGGCTTGATTATTTGCTTGATTCTTGTAGAAAATGGATTGAGTTCCTTCACTAAAAACTTTGAGAGAAGAATATTGTAAGTGCAGATTTTAAACTCAGGAGTAATATATCAATGATCAGAGCTGTCAGCTACCACAGATCAAATCCAATAAGGAAGCAGCCACGTAGTTGTAAAAATAAACTACCCAGTCCTTCAAGTCCTACCCAACTACAAGGACGACTGAGCCCTACTCAGCCTCCATCCTCCCACAGACGAGACCTCAGATTCCACACACACAGAGTATGCTGGGATCCTATGAGTTTCAAAAGCTTGAGTTATATTTGAAGTATAAGCTGTTGTTTTCTTTGTTCAGACACTACATGGGACAATAAACAAGAAAGGGAAGAGGGCTTTCTTTTTTCTCAACCATTTTCCAAACCTACATTCACAGAAGTTTAGTGTCTGGCCCCATGGAAATCAAGGGTGCTGTTTCTGAAGCCTACTGATGATATTTTGAAACGGCACATTATTAACTATTCCTCTGTCCATTACTTTGAGAACTATGCAACTATTATCATTCTGTGGGCTGGGGTCAGAAGAGGTGCCTCTTCCTTTAAGCCTGGAGGAAAGATATTCAAAACATCCTTCTCATTTTCCATGTCCAAGGCTGAGCTATCTTGCCTGTGCACTCTAAACATGAGCTGGGAGGTGAGAGTGCTCGGCCCATGAAGGATGTGCACCTGCAGTGATGACGTAGGGGTTAAGCACCAGAAGTCACTAGAGAAGAATTTCTTACCTCTATTATACTTTGAAGTTCTTCTACATAAACCCGTTCTGTTTCTATCAGCTCATTGATTATGTGGCTAAAAAAGAAGAAAGGCGAAATGTTATAGTGTTCACCAACAGTTCAACAGAGAGCACGTGAAAGAAAAAAATGCTTTCCTTGTATATTCCTGTTCATGCCTTTGACTAGACATAAACCCCCCCAACTCTATGACATCTCCAAAGGTCGTTTCTCCATACTTCAATCGTGCCTTGTTGATAAGCTTAAAAGTCCTAAATATCCCTTGGACTATTATTTTTTCAGCTCATTTTAATCTTCATCTTTATTGCTTCTGTTATATTTATGTGTACAAATCTGAATAAAAACATCAAAAATGGCCCAGAAGACAAACAAAAAAGTTTCCTCTTCTAATAACGACTAACAATACTCAAGAAAAGGGGATTGTATTTCCCAAGGCTATGTTACATTTCTGTTTAGCTTTCTTTTATAAAATAAACAAAACTGGTGATTAGGCTTCCTTTCCTTAATACATTGTGAAAACAGGCAACAGGATGATGTCAGAGGTCTGAAAACATGAAAGTAAATTAGAGTAAACTATTTATACTGTATTTTGGATTTTTAATTTCCAATATTAGTTCAATGCTTCTAGGTAACTTGGAGGCATATATCTTGAAGATGCCTGATTCATTTCACAGAAATATTAATGTAACGAATTCATTTTTGGACAAATAACTAACTAAATTTTAAAATATAATTGCATTAAATGCCTCAACCTTTTTATGCATCAGTTGTCCCATATTCTCAAGGAAATGTTCTCTTTAATACTCGTACGAACAAAGTTTTCAGGACAGCTCTTCCAGAGGTTTGAGCAGTTTGTCCAAGTAGGAGAGGATTACTGCCTATTATTCCTTTCCTGGTCCATGCTTCACAAAAGCCTGTAACCACACAGCTACATCAAGCAAAAAGTAATCAGAAGGACATCACCAGAAGGGCACTAGGGAGTAATGTCTAGAGGAACTGGACTATGGCCAAACATAAGCAGCACACAACCTGAGGCTAGTAGAGTGTCAGCAACTATTGGCATCAGTACCAGCGTGTGCATTTGTTCAATATCTTCCTGTGCATATGTTAGGGTAAGGACGAAATCAGTGGCAGCTAAAAAGAAGAAAAATACCTTACGCTTGGAGACTCCTCTGCCTCAGGAGCTGCCTGCCACTTTACATATACAATCAGCACCATTAATTCCAGGTTTTCCCCTGGAAATGTACCTGCCCAGCATGCCACCGGCCAGCTAAAGACATCATGGTGTGTCTGGAGGGTAATCTCCAGAGTAAACGCTACAGGAACTGTTGTTCTCTTTCGGCAAAAATATATATTTCTAGTATTTTGGTAAAAAGTTCTTCAAGAGACTGGAGGAGACAGATAGAAATCTGTTCCTCTGCTGTCCAGTGTGAGAAGCTTGAAGCATCTCAAGGCTGCTTTCTAGAGGAAAACACAAAGACGGGAAAGTCTTCTATCACTCCTGCTGGGCAGTTTGCTCTGAGTATCTCTGGTTACCTGGTTTTTATATATCATACAACAGTCATCTAATCAGCCAGACCCCATTTGCCCTCTATATCATTAACCCCATTTGCACTGTTGCATCCACTGTGAGGGGATTTTGTCATCCTCTGCATTTTTTAGAATGTCCTTTTTGAGATTAATAATCAACCCCACTTCTGATAAAGCCTCCTTTGAATGGTACGGACAGGCATTTGAAAATAAAATACATTTTAGGTAGTGTAGCTTGAAATGCAAAAACACTGACTGAAATCTTACTAGGTTGCTGAAACAGATTCATTGATTTGCTTCAGATTTACCCAGACTTTTTCAAGGCAACATGGTTTTGCCGGCTAGGTGGGGACTGCTTACTCTGGTCTCAGAGGCTATTACTGCTTTATGGACCACAGCTTGAGAAACATTATAAATACTGAGAAAACTAGACCTTACCTTCAACTGACTCATAATGTTTCAAATTTTGTTATAAAATAACTAGGATTTCATAGGTATCGTGCCTTGATGCCTTAAGTAAAGACAAAATTGCAGAGGGTCTACCATGAGGTATGGAAATGGGTCAGGGCTGTACCCTGCACGCTCCAGGAGTACTGACTCCAACTACTTAACCTCCACATTGATCTGAAATTGAGATATTTATGCACAGGAAAGCTGCATCTAGCAACAGGGGAAAACTTACATCACCCTTCATGACTAAGCAATACTATTGAACAAACACAGGTGCAAAAGGATTCTGTAGTACTAGGCATGATCTCATAAGACCAAGCGTTGTTGGGCTCGAACCTGTGTAACAGCTCTATCCATGTTTCCCTGAACTTGCACATCTTTGAGCTAGAAAACATGTTTGGGGTATGGTCAGAATACCAGATTACTCCTCATGAGACAGATATACGTGCCATTTAAATGCACCTTCATGAGAATTGCATGGTCAATGGCCTAAGGGGCCATTCGTCTGAATTATTTTACAAACGTTAGCACTTTCTTTTACAGCTGACTGAAACAAATAAAGGTTTTAAATATGCCTTTCCTTTTAACAGTTACTGAAGTTACCGCACAGACCAGATGCAAAGCGGTGTAAGCAGATTGCTTCTGTTCTAGCATCACTACCACTTGCTGCGCTGAAATGAAATCATAAGGACAATGTACAACTTGTTTCTGGAGTCAAAAACTTAGGTTGGCTACCAAACTGAATTAACACACCTCATCAGTCTCAAGCCACTAGTGGTTATCAAGCTACAACACAAACTCTAGTAGCAGAAACTTGTTGAATCAGGCAGATGTTTGGCGGTCACTATCTACTTCAAACTAAGTAGTTCCAATTACATTTGTCACTCTGGCTATCGGCTTCAGTACTGCAAATTGGAGATTCAGTTGTTCAGGTAGGCAGCTAATAGCAGATGCAATAAAACAGAAACATGCAAGTATAATTTCCTATGCAAACTTCATATTTGCATTGGCACAACAGTGTGGCCATAGAAACTGTGCGTACATCCTACCTGTGCGCACAGCTGTGGTCTTTGCAATGATACACAGAAATATTTCAACTCTAGCACTCTTTAGAGCCAAAGGATGGTTATATTCTTGGCTCCCCTGGCAGACCTAAGAACTAGTGCTCCGCACTTATTTCATGAATTGGAGAAGAGGTTTGACAGTCTTTGAAAAGGTTGTTCCATCAGTTACAAGTTTTAAAATATCATATTTAACTTCAGCTCTAACCTGAATTTATTTTAAGGACACCTCAGATTCTTTTTATTATTTGTGTTCTCCAGATCCAGAAGATGTTGCAGCAATTGGAACTTCGTGAGGTTTATTTAATGCTCATGATTCACATTTCCAAAGAGCTGCTGCATTGTTTAAGAAACCATAACAGCAGGTGCAACAAAGTTATCAGAGAAACTTAATATTTTTAAGTTTTCAATTAATCTTCAAGTTCATCTTGTTGTTGAAAGATGCTTATTTACCTGTAAATAAGACATAGATCTTCCAGATGTTATTTAGTGTGTTACCTAACAGATTACTTCAGGACTCTGAAGCAAACTCAACACTTAGCTGACAACCATACCTGAAAAGCAAATTGTTAGTCCATAGGTTTCCTAGTAACTGTTATAAACAGACAGCAGTGTGGTGCCTGTCAAAAGCATAACTCAAAGTATTACAATAAGTAGAACAGAGGCCTTTAGGATACTTTATTATCCAGCTTTCTGTTAAAGATGAAGCAAAAATGAATTATTTGAGTCTTTTCGGAATCCTAGTTTAACATCGAGTACCAGCTCTTGAATCCCCATTGTAAGAAATTTGGGGGTTTTAATGGATTTACTAATCCTAATTTTGTTTAGAAAAATTGTCTATTCAGGGTGTTAAAAAAAAAGTCACATATGAGGAATGTTTTATTAGAGGAAGTTCCGTGGGACTCTTAAGATACTGCCATTGTAGTTACGGGGTTGTCATAAAATATCACACAATTCTTTAAGAAGATTTGATTTTATTATTTAAATTAATTCTATACATAGATTTATACTACAAGTAAATGCTTTAGCTTTTTCAGTGTTACGAAAAACTTGTCTAACTAACACTTTCACTCCTTGTAAAGGTATTGTTAGCGAATTTATCATCTCGGTCTCAATGACAATGGAACAGAGACATAATCATGACGGCATTCCTTCAGCTCCCGGTCAGACTACAAGAGCTCCATATCTCTAAACCATGAGTCTGTACATAAAGTATGATCATTTTCTAACACTTCTCTGCAGTGAGATGGCAGAATTTGTTGCCTAAATAAGACTTTCACTGCTCAGTTTTTTGGTGGTTTTTTTGTTGTTTTTTGTTTTTAACTGTAGTCCTTTTCCAACCACAAATTGTGTCCACATGAAAAAAGAGGAATTTGACCAAACATACAGCGTTCTGTCAGACTCAGCACACATGCTTTAGAGCTGTTTTTAGACTTGCTTCTTAGTACTCATGGCCAAGTACATCTCTGGGATTTCCTACTTGGAACTGAGGAGGTGTATGGTTAAGTGTCCCACTATCCCCAAAGCAGAGTACCTCTCATGCTTCTGCAAAGAGCTGGTGGGTGCAAATTCTATTCCCAAGGCTGCCACTGATTGAAAGTGTTGCATGACATAATCCATCCACCTACCTATCTGTGCCCATCCCACAGTCTCCAGAGGTTATTTTACATGATTACACTATTCTTCTGAAAGTGTTATTCTATATTTCTTTCTCTTAACAGGCTCAGTGCTACCTGAGCCACCAGGAACACTCAGCACAAACCCATCAGAAAAAAAGCCTTCCTTAGCTACAGTGCTCCCAGAGCAACTTACCTGAACTGCTTTCCAAATAATATCCACAGCAGCAAAATCTCAAACGTTAAAGGTTGTTGCACACAAATCACTTTCTTGTCAAACTGTTAACAATATAAAGCTGTGCGCTTTGTCAAGGGCCTTCCACAGACCTTAGAATTGCCCTGACAAAGATGCAATTTAAGGACAATAAATTAAAGAGCTACATAAATGTGTCTTACCGCTGTGGTGGAAAGCGTTGGAGAGGCTACAAAGGAGATACTTTTATGCTCACTGTGTGAGCGTGCTAGGTTGGTAAATGGTGAAGAAGAGAGCTCGCTTTATGGCACAAGGGATTTAACATCATTTGAGATAGTCTAATGGCCTAGAAAACTGGTGCTGACATAATCTGATTTACATCAAGCCATGAGGGGTGAAATGTTCATCACCTCTTCCAGGATGTCATGGGGCAGCGAGGGTAACTCAGCATGCACCTGCTGCGAGTATCATGTTTAAGGAAAATATGATGCAGTCTTTGACAGGACTATTGTCACAGGCAGTTCTTCCAACCCCCTTTTTCCCTTGTACGGTCTCAACAAGCATGACTAGGTTAGAAATCAGTTCTGGTGACCAGTTACATCGTAAGTCCTCTTCACGTTGTCCAACAC
>VZSC01002424.1:668548-682181 GCA_013398225.1 Steatornis caripensis
CACGTTGTCCAACATTTGAACAAAGCTAATATTGCAAATGCAAACATACACTGTTTCTAAAGAGAAGGGACATTGGACTGTAGATAACAAATTAAGACAAATGCAGCTAAACCATTGTCTAACTGCTAAGAAGAAAGTACAGGCATTGGGGTTCACCCTGATGTTTATGTCAATAATATGAGAAATTAAACCAAAGGTGTAACAGTGAAGGGATTAAAAAGAAGATCACAAAAATTAAGAATATCAGCTAATCAATGGCAGACCAGAGATACGGGCCCTTACTGTATTTACAGTTTTAAACTTAGCTCACAGTTCATTCAATCTCTCTCTTTTTTGCCATGCCCATGTGCAAACTACATAGCAAAGTTTCATGCTGATTTCTACCAGCTTCCAAGGGCTTTTCTCCAGCCTCCAGTGCTGTCACACACTGCTCACTAGCCTGAATCAACAGACTGCTCCCTTGGAGGCAGCAGCAGACGCGGCACTGATATATCTGCCATCCCACCTGCTTTTCTATTTGCTTTGCCTTTCACAGAGAAACATGAAAACAGGAGGTGGAGCCAGGCAGGACCACTGGAAATCTTGCCCTTGGTGTTAAGGGACTGTTCATGGTTTGGCCAGTAAGTATGAGAACTGGCATCCTATGAAGAGGCTTGTTGCAGTTGGCTGTGCCTGAGAGGATTTGGATGTAATCTCAGAATAGAGATTGCAGCCTCAACTTTGGACTCANCCCTTGGTCTTAAGGGACTGTTCATGGTTTGGCCAGTAAGTATGAGAACTGGCATCCTATGAAGAGGCTTGTTGCAGTTGGCTGTGCCTGAGAGGATTTGGATGTAATCTCAGAATAGAGATTGCAGCCTCAACTTTGGACTCAGTGTTGCGATTACAGGAAAGACCCCGTGTGACTGGAAAGTGGAGAAAAAAACCCAGGTGTAACTGGGATGTGTGAGGTAAAGGTGGGGGGAGATCTTCCACACTCCATTGTTGCTTCATTTCAGAGACATTTTACGAGGATATGAGTTTTGAATGGCAGGAGTCCAAAGACAATAAAACTCTGAATTGGCTGAAGTTTATGGGCACTCTCACAAGGACGGTGCCTTACCAGGATCATTCCCAAATAAGCAGGCCATCTCAGCATGGATGCAAAGGATTAGGCACCTGACCAGAAGGTCTGAGATTTCCATGGAGAAATCCCTAAGATCCTATCTGTAGGCATCCTTGTTGCCAGTAAACAAACATTCCACTGGAGTATACTTGCTTCTTCTGCAAAGAAACACAGACACTCACCAAATTATAAGAGTTCCAAAGGTGGAATATTCTGGTCCCAATAATACCTGACCCACTAGCTTTCCTGGTGTTGAAATAGTGACATGAAACACTGCTGAGGAGAGCAAGGCCAGCTTTTCCTCTGCAGAGGGACCATGGGTCCTAGCACAGAGGGCTCAGCCACACCAACCCGGCAAAGCGCTCTATCTGGCAGGGCCTTAGCTGCCACCATAACTTGGGAGAATTAAGGTGTGGCTGTGGCAAGGAGAGATCACACACAGGCCCACTGATGTGATGTTGTCAGATGTTCCTCCAGCAAAGGAAACTTCTTGATACAGGAAAGAGTTAAAATGTAGGAACTAGCTCACATTTCTTTGAATTATTGATCTGGTTTCTAATGAAACATCGCGGCCTTGGGTACACTAAGACCACATTTCCCACGGGTGTGATTTCACAACAGTTTCCTTTGGGCAGCTTATTCTTGCTTTAGGAGCCGTGACATCCTGTGGCCCTGCAGCACTGCTAAGATCTCACACATTGAGCCAGTTTCCACCTGAAATGACTCCTAGCTTTGAGAGGCACTGTAGTGCCAGCACAATAGGGTGATAAGAAAGGAGAAAGTAATAGGAAAACTACTTCTATTTTGTCAGTAGCACGCTCTCTGACCTCTGGCAAGTTAGTCATGCCATGCCGAACTAAAGAAAAAAAATGAAAGCATAAAGGATTCTCTCTAACAGGGGTGAGAATGTAGAAGCTGCAAAGATCAGCAAAGCATTGGGAAAAGACTTGGTTTTAGCCAGGGTCGTAAGTGAAACCTTGAAACTGAGGTAAACGCTGGTATTTATTAGCACCCTTCACCTGTAGTGGTTCGTTTCTCTGTCACTGCCTGTGCTGACATTTAGACCAAATGTAGCTATTTATACTGCTTTGGTCTGTGCAAATAGCAACAAGCAATGTTGTTAACCAAGTATAAACTAATCCTGTACTAGACTGCCTTGTTGTAACAAAACTTTGTCAATCGGTATTTATATAAACCAGATTCTTCTGGTAATTGAGAGCACGCTACGGAGAAGGTCCTCTCCACAGCAACCACAAAGAAGACATGTACCAGACCATTAACTCTTCCTCATTCCTTCCTAATAACAGAAGAAAAAGGAAACATAATTGAATGGTTGGCCAAGCTCCCCAGGTGCGTTGGGTCATTATACAGGTCTGTATCACAATAATTCTGGTAGGAGCAGCGTCAGATGGTTTCTCTGCTCTGATAACATGCTACCTTAAAAAACCCTATCAAATATAATGAAACACTAAGCAGAAATAATATCTAGAGACTACCACAACCCATTAATATCTCCTCTGGCTAAATCTCAATGGGTTCTTGCTGATATAGTTACTATTTGTGCATCTTGCTCAGACGGCAACATAAAACTAATACAGGATTTTTGTTTCCATAGCTGTGTTGCTTCTCCAACAAACTCACTGGCTCACTTTCATTCACAGATCTTGTTTCTATGCCATGATTTGACATCACAGGTGCCTGTCCTGATAAGGAGTTTTTTCCCAGAAGAGAATTAGAGCCATCAAATAGAATAAATAGAATTAAACCAGGGAGATTTTCTGAAAAACCCCCACCCATAAATCATAACTGCTGCTCCAGGATTATTATGGTGCAGAAAACCTGTCTGCATGACTGGTGTGGAGCCAGCAAAAGTGGCATGCATACACGGGTACTCCACATCTGTCTTGCAAAAATGCACAGTGCCTGGAAGGTGAAAATTTAATATTTTCAACAGCTGAAACAGCAGAATACCAGTGTGCAAGAGCAAAATACTCAGTGGAATTTATTAAACCAATAAAAATGAAATAGACATCACTTTTATAAATTTAGATTAATTATCTAAATTAATTTAGATAGAGATCTACTTAAACTGAAAACACTGGCTCTTTGAATACCTGAGGCTTCAAAAACAAGAGAAAGGACTGAACGGAACTGTGTACAGTGCAACGGATACATATACTTAGAATAAACATCAACACTGGATAGAGCTGGACATAAGAGAAGTGAGAGTGAAAAATTTACTGGCTTGCAAAAAAAAGCACAGTGGAAAAGACCTTCTTGGCCCAGCACTCTGGCTAGTCTTAAGTGTTGTCAAATTTCTATTTCTGAGTGTAAATAAAATATAATGAAATTATATTTTTTGCAACGCTATCTCCTTTGTAGGTAGTAAATGATGAAAATCCCTCCGTCATAATGGAAACAGAATCAGAAATAAATAGCACATCCAGTTTTGAATTAGAAATTGCTGCAAGAAATTCTAAGATTGGTCTAATCATAAAATCTCAAAATGATCTCTGTGCTATGGAATCAAAAGAAATGACAGCATGTCGGCTACTGCGTAGAGGAAACTTCCATTCCACCTACATAATTGCTTTTAAGAGGAATTTTTTTTCTTTCTCACAGTGCTAAAAGTGCCTTTTCCAGTTGAAAAGTATTCTCAGCTGAGATGATTGTGCAACAGCTCAAGTGACATTTAAATAATGAGTCAGTTGCTGTACTTTACATCCTACAGTGCAATAAAAGATCATTCTGGAGGTAAGAACATTTGTCTGAACAGAATTTTGTATTTGTTAGTTGATACCAAAAAGGTCTCTGATTTGTCTGACAGATACTCCTTCTTTTTTTTGCCCCCAAATGAAAGAGAGCAATGGTTCAAAAGAACAATGGTCGTTCTTAAAGTACAATTCATGGCTGCAAATAAACCCCAACTACCTAATTTTGAGAAGCATAAGGGATTTTGGTAGTACATTCCATCTCATTCGAAAATTAGTGCCCCGTAGTGAAGATACTGTAATTGCCTGCCTAGGTGATCCTATTCTGCTACACTGTCAAATGGGTTTGCTCAAGTTATTACGGAAGGTTTTCCGAGCAGGACTGTATCCTTGTTAGAAAAATATTTTGCCACTGAAGCCACCATTTATAGTATTTTGCTTCTTCTGAAATGATCTGATCTCTTCACGTATAAGGAATTGTCCCACATTCATTGTTCCCAAAACAAATGACCTTGGGGAAATACTTTTATATATCTTAATAAGTTGACCTACATTTTAGGAACCAGAACATAGTTGTTAATGGAGAGGCAAATCAATTAACTCACCTACAGAGAAGAACAATACGAACAGAGGACTAAAAGTCAAGCAGGAGTTGTTTCTCATCTCAGCTGTGCATCTACACTGAAATGCTGCAGCTCTGTGCACAAATCTGAGCCAGCTTTAGACAATGCGGATGCTGCAGGGTGGCCCTTACTGTAGGCCAGAATAACATGCCAAGTAGCGGTGTAAATATTCGTCAACGACCCGTATTTGTGAAATACCCATGAGGCTCACCTTGTGATTTTGGCCTTTTAACCTTACAGCTGCGCCATTTCTATTTGGTTATAAAGATATATTTAGCTCTGTGATATCTCAGCATTGAGTAATCAATTAGCTAAAAGCAGGTGAATAATTTATAGACCAAATTTGCTAGTAAACTAACTACTAAGTGGTATTAGTACTAGGCCATATTTTAGTAGATTGCAGTAGGTTGCTAGCAGATTGTTATCCATACAAGCTACTACACACGCATGCTTGTAAAATATTTGCATGTAACTGAGGCATTGCAGGTTAACCAGCTGCTCCCACACTGTGGAGACTTCCATGGCATTTCTTAGCATTGTTTGCTTTCTTGAGATTAGAGTATTTACATAAAGGCCACAGAATTAACATAATGACTCACATTTCACTATTCTTCCTTAGAAAGAACCTTCTGATTTCTTAGGGCCAGGCAGATCTAGTACAGCTGTACCTTTCCTTTACAACAGCAAAGTATATTGCATAAAGGACTTAAAGTGAGGACACGGGAGAAAGAAATAATTCTTCACTACAGTTGCCTAAGAATGGATTTGATCTGCTAAACTGAAGTCATTAAGGGCACTCAAGTTTACCAGCCAACAAAGGAAGCTCATTGTTTTAAAAAATACAAATATATATGTAAATGTATAAAAATTAAATGAAGGTTATTACTATACTCGTGTTGAGATTTATTCTCTTTCTTGTTTCTAGCTAGTAAGGACTAGAACATAAAGTCACAGATTATATTCAAAAGATAAGACCTCTAAAATAAAGCACTGCAGATTTTGCATGTTCTGTCGTTGTGGGAAATTCACAGGGTCCCTGTGTCCTGGAAGCCATTTCCTTCCTGGATGCTTTTTTCTTAGGAGTTGGGAATAGAGCAGGTAAAAGACCTCTAGATATGTAATACTTTCTGACTTTTGCAAAAACTGTTTAACAGGTTTTTTCTATGCTCAGCCTGACTTTTAAGACAGAAACTACTTTCAGTTTACATGCAGTATACTTTTTCCATTCCTTTGTAGACACGATATAATGATATCCAAATACCGGGTGACCTCAGTGAGCAAGAAATCTGATAAAGGCTGACAGTGCTGCGAATTTTCCTACACAGAGTGGTAAAGCATATTGGAAAAAGGGATTTTTTAATAAAAGAAAAAGTTACATTGGTAAGACCCCCAAACTTTCAAGCAGACAAGATGGGAAAGATAAAACACAAAAGCAGGTTAAAGGAACCTTAAGGGGAAATACTGATACTGAGAATTCACATTGACTGCTAGAGCTCAGGCTCTAAGTTAAACCTAAAACATTCCCACAGCCTCTCTCCAAAATTCTGTGTAATCTCAGGTGGGTATCCTTGCTGAGCTGGTGTGCCAGAGGAGGATTTATGCATGTGTGACTTCTCCATACAGATCCCTACATCACCCTAATCTCTTACCCCAGAGCACCTCTGTTAGGTGGTGCGACTAACATTTCTCACACCTGTGGTACTCACTCATCCTCATCCTGTTTGTGCAAGCATCTTTTGTGCTGTGCAGAGCCATTCTGGATTGGGATAGAAAAGCTGAACACAAAACTATTGTTCACTTCACGCAATTGGCAACACAAATGCTATCCTGAAGGGCCCGCTGCTGGATGAAGAGAAGAGCTCTGGTGGTTTTGATTCTCATAGCAGATCTGCCCTTGACAGCTTTGTTCTGTGAGATTTTTGAAGTCCATTTGGGTAGAAGGAGGAATTAGTTTTATGATTAAAATTAATAATAATTGATTTTACAGACAGCCGTGAGTTTATGTTGGAGAGGGCAGACCAAAGAGCACGTTGCACTTGGAAGGGAGGGTATGGATTCCGTGAAGATTCCTAGTTCCTGTGTGGGTTTGTGTTTCGGTCTGAGATGCGACCCTAAGAAAACTCCATCCTGCAAAATCCACTTCTCCCTGTAACAGGACACAGCATTGTGCCAGACTTGAAAGCTATGGCCCTCCTGCCCAAGCTTTGGTAGATCTCTTGGATATAGCCTGCTTTTAAATGCCCTCAAGCATCAGTATTCTGTGGGGCTTGGGGGCAACAAACCAGGTGTTAGTTACATGACAAGGGGGATGGAACAGGGAAAGAAAATCCTGACAAGCTAAAAAGGAATTTATGGGAGCAGCTGGAACACATATTCTGCTTTAGTTAATCTCTTCTTGGCACATTTACATCAGTAAATTGGGAATAGCCATGGCAGAGGAGCAAACATAGCCTTTTTGAGTGTGTGTGTGTGTGTGATGCTTTCTCTGCAGCAGTAATCTGGGGCAGCGGGGCAGGCAAGGATCACACCATCTGCAGCTACCACACTGCACCCAGCAGTGACCGGGAATCCCAGCTCTTAGCAACATCCATATCCATTTACTAAGCTGTACTCTGGACAACCCTCTCTACCACACCTCTGGAACACAGCTTCCAGAATTTAATGATAAACTTAGAGAAAGAGGGAGAGACACTGTCTGTTGGAAGATATCCCAAACTTAGAAAGCAGCTTTAGAGAACTGTAGGATAGATTCCAGCTGCAGAATGTGTTCAAAGGGCCATTTTACAGAGAACTCTCACAACTGCAGATTGCAAGAAACAGGGAGGATATTACCCAGCATTTAGGTAACAGTATTACCCCTATCTCCTACTTTTTTCTCTAAGCAGCTGCTAATGGCCAATGTCCAAGGTAATACAACGGGACAGACAAATTCCTGGGCTCATCCAGGACTGCCATTCCTCTGTTTTTTTCCCTGGAGGAACAGGAAGATTGGTTTATCAATCTCAGTGGCTATTACAGGTCTTATACAAGTCTTGCCTACGTGGGAAATGTCTAGTTTGCCACTAGAGTCTACAGAGGCTCTGCTTGACAGACAACTATATATACTATGATACTATATAGAAGAGAATTCCTGTTTAGGCCCATATGAGGAAAGAAGGTTCCTGTTGGATGAAAAAATGTAAGTGAATTTTCAGAAGTAAACATAGCATTCTAAACATTAATATGTCACAAATCTTCCAAACGTGGTTATTATATTCCCAGTTAACAAGCAGCTTGTTAAATGCAGAAAGTAAAGTCAGCTGTGGTTTACTGAACAGTGCAACTGATAAATCACTGCTCCATGGCATCACTAGCTACACAGGACTGAGTGATCTCCCATGTGCTATGCCCTATCTGCTACTGTCCTGCAAGCCATGCAATTATTTAGATCAGCCCAGTGCGGGTGCAAGTCACTGACATCCTGATTAGGCAACATGACATGCTCTTTGTGCTGCTGTAAATGACAACGTGAAGTACTCAGCACTCCTTCAGGAGCTAATTGACATACAGGAGCTGCACGTTTTTAACTTCAGATCAGTTTAAAAACAGATTTCATTGGAACTGGTGTGAACATGTATGAGGAAGACAGGTGTGTTTTGGCATCTCTGTCTGGAGAATTTTAGACCCTGAGAGGCATGATTACTCCTAGTTTGTTCAGTCGTTTCTTAGCCTGTAGGGTGTCACTGTCCTGCCCTTTAAAGAGAAAGTGGCACCATCTGAACGGAGGTGGTATAAAATCATACCAGTGCCTCTCCTTCTCTTTCCCCATCCCACAGCTTGGCAGGGCTGAATAACATCCTCTGCTCCTTGGCTTGTGCCTATGCTCCCTGGGATTTCTAGGTGCCTTTCAAGCAAATACAGAAAGGCCAAGGACTGTCAACCCCCTATGTCAGAGTAAAGCGAGGTTTTTATGGATAGGTGATACAGCTACAGTTAGGGAAGAAACAAACATAGAAGCCTCCAGGCCCACATGTGCTTCTTCAGACAAGATACATCCAGGCCTAGGCCAACACAAACCAGACTTTATTTGCACATACTCTACAAACCCCGAGTTGGTTCAGGGGCTGGGAGAGAGCAGAACTTTGTTGAAGTCCTGGACAGGCATAGCGAGTAGCCATCCAAAAGATATTGCAGACTGCTCCCTGTTGACTATGTGCTTGCTGAAGTTTCCAATGCTTTTCAACTGGAGCACACACATACCTGTGGCACCAGGCGAGACAGAAGATACCTCTGATCCTAATCTCCCCATGTGCCTAAAACAAACCAATCATCCAGTATGTGCATGTGGCCAGCTGCATTCCAGGAGCCTGCTCAGAGCCAGCAGAACAACTGCACAGAAAACAGGTTGAGGAATTCCTGGAATTTCTGAAGAGTATTTAAAATAACCTAGTATCCAATAGCAAGCACGTATGAAGGATAATAGCAGAAGTGGCTGCTTATCCCTCTTTGATAGCTGAGTAAGTGCAAATTTTGTAAGAAAGCATGTGAATGCTGAGACTTTATTTCAGCTTTTCTCTACCTCCCAGATTCTTTGGGACCAAGAACACAAGGACTTCAAGAAGCCTCCAGAACACCCAATAAACTACTTCATTGTAACAATAAAATTATTTTTCTCCTCTTCATGATAATTTTCCCAGTTCCCAGAATTATTTTGATCTATAGCAGGAATATGTCTCCTCTTGCTATTCTACACACATTTCTATCAGCAGCAAGATCTCCCTACATGGCAGCTTACACTTTACTTCAAAGATCTTCCCAACCCTTTAGGCTGTAATTAGACTTGTAAGTGCTGGAGCCAATCTGCCCAACAGGGAAACTTCTCTGAAAACAAAGATTTTGTAAAGGTTGAAAGAGATGATGGCACACAAGAAACAGCTAGTGGCTTCTTGAAATTTCTCCTGCTGACTGCTCTTTCATTAAGTCTGGTGAAAGAAAACAGTTCTCTGTGCATAACAATAAAGCCAAGAACATAGTTTCTCTTTTAAAATGTAGGCTCCAAGTTCTTCCCCTCTACCAGCTGAAAGTTTTCACGAGTCTGGAAATTAGACTGGAAAGACATGCTGTTGGGGTTCTATGGTAACACTTATGTCTCAGCTACTCACCAAAATCACCTTATCTCAATCGTAATAGAAGTCTATGTTATATTGTATTATATTATATTATATTATATTATGAAATTTGTTACATCTTGCATTTACACACTGTAGGGAAACCTTTGCAATGGATCTTACTTGTGCCATATAAAAGGGGAAATTCATTCCCCCTTTTGGAATTGTTCAGTCTGGAAAAAGCAAATGCTCCAGAGAGACTTTATTATGGCCTTTCAAAATACAAAGGGGGCTTATAAGAAAGGCCTGTAGTGTCAGGACAAGCAGCAACAGTTTTAAACTGAAAGAAGATAGATTTAGATTGGATATAAGGAAGACATTTTTTATGATGAGGGTCATGAGACACTAAAACAGGTTGCCCACAGAGGTTGTGGATGCCCCGTCATTGGTAGCGTTCAAAGTCAGGTTCGACAGGGCTTTGAGTGACCTGGTCTAGTGAAAGATGTCCCCGGCCATGGCAAAGGGTGGTTGGACTAGATGATCTTTGGGCCCATGCCAACTCACACCATCCTATGATTCTATGATTTATCTCTGTCTCCTGTAGAAGCTCTGCATCTTTGACCAATAGCTAATAAAATCAGGGATCTTAGTTCCTCTCTCCTGTCATACACAGCTCTGATGATTACAAGCGCTTGGACACCAAAGCTTTTAGCAGCACTCCCTGAGCTACTAGTATTTTTGACACCAGTCCACACCTAAATTTAGCAATTCCCAGACCTAGTGTCAGTGCAACTTTGCTATTGCTGATTTAGAATAGGACCCTGGCACAATATTCTCATTCTGAAAATAGCTTCTAACTCTTTACCCAGGGCAGAAGTGCTATTCTGTTCTACCCACACAACCTGATGATTCAGTGATATACTTACTTATTCTCATGTTCAGAGTGATGCACAGACTGATTTATGAAGCTCCCCAGTCCTTGTTAGATCAATAACGCTGAGGGTAGGCCTGACCCAGATAATAAGATACTCTGAATTTAAAGGACTCATATTTAAATCATATCCAAATCTGCAGCTGGAACCTGTCATTTAAGGGTACAAACACCTTCAGGCATAGACCCACAGGTTGCACACTCCAGGATGTGAGTTTCCAAAGTGACAGCTGGCTGCTCATGTGCAGAAGTAGTGATGCCGGATGCTCCACATATTTCCTCAGCATGTAAAGCAAATTTTGTGTGCATGTTCAGAGGATAAGCAATGAGTTTGGACTGTGTACATGCTTGGAGACTATTTTGCATATATACAGAAGTGCTCCATGCATACATGATAGCTAGGGACACCTCATATCCTTAAACTTGACTCTCTTTCATGTAAGTCCCATAAATGATACCTCAGACTCCTCAGAGACGGTCATTCATGAAGTTAATTCTATCTGAATATAAGCCCTAGGAGAGCTTAAAGTCTCATGAGAATTTAATTCAGAAAGCAGGGATTATGCTGCTTATCTGACATGCCACATATGAGTACAAAACCACTAATGCCTTGCAATTTTCCAGCTTATTGTTCAGTAGTAATAGACATGAAGGAAAATTAGACACAAGTAACATTACTGTAACTCCTGCCACTGCACACCTATCTCTTCAATATACATGTTGCTGTGCTTATAAGCGATCACTGTCAAGGCCATGTTGACAACCCATTGATAACATCAACCCCATGTGCAAGATCTGTGGGGTCATCTCATGAAAAAAGTTAAGCTGTGGTCAGCAAGTCCAGAAACAGATGTCATACATTTGTGTATTTTCAAAGGGAAGCACTAACATTGGCTAATAAGGTCTCCTAGCCCTTGTTGCACGGTGGACTAGAAAAATGATGGGTGAATTGAATCCAATCAACCAGAAAATATTTCAGATTTACAGGAAATTCAGTTTTACATCTGATGGGGGTCAACGTCAACTGTTTGGGTGCTGGTTTTGATCAGTTTATTGTGCACATTTGCGTGCTCCCAGTCACTCCATCCTCGCCCCTTCCCTTGCATTTGACAGCGATTGTACACCATCATGGACACTCAGATAAACTGGTGAGCAAGATGAGCTGACCTAACTCAAAACTGACCTCGCAATAAGAAAAAAACCCATACTAGCTGCACAGCTGCTAGCCCTGTACAAGGGATACAAAAGGACTACTTGGGGTGGGTGTGGGGAGAGAAAGAGGAAGAAGAAAGAGCAGCAGCCCTAAACGACTTTAGACAAATTGTGAAACTGTCATCAGAGCAGACCTATGAATCAGAGTTCCTTTCATAAAATGATACCGCAGAACATCTGACCAAATCAGCTCCCCATAATAATGTTTGAACATAAATTGCAAAATATTACAGAAATGTAGTTAATCCATGTAAGATACTAAGCAGTGTAGCAGCTAGCAGTCCATGAACCTGGGTCAGTTTACTACAATAACTTCTATATAGGCTGCCTACAGCCATTTGCATAAACGAAATGAAATTAAATGAGAATTTTTCGTGCTTGTGTTTGGCAAGCTGGCCTCCTACACATTAAAAATATTAAGTTAAAATTGCATGCTTATAGTCATATTTGGTTGAAGCATAAGTGAATTATGATTTTTCTTTACAGTTAGTTGTGGAAGGAAGAATCCAGCTGCTATTTTTTTTACTTTCTGGTTTACCAATTCCAACTGAAAATTAAAACAGGAAAAACTGGTATCACCAGCCAAGAAATGGGTGCTCTGGAGTTTTTAAAATATCTGTCATTGAGTTTCTCATTCTGAAAGGGACCGTTTTATCACTGATAAAATGCTCGGATGGGATGACACCTCAAAGGAAAAATGAAGAATAAACTTCAAACACCCCCCCCCATTTGTGAACTAGGGAAGGAATGAGCAATTATCGTTTTTGTAAGAAAAATTAATGATTTGTTGTTTATAGACTGCCTAGATAACATGCCGAATTTACACAATGATCTACAAACTCTTCCTGCTAGGGTGAACTGCCAATTGTAAATAATTCCATTTTGTCTTACCGCAAAATCAAACAGATGAAGAGAAATCTGGGAAGGCTGCTATAAAGTGTTTAGCTATATTAAGACATACAACAGGAGAAAACAGAGATCAAGTGAAAAACTCCTTATGCCTTCAAGTTTTCCCAAACAAAACCTGTATTACAAAGCAACACATCCTTCCGTGGGATCGTCAACTGCTCAGGTTTTACCCTTGCTCTACTTTTGCTGGGTGCCCCTGACAATCGTATTCCCATCTCAGATTTTCTCTCTTGTGTGCGAAAAGAAAACAATTCCTCATCTCACAAAGATGTTGTCAGATTTATGGTTGTAAAGTGACAAACAGACAGTAATTGTCACGATATGCAATAGTTAAATTTCTGTGGAGTCAATGATGAGGTCAGGAATGATTCAGATCAATCACAGTAATCTGAAAGAATGGAAGATACACAATGTGCTTGTGTTTGATATTTATATTCAGTGAGAAATCTCAGATTTCCGATAAGACATACAAGACACAACATTATAGTGGCTTTTCAACTTAATTTGAGCGCTTTTTTAAACCTAGTTTTTCTCTTTACAAAAGTTTTCCAGAGCTGTACTTAAAGAAGGCACGATCCTTGCGCTTACCTTGGTTTGTTTTTTAAATACTTCCATCTCAGTCTACCGACCACGGAAATTGACTGATTATTGATGTACTTCAGTGAATCAGGCATTTCCCTCAGGATGATGCAAGTAAGTCACCAAGGTTGTGGGCAAGGTAGAAGAGGAAAAAAAGCCCTAAAACCCACTCTTTCTTCCTCCTCTGAAGATTTCCAGCAAATGAAATAAACAAGTTTCACTGTGACCTACAAACTAAGCGCCCAACAATAAGATGTTATTTAGCACCCAGAGTCTTACAGCACAATGAGCTAAACTTTTTATCGCATCCCCTAAGATATTTGTAAGTGATAAGGAACTTTGAACTTGCAAGAAACATTGGTTTTAGCACTTTCAGTGTCATTGCAAGACACCGTTTCCTGCCATAGCACAGTGCAGTCTCTGCCTCACCATCTCCTCGGGAGAGAGGGAAGGAAGGAGGCGGGGGGGGGGGGGGG
>VZSC01002424.1:684500-731748 GCA_013398225.1 Steatornis caripensis
AGCTGCGGCGGGGGCCCAAGAAAAGGGGTCACCCGCGCTGGTGGGGAGCATAGGGAACGGCTGGGCTTTTTAGGAGAAGTAGCTTTGTTAGAGATGGGAGACTGGCTTTGCTCCAGTGTACGCAACTAAATTAAATGCAAGGCCTTGTAAAATAATAATAATTTAAAAAGCCTGTAATTCTATTCTGGCTACACAAAACAGCGGAGAAATGAGTGGGTGCTGCTTGCTTGTGCTGCAGCATCCTCCTCCAGTGACTGCCGAGGTGTATGCCTGAGGATCTCTTAGCAGTAGTGTTGAAACTACAAGTGCAGCTGTTGAAATCTAGTTTGTATGATGCTGGCTTGTTCTCACTTCCTCCCTCCCCCTCAAAATTTTTGCATTTTGCCTAGCAGTTGGAAAGTAGAAAAGGATGGGGCTAGCAAAGGGATGGATTATTTTTAAAAAGGGAAAATAGTTGCATTCTAAGAGAGGATAAATGCCAGCTGTTTGTTTGGGTTTTTTTTTCCTTTGTTGAGCAGGGCAGGAGACATTAAATTACTGTTGATAACAGCCATGGAATGTTCTAGCAGTATTCCAGAAGGCTGGACTGTCACATAGAGCTGCGTGTTGCTCTGGTATTATGTGAGTTACCGGTTGTTCTACACAGAACTAGTTTCCTAGAAGCCCACCATCCGTGCTATAGTATTTTGGTGAAAATGCAAGCTTTTTCACTGGGAAGGTTTTGAGGGTTTATTTTCTGCTTAGAAATGTAATAGCAGTATGTGCTTACTACTACTCTTCCATTGAGTGAATCAAAACTGTATCGCTTTCTGCTTTCTCTAAGATGCTGAATTATGGAGAAACAAAGTGGTTGCTGGTGCTGCCCAAAGCAGCAGTTGGGGCAGTCTCTCTGACATCTGGCCAAACTGGAGTGGTGAGCACCGAAGCTAGGAGTGGTAATTCACCTACAGATTAGGGAGAAGCATGTGGAAAACCCTGCAAGTCATTGCTTATCATTTGAAATGCCAGTGGCTTACATGTTTTGTGTTATTTTGCACCTACAGTATTGTGGCATCTAGGATGTACTAAGCATTGCCTCATCTCCCCTGGTTATCAGCCTATGCCTGAAGAATTGTGTAGGTAATCCTTTAACTTGAAGGTGTCGCTTACTATAACTACAGAAGTACTGAGGGGGTTTTTGTTGTTGGGAAAATGTATTGTGGTTTTGCTGTTACTGCTATAGGTCTGCTGGGCCTTGGAACTGGCAGAAAGTGGTGGAGGGAACCAGAAAGCAATGGGTTAGCATTGCACTACTAGCTCTTCCTTCCATATGGCTTGTGGAGTTCAGTGAAGTACCTTCTTTAGCTTCCTAGGATACACACATCTTGAGTGAGGCTCTCTGATTATTCAGCAGACCTCAGTAATAACTATCTTTAAATTCCAGTGGAAAGCAGCATGGTCCACCTCTATCAGGTTGGCCAGAAGTGACAGCAGGATTTTCCACTGATAGAGGCATTGCGTATTTGGAATCTTTGCGGCGTTTGGGAAATGGTGGTCCAGATCCTGAACTGTGGTCTGTGCATTGCTGAGTCCTCAAAGACGGAAACAATAGTCACGGACACTTGGGAGGTGGTTTCCCTTCTGTTAGATGTTTTGCGAACAGGACATTTGCCCTTGGCAGCAAGGGGCGAACGTTATGGAAGGGTCTTTGAAAGATGACCCCTGACTTAAATTCTATAGTCAATGCGGAAACCACTGCAACGTATGGAAACAGGATGATGAAACAACCCCTTCGCTTTGGAATTGCAACTTCCAACTTGAACCTGTACCAGTCCTGAGTTTTACCTGTTGCTTGGCGGCTGCATAGTCTGGTCTTCAACTTGGATGGAGTTGTGGCTTGGAGATGCCCAAATAACTCAGAAAATCCTACAGATCCCAAGACTGCTTAAACAACCTGAGGACAGATGACCTCTAAAAAGGGAATGTTGCTGTAAGTGAAAGCAACTTAGTTTGAAGGACTGTTGAAGAGGGACGTATGTCTACATATTGCTAAGACTACAGACTGTAGGAGTTCCTGCCTTGTAGCGTAGAGCAAGTTTGCTTGCTGCAAACCAGTTTTGTGAAGTCAAGCTTGACTGTCTGGTACCATTTCCAGATTGCTGGATGTAGTCTTAAACTTGAATAAAAAGTGTTTGGCCACTCAAAACTCCCAGGAATGCTGCCATGCTCTGAAGGTACAGTGTCACCTTTCAGGTGCAGCAACTCAACCTTAAACTCAGGTGCAGAAATCTGGAAATAAAGAACTCCATTTGTCAACACAGATCATATTGTTGGAGGTGCTTTGGGAAATACCTACAAAGGAAGGGACTTTAGCTAGTCCTCTGCGTTTAGAGCTGAGGCAACTTGCTTCAAATTGAACTTACTGCTGGCACAGTAGGTAGCTTTCTGCTCACATTTCTTCTGCTGCTGCATCCTGAAGCTTTGGTTTCTTCCAGTTTCACTCCTTGTAAGACCTGAAGCGGCTTTTACTGATTGACTTAAACCAGCCTTTTGTCTTAGGGCAGGAAGCGAACATCTTTTCTTGTTCTTCAAACTGGTACTCATCATATAGCATCACAGTTGTTCCCTCTGCCTCCCCCCATTAGTTGTATTTTTCCATGAAATATGAAACAGACTGAGGATGGATGGATTTTCTTCCACTTGACTTGGTTAACCAAAGGAAGATTAGTCTTTCACTTCACACCGTGTACTGGAGTGTGTAATCCATGTGTTTTATTGTGAAGATTAGACCAAGTGCTTTCACAACTCTTCCTTATAACTTTCCTGACTGTCCAATAAAATACTTACTCATTACATTTTTAGTAGGAAACCCTTATAGTGGGTAATAGGGGTGGCAAAGGTACCATAATTATGACTAATTCTTTTCTGAGGTTCTGGCTGCTTTGTCCTCAAGACCTGAGAAAGTCCTGTGGTGAAGTACTGACTTTCTATTGCATTGTTCTCAAAGCTCAACTTTCTAGAACGATCAGCCTTCTTTAATGGATGTCTGTGTTTTTCCTTCTGCCTTAAGTCATCCCTGTCTTGTAAGCTTCTGCTCCCGTCTTTGTAACTTCCTTCTAGACTCTACAGACTGGTGTTTAGTGGTCTGTCTGTCTCCCAGTGAATTCCATTTGTAGTTTCTACTTAACTCTGACTAAACTGTCCTCACAGCAGTTCTTAATCTGGTGCTGTGTGTAAGCTAGTGCTGTATGTAGTTCAGTTACATTCTTGGCCTCGCATTGGTCTTGCATAAAGTGTGTGTATATACACAAACATATACAACAGATGTGTTTTTATATATCTCAAAATATTATTTTTACTGGCTCTTGATGCTATTAAATAGTGTGACCTACTATCAATTTCTCCTAAGCAGAGACAAGTACTTCTGCTTAAATGCAAATGCACAAGTGCCTTCATTTAATTTACAAAGACTGTAGTCTTAGAGAAATCTCAGTGCTTATTAAACATGTTTGGAGTGATTTGCAGCTCCTTTGTTTGACTTTCCTTATCCGATTTGAATCTTGAAGCTAGGCTTGAGGAATTCTTTGTTTAGTCCTCTGTTATGTGGCTTGTTAAGGCCAGTGACTTGTTAGCAGCTCTCAGTGAGGGTACTTCAACTGTGGTAAGCCAGAAACTGCAGGATGCTGTTCTTAAGTTGCTTCAGCTTACTGTATTGTCACGTTTCTCATAAGTGCATGTTGGGGGTGTCGGTTCTTTTTGCCTTTTGGCCGTGAGCCTGTGCTGTTCCTGCTCCCTGTATTTCATAACAATAAAAAGCAGATGAGTGTCTCCTGTTCAGTCCCTGGCCCTGCTGCATAGCAGAAAAGGCTGTATAAACGGACAAAATTCTCCTTGGTTCCCAAAGAAGTAGGAGAGGATTAATGGAATTCATCCCACCCAGTTTGCAGATAGGCTTAAACAAAGCCTTGAACCGCTATTATTCCAGCTAACCTGCAGCACTTTTGTATATGCTGAGGTGGTTCTCAATCCACAGATCATAAAATCTCAGATGTTTCTGCCTTTCTGGCTTCCTGGAAACAAACACGGAGACTCCAACATGTATGTAGGAGCCTTCTGTATCGATTAAATTCGCAAAGAATCAATAGCTTTTGATGTGACATATTTGACTGTCTTGAAAGCTATTTAAAATGTGAAAACTACATTAAAGCCTGGAAACTCATGTAGTCGTATAAAATAATTGAAATAGACCTTAGCTTAACATTTCACTACTGAACTAAAGGAAAAAGTTAAGCTACCCATGTGAATCCAGATCTCATGGAAGTAGTAAAACAGTGGTGACTTCTGCCAGCAGCTGTTGTTGCGAATGCTTAAAACGTTCTCCTCTTTAGTCCTTTTGGTGGCCAGTTCTTCCAGTACGCTTAACTTTAACAAAACTTTCTTTGCTGTTTTCTTTAACCCTCTCCCCAAACTGACAATCACTCCTCAAGCAGTGGGTATCTTTGGGTATAGATAGATTGCTCTTGATAGGAGAGCATACACACAGGTTTGGATGATGTGTTTGATAGGAGTTTGGCCTTCCTCAAAGTACGCATACCTCTCAACATAATGCTTCTAGTGTGTTAATTCAGTTTCAACTTTAAAACTATTTGGGACTTTCTTATGCCAGTGAAGACTGAATGCTTTCAGAATTGCAGTTTGGAAGTTAGGAGAAACGGACCGTCTGGTGTGTTCGCTATTTCTAGATAACAATTTGCGTCAAGTTAGGGTGACTCTTTAATTGAATTCAAGGTGCTGTTTATGTAACTTTAATTTTAAATTAATTAAAAATGTAAGTTCTTTAACTTCTGTTGGTGAATCTTGGATATACAGAGAGATGCATGAGTACTTCATGCTTCTGTAGAAAATGCATATACATAGTGTGTGTGTATATATATATATGCACTTTTACACTGCATTTGCATGTGTTGAGTTTCAGCAAATTAGTGCAGAACTACTCCAAATGGGGATTAATCTCTTAAGGAAATAACTGAAGTACAAATGCTAAATAAGGAGAGACTATGTGGTCAGATAGGCTACTTGCTTGATTCAAATAGATTGATTTCCTGTTAATAGAAGAAGACAACCCACTAGATGGGATATCCAGGAAGCAGACAGGGTCATTAGTAACTTTCCTTCCCTCAGCCTCGAGTAGAAGGCAACATTTCTGTCTTTCAGCTTAAGAGTTGCTGGCAGCTATGTACAGCAGTGAACAGGAGGGGGTGAGAATGAACAAGGCTTGATTCTGTTTAGGGCCAAGGGAACAGAGTATGCAGTGAGTATCTGTTCTTAAGTGCTTGTAGATTTGTGGGTGTAAGGAAAGCTGAAGTGGCTTAGCAATATTTGCTCTTGGTGATGTCAAGAGGAGGGCTTGAAGTGGTGTGGCAATGGCAGCTCTGCTACATTTGTGGGGGTGATAAGCCATTAGGGGGTCATCTTAAAGAGGTTTTCTTCCTCATGACTTTCACTCAGCAGAAAGCTCATCTTTAAATTTAATTATATATGCAGATGCTTTCTTAGATGTGAGGGAAGTACTGTTTTTCTCCGTAGAAAAAAAAAAAAAAGCTGCTGCTTTTGTAGACTGATCCTATAGTTGCTTTAAGAGGACTATCTTAAATTACTAGAAAACCTTTGTGTATAGGCGTGTGCTTTTCTTGAGGTACGTTTCTGTGCGTGGTAGATTCAGTCTACCATTAGACCTTGTGCTTGCTGGGTGTGTGTATGTGGTGAGGAAAGCATGGCCTTGAAACTGAAGACCTGGATACTTGCCTGCCAACAGAGAAAAGTAGTCTGTACTGTCTAGTATCCCTATGCATGGGATTGGGACCTGATTTGCTCCTTAATTTCTATAATGTGTCTGAAGAACTGAAAAACAGGCAGCATTCCTGACTGCATGACTTAGATGACCTAAGTGGAAGAGTTTTTAACAAAAGTGATGTGGTTCTTACTGACCAGGTACCATTAGGATGGGATCCAGCACTATAGTGTTCTGCAGCCCAGCTTCCTTGAACTCTAATGTATGTGGTTTGCACGTAGACAAGTAAACCTGCAGGCTCGTCTCCCACGGCTCTGCTTGTAGGTTTGGGAAAATAAACTACTGGAGGAAAAGATTTGATGTAGAAATGGGTGATCCAGGATTGCTGCCATGTTCAGTTGTGTACAGAGTATAAGTGGTGTCTGGATGGTAAGTCAGCATGGTACTTGGCTCCAGTTAATGAGCCATGCTTAAGAGAGAGAGGCAAGTTTATGCAGCTGAGCTGATTTGGGAAGTCTAGATGGTGTTCTGGTACTCTGCTATGTGGACTCATGAGTTCACTTATCTCTGATCTGTGCTAACTTAAATCTGGAAAGGAGAGAGCTAGCCTAATAGAACACTAAAAACCACCACCAGTTCCTGTACCCTGTAAGTTAACCAGTATTTGACTTGACTTTTAAATTCCAACATGTCTTATCATCATTGGTCTAACAGAAAGAAAAAAATCACAATGCTGTGTCTGGCACAAAAACCTTCTGCATTCTAATCTACGAATTGAACTTGTCTGTCTTCCTGCCTTAGTGCCCACATGCTGGTCACATGTGTAACATCCAGATTTTGGCAGTAAACTCCTGCTGCAATATGGGAGATCCATCTGGAGTTTGATGCCAAATTGGGATCATAAACTAAAGTATTGTCTGAGGAAGAGGGATAGACTGGAGAGCAGATGGGAGAACATTTACTTTGGGATGAAAAACTTCAAACTTGTAACTAGGAGAGCAAAGTCTAGCATGGTTTAGAAATGGCCATGGTACAACAGTGTTAGCCTTCTGAGTCCTTCATATGCTTTCTAACTCACTGTATTTTTTTGAAAGTGTTCTTACCAGGCAAAAAAAAGCTTCAAAGTGAGGCCCGGTAGAAATGCAGCTTAAGCTATTCCTGCAATTAGTTGGGTCAGTCTTAAATTTGACTTCCTCAACTAGTTTGGCAGCCAGCACAGAAAAAGGCTGCTTTGGGTAGTTGTTCAGCTTGATCTTCAGGTATGGCCTGAAATCACCTTAGGTTTGTGGGGAAAACAGGCAGGAAATAACATCTCTGGATGTAGTTGCAAATAAATATTTGAATGGGCTTACTTAAAACAGGCAGCAGAGAGAATTACTGATTAGGTGGGGCTGTGATGTAGCTCTTAGATTTTTACATGCTATGAAACAGGGGTTCAGCATTAATGTGTAACTAGAGAATTTGCATTCTCGTGTCTTCCAGTGTTGAGCTTTCGACTGGATTCTTAACTGCTGGATATTTCACAATTGCTTTCTTTAGTATGGGGAAAACATTTTTAGTCAGCCTTCAGCTCAAAGCTTGCTGTATGTAATGGGAGGTCCTTGCAAGGTTGTCTGAAATACGCTTTTGTAAAGAGGTGAAAGCACTAATGTGGGACAGAAAGCAGTGGCAAGCTAGCCCATTGTAATGCCTTTTGTGGTCCTCAGCTACTTTTGCAGGCAAGGCATATTTATAATATTCTGAGATTAAGTTGATATACAGTCAGTAGAAAATTCTTTACACCACTCACTCGTACAGAAGCTTCCAGATAAGGTTCCAAATATGAACAGAAATGATCTACTATAAAATTGGGAGTGGAGCTTTCTAGAGGCTATAAAAAGTGCTGACTGAAGTCTCGCTCTGAAGTAGACAGACTAGTGCTGTGCAAATGGTTTTGATACCTAAGCGCTGCCATGCACACCCGATGGAGTAACATTAACAGCTGCAGTTAATAAGCTCTGCTTCTTTCCTGTGTATTTTTGCCTTAGTACATAGGAGTTGAAAGCAATGTGTACCAGTCTGGCATGTCTTTAAATACTAGCACTGTAAAAGTGAACTTACATAGATGCAGACTGCTGTTCAGAATAGCATTAGAGCTCATCATTGGCATCTGCCAAAACAGATGCAATGAGTTGTACGATGGGTACCCTTACAGCCTTTGTAGCTCTGTCTTAGATCTCTGACTTGCCTATGTGGAAATTAAGTACTTAACTTAGTCACTCCTCTCAGAAAATGAGGACGTGCAGCCTCAATCATGTCACTGCCAGACTCTGAAACTTCAGAATAGTATCCTTACTGTCAGTACAAAGAACTGGCTCTTTTCACCCGATCTGCTGCACACAAAGCAAAGAATTTCATGTTGGTGCTTGTGCATTTTGTGCAAAATCCCTTGAACTAAATGACTCATATTTTGGAGGTTCTCATCCTGGAAAACACAGTCCTCCCTTCTAGCTTGCGTGGGGAAGAGTCTCCAGTAGATATAGCAGGTTAAAGCAACTGAAAATTGCAGTCTAAATGTAGACTGGTGCTTGAAGGATGTGGTCTTGCTCCTCACCTGCTATCTGCACAGTAACTGTTTTCAGGTAACTGATACTCATGAAGGCAAGTCTGTTCATTCTGGCAGACTCCATTTAGATTTGTTTGTAGCAACTGGGAAGCTTGCTGCTCTGTTTTAGGGGAAACTGAAGAAATTGCTCTCTTCCTTTCCACCCAGTGGGTACAGCAAGTGTAAAACCTCAGTAGAAACTAAATCTCTATTGGCAGTTAGCTGTTTCCTGGCAGTGTTAAGCATGTACAACCTGTTTCTGCTTCCAGCCCTGAAGGAGTTCAGATGCTTGATTGCCATCTAATGCTTTGTCATCCTTTGAATTTCTCTGCCAACAAATGCTTCAGAGATTACCCCAGCACTTATAATACAGATCAGTAAGAAGCAGCAAGTGGTCACAGCTTTCAGTGTCTCATTTTTCTACATGTTGCTGTAGTGATTTCGATGCAAAGCTCCCTTGGAGGAAGTGCTGTACTTCAATGCCCATTTTTTTTTTTAGTAAGGGGATCGCTATTGACTGAGCAACTTCAGAATCATCTAAGGAGTTCATGTTTTGGAAAGTATTGGATGTTCAACACCTGAGTATCAGGTGTCTGTTCAATCTGAGAAGTCCTCAACGCATGCACAAAAAGCATCTAAGAATGCTGATTCTACCATCCCAGGAAACTGTACCTGACTGCAGGTTGTGGGGAAACCAAAGAACTTGCAGGCAAAGCCTGCACGTGGGATTGCAGAAAATGAGTTAAATAGGTCTTGAAATAAAATTTTCAAAGCTGCTGTCAGTCATCCCTGCATTAATGTCCCTTATTGATGCAACATCCATGACCTGACTCTAAACTTTTCATAGATCTTTCTAGCACCAGACCGTTTCTGTTTGGTAATCTCATTATCATTGTGACCGTGTTTTCCTACAGGATACCCATCTGAATTGACTTCCATTTCTCACCAGTTTTGTACACAAGGCATGAGTGGAAGTTTTGATATTCCTTGAAATGTGCTTTCTTTCCATCTTGGTGCTTGTGAACTACATTGGAAGGAAGGCTTAGCTAAGTACCTCACTGCATCTTTCTTGCTCAGAGGTACCTTCCGTCACTATGGCAGGAAATCCTAGAAGTGTCAGGGGTGTAACTTGCTCAGTGTTTCTGTTCAGTTTTCTGTTGTGATACAGCTCATATATAAGAGGAACTTGAAGATTAGTGTCAAAGCAGCTTCTTAACATATAAGAAGTTCTTCTTCAGATCTTGAGGAGTGAAGGAGGAGGACATAAGCCAGGATACAGATGACAGACAGCATGACTTGTGAAGACATGTCAGCAACGGAAGAATGGTAAGAGTTACACAATCTGTAGCTAATGCTGTAAGCAGCAATGTCCATTCAGGCTTTACTCCCATTAACTGAGGTACATACTTTCTTACCTTTTAATTAGTCAATCAGAATGGAAAATGTTGTTAAAACATGTAATTTTGTGTTTTGATGGCTTATTTGATGTGTTAATTTGACTGGATTCACTTTGGTCTTTTGGTGAAAGCAGTACATAAATCAGTACTGCTGGAGATGGAAGAGTTCAATTTCATAGGAATTATAACTGTTTCAATTGCTCAGAAACTAAACGTTGCAAAAAAGTTTTAAATTCTACTTAAAACTCTCAAACTTGCTGAAACATTTGTTCTTTGAACCCTGTAGCTCTTTTCCAAACAGACTTTGAAAGGTTCAAGAAAATCCAACCCACTCTTTTCAGGATTGTCTCATCATTACATTAGGCTTGACAAATCTGTCTGAATTTAAATCCAGACAGTGCTAATCTTACTTCCTGCAGCTTTAACTGCAGCATGTCTGCTTCTGTCACCTCTGTGGTTGGGTACATTCCTTTAGTGCTATAGAAGTGGTGTTGCAGTTTAGGCCTATGTGGCATCTGAAGTCTTCCAGCAGGGTGGAGCATCTCTGCAATGTGTCTTCTAACCTGGACATCCCGCTCCACTATCAAACAAGCTGATCTGAAGTAGTTCATGTGACTGGTCAATCCTGACTTTAGACCAAAAGCCTGTCTTAGGGCTTCAAGTTTTTTGTAGTAATACAGAGCCTGGTACTAGCCTTAGAATTGTAAAAGACTGAAAGCTTTAGAAACAACACATGTTACATCTGGTTCTAAAAAAACAACCTTTGGGTCTTGTTGTGCACTTAGGTTAGGATCTAGATACAGCTTGACCTGAATTAAACACTTTTTCATTCTTCTTTCAGAGTTTCAGCAGGTTGCTTTTTGAGGGGAAGAGGCTGGGAGGAGCTGAACTTGGCTTGTTGAGCAACTATATAAGCTCCTGAACTGTTGCAAGCTGTAGAAGGTCCACGTGGTGAAGATGAGAGGGCAGGGCTGGGGGAAGAGTGAATAAGGCTGTCTCTAACTGGCAGCAGTAAGCTTTTGAGCTCAACCATCACATGGAACTGCACCCTTAAACTACGTGGCTCTTTGGCACAGCCAAGGACAAGACATGGAGATCAGCAGCTCTTTGGATTACTTCTGTTTGAAACTAGGTAATGTTTGAGGTATTCTTTCTTGTAGATATTCTGAATCTTTATCCAAGGGTTCTTGATGTGAAAGGGATAGTTGCTACAAGCTGATAGTAAACAATTGTTCTATTTTACAGTAGTGTTTCCTGGAATATCCTGAATTACCTAGGGAAGTTACTTGTGATCTAAATTTATCTTCTGTCCTAGGCAGGAGTGAAAAATAACAATACATTATGATCTTTGTCCTAAAATACATGTTATGCAGGGATGTGTTATATCGAATCTATTGCAGATTAACTGAAGCCCAGCCTGTGTATTGTACCACATGACAAAATTTATAGCTGGGAGTTGTGGGGTGTTTTCTCTGGACAGTCTTAGTCTCTCTTGGGTTTAGATTTTTATCAGGGTGGTGGTAGTTGGAAAAAATCTCCATGCTGGAGTGTCTTTTGTGTGAATGTTGTATCTTGGCTCTTCCTGTGAGGTTCTGTCTGTTTGGTGTTTCGTGTGTGAGGTGTCTCCGTGTTTCTTTAGTGTGTCTCTTGCCTGTCTCCCCTTCATAGACTTTTCAAAACTGTTCTGCTTCTATCCTGAAATTAACTTCATGCTGACTTTTTTCAAGTATTGACTTCTGTGGACATTTAAAGTAGCTCCCTAAGGATCTGCTTTTTCCACGGTGGTCACTCTACAAATGATATATTGACTTTGTGTAATATCTATGCTAGCTCCACTTTCATCCCAGAATATATACTGAATGCAAAATAAAGAATTGTAAACAGTTGCTACATTCAAATGACAGTCACGCTTGTGGTAATACGGAAAGGTTAAATCACAAACCCCTTTAGGAAAGGTAGGATTGCTGCAGTTTGAAAAAAGCTTGCAGTACTTGCAACTGGGGGAAGACCACATGCAGTTGTGAAACTTAAATCTACTGGAAAGGCAGCTATAGGAACTGCATATGGGTGCTTGGTTTTCCCAATCTGTCTCCAGTCTCAGGAGTGGATCTAAAAGCTTCCAAGCCACAAGTTTTGCCAAGAGGCAAAACACTTTAATTATGGTCAGAAAAATGACTGTCAGGCATGGTTTTATCTCTGTTCCACGATGTTCTCTCTTGCTAGGGAGAACACATTGGTGTGCGTGTTTTTTCTTCTCAGAATTATGATAATTAGTTGACAGTAAATAGCTGCTGTGGTGACTCAACCTGTTCTGTTAAGGGAAGGAGAGTATGACTTAAGCCCAAAAGATGGGTGTTACATATGTTCTGACAATGAAAGACACTGTACTTGTGCATTGGCACCTTCAGTGTAAGTTTCTGGGGTTTTTTTGGAGGGAGATGGAGGAAGCGGGGGATAGGCCTTGTTAAATTTCATCAGTATTGTTCATCCATAATTGCATTGTAAAGTTTTACCTGAGAGGTGTATGTTTGAGGATTCTGAACAACTTCTGTCTACTAAAGGCTGATCTAATTCCCTGAACTAGATCAAGGAAATGACAGACTAGACCGTTCTAGCCTGAGTCAGTTGGTTTTTATGGCTTGTTTCTTTCTTCAAGGAAAAGCTTAAGTTTTCTTTCCAGCATCTCTGGCTTCTAGGAGGGGAGTGCTAGGGAACAGAAAATTTAGTCTATGTGTATCTCTTGTCCCTGCTATCTGCTCCGTAATTAAAGCTGTTTCCACAGTGACTTCGGTGGTTTGGTTTTTGGTTTATTGTGGTGTTTGGGTTTTTTTCCTGGGGGCTTTTATTCTTCCCTAGTGGCAATAACTGTTGTCTCCTTTTACCAGGTGACAGGGGCAATTGCAGACTGTTGCCAAAACATGTTATCCAATGTAATCTAAAAAAGTTGTATTTGGTGACTAGAATTCCTGTGTTGACCAAGGTAAACTTGGCTTCAAGTGGTTAAATAGATTGTCTTGTTCTCTCTTTTCTTTCAGAAAAGTCAGTCAACTGCTTTTTTTTTTTTTAAGAATTTGTAAACTTAATTGGGTGAGATGATGCTGCAGCATTTGTGCTAACTGGCGAACTTCGTGTTGGCTGGGTGATGAGACTCTGGCACAGGTTGCCCAGAGCAGCTGTGGATGCCTCCTCCCTGGAAGTGCTCAAGGCCAGGTTGGATGGGGCTTTGAGCAACCTGGTCTAGGGGAAGGTGTCCCTGCCCATGGCAGCTGGGTTAAACTAGATTGTCTTTAATGCCACTTTCAACCCAGACCATTCCATGATCCTATGTAGAGTACGGATTTTTGGGAAAGAGCACAAATAAGCATCTAGGTCGGCGGGGAAAAACAGAACTTATGCTCTCTCTCAGAAGTAGCGGGTATCTTCAGACCCACTCCTCCAAAAGGAGCAATGAAGTGTCTGGATTTCTGTAATGCTCCAGCTTGCCTGCATCTCTGTGCTTCATCTGAAACAAGGGTAAGCTTCGCTATAGCGTTCTGTTGTACAGTTGCTGAGTTTATAATTCTGAGATGCATTGTTTAACTTCATGTTTCCAAAATAAAAAGGGTTTAAACTGATACTATAAAAAGCGCTGACTGTTATTCACCAGACTGCCCATACAGCTTTTCTGTTACGCACTTGAATCGGCAAGCCTCAACTGCACCAATGCACGGTTTCAATTTTGAGCAGCCAGTCCCCTTCCTGCAGTAGGTAACTTGGAGCGATTTTGTGGTGTAGTTTTATCTCTGTGTAGTCGGTTGCATTCTCATCATGCTATCTAGTTGCAAGACTTCAAGTGGGTAAAACTATCTCTCAAAACATTTGTGATGCATGTAACTTCTAATGTAATAGTGATAGCTTATGTTCTCTTGCTTCAGGGGTTGTGCTTCCATGCAAGAAGTGCTTAGCTAGTGGGGTGCCATTCCTTATGGTGCTAGTTCTATATTTCTGGCATGATAGAGAGCAGCTTGCTCTGTTCTTGGGTTTTTACAGGATGATCAGGTAGCTGTGCCTTTGGGCTGTTCTTGTTAGTAGATGGGAGAGAGAGCTCCGGCTACAAGAACTGAATTTTACAAACTGCAGGACAAGAAGGCTGGACTTGGGTGGCTTTTTGTGCTTTGGATTCTTTTCTTCACTAAAACCCTAGTGAGTAGCAGAGGCAGTAGCTGTGCAGTGTTAACTGTCTGGTCTCCACAGGTGTAGCTGTGCTAGAGGGGTGCCTAACTGAAGCCTGTCTGTGGTCCTGTCTGGTGTAGCTTGCTGTGTAACCTGCCTCTTAACATTAGCTTGGGTTACAGTCCGTCTCTGTCTGCACCATCGGCTAAAAAGAGGGGGTCCTAAGCTGATAAGGTGGGACGTTTGGTAACGGAGCACAGCTGTGGAGGGGCACTTTTTGGCTAGCCTGGGGCTCACTCTGGAAGGCAAACGGCTGCTTCTCTTCAACAAGCCTGCTCGTGGGGTCGAGGCAGGAGAGCAGTGCCGCCCCGGGGCTCTGTGGGCTGGGGCAGAGGAGGTGCGGGATGAGGCCGTTGCAGCGCTACCACGGCCGGGGCAGGAAGGGCTAATACGGGCACGGGGACGCCATGGAGGTCGCGCTTTCCTTCAGGGCCGAGGCCCTGTGAGGCGGCGTGGGCGGGGAACCGCGCTCGGGCGCGGGCGGCCCTGGCTACCCTGCGGCCGCACGGCCCTCAGCCAGACGGGGGCCAGGGCTGCCTTGCTCTCCTCCCTCCCAGTCGGCTGCGAGCCCTCCCTTCTCGCAGAGAGCCTGGTCGAGGGCTGCGGCGGTGAGAGGAGGGTGGCGGCGCAGGGGCCCCGCGGCGGCTGTGAGGGAGGCGGGGCCTGTCGGGCAGTGCGGCTGCTGTGGTGGCCCGGCGCTCCCGCGTCCGGCAGCAGTCTAGTAGGCCGCCCCAAAACACCTTGTAATCTCGGATATTTGTAGGGCGTGGCTCCCCTGCTAGCTGAAAAGAATGTAAACAAAATGTTGTCACCCGTTGGTTAACAGCACGGGGTTTTTCCAAGAGCTTCTTGAGTCAGAACCGAAGCCTCTGTGTTGGGTTCCCCTTCTCTTTCAGCAGCCTCCCACAAGCTTGCTCTGGGCCACTAACAACCTCTCGCTGCCAGTTTTTTTGGGGGGTTTAGGTGGGTGGTGATGAGGAATGTCTGAGTAGTCAACTCATTTCCATGACCAGATGTGTTAACAGCTCATTAAAACTTTTCTCCTCTCTGTTCCCCCCCCCTACAATTGGTAGGTATTGATCTTCATGAAGGAAACACACCAGTGAGATCTGATTTAGAACTGTCGTCTTCACTTCAAGATGCCCCAAAGGGAAAATACTCATCTTCAAGTCTCATCTTTCAAAACTGTCTGCATTCTTTCAATCAAAGAAAAACGTTTTTTGAGAAAGATGACTTGTGAAATCTGTGAACAGAGCTGGCTTTACGAGGATACTCAATGAAAGACGACATGCCTTACAATGGACACTTGTCTTGAAGGGGTGATGCTGTGCTTTTAAACTAAAACACAGGCACTGTAAAAACACTGATCCTGAAGAATTCTAGAAACTGCATCAGAATGTTTGTTAGTCCCAGAAGAGTCAGAAAATGCCATTTTTTACAGATATTTGCCACTTGCTTCATACTGTGTCTCATGATTTTTTGGGGACCATTTGATAATCACATAGTGAGCCATATGAAGTCCTATTCATACAGATACCTCATAAATAGCTACCATTTTGTGAACGACAGCCTGTCTATCAACAGGGATAACTTGGACAGAGTATCAAGCTACCAGTACTTGATCAACCACAGAGAGAAATGTCAGCAGCAGGATGTCCTTCTCCTGTTGTTTGTGAAGACTTCTCCTGAAAACCGTCACCGGAGGGATGCAATTAGACAGACTTGGGGTAATGAGAAGTATGTTTGTTCTCAACTTAATGCCAATATTAAAACTCTCTTTGCTTTAGGACGACCAACAGATCATCTGCAGCAAACACAGCTGCAAAGAGAACTTCAGCTAGAAGACCAGAAATACAATGATTTGATTCAGCAAGACTTCTTGGATACTTTTCATAATCTTACTCTTAAGTTGCTTTTGCAGTTTAGCTGGGTGAATGCCTACTGTCCTCATGCCAGGTTCATTATGTCTGCAGATGATGATATATTTATCCATATGCCAAATCTTGTTGCTTATCTCCAAAGTCTAGCACAAATGGGTGTTCAAGATCTCTGGATTGGTCGTGTCCATCGTGGATCCCCTCCCGTAAGAGACAAGAGTAGCAAATACTATGTTCCATATGAAATGTACCAGTGGCCCTCTTATCCTGACTACACAGCAGGAGCTGCATATGTAATATCAAATGATGTAGCAGCTAAAGTATATGAGGCTTCATTGACTCTCAATACAAGTCTTTATATAGATGATGTTTTCATGGGTCTCTGTGCCAATAAAATGGGAATTGTACCACAATATCATGTATTTTTTTCTGGGGAAGGAAAGGCTCCATATCATCCCTGCATTTATAACAAAATGATGACATCTCACGGACATGTAGATGATCTTCACCAGCTCTGGAAGCAGGCTACAGATCCCAAAGTTAAAAACTTTTCTTCAGGGATTTGGGGTAGAATATACTGCAGACTAGTCAATATTGTGCTTCTCTGTAAACTATACTATGAGGACACATATCCTTGTTCGGCTGCATTTTCTTAATACTTGAATATCTGTGTTGAAGATCCACTGAGCCAAAACAGAGCAACAACTTTTTAGCTGTTTATTCAAAGTATATGTAAACATGGAAAGAGTTAGAACTTAAATGTGAATAGTTGGGTGTGGAGGGGGAAGATGGTCCCAAGTTCTGTTCAGAAACTCTTATTGGAATAGCTCTCCTGTTGTACTGCAACTTTTTACATTATAGCCTGTTTTCTCATTCTCTTGGAGGGATGCAAGTCTGGGTTAAATGAACTGTAATGGACTTCCAGACTTTGAAATGCTTGGTACAAATATCTGTTACTTTGAACTTGTCTGTAAGTCTTAAAAAAAACCTTAAGAAAAGCTATGTGAACTAAGGCACGTGATGAATATATAAAATGGAGTAGACCTTTCAAAACATGAGGAAAATAGAACTTCTGACTTGATGAATGAGACTATTGCGGTAGTTTAAGGCAATGGAAATCGGTTACAAATATTCACCATTCTCAATGTTTCATAGAAAGTAAGTCTGGACCTGCACAATTGACAAACAGCAAGTGCTAGAAATAAAGACCTGCTACAGTCTTTTTCTCAAAGCTCCTTAAATCTTTGAAATAGGGAAGCAGTGTTTGAGTGCCATTGGATTGGTTTAAGTAACAAAAGAGGTCCCTTTAGATTGGGGCTGAACTTGAAAGGATAAAAATCAACTATTACTCATGTAACTGGTTTTGCTAATCTTTCTCTGCTTTCTGAAAACTAAAGCAATATATTTAAACAGTCCAGTCTTCCATAAGCATATAAGCTAAATGAGTTTTCTTGTAACAATGTTTCTGCTTTCCAATATTCATGGTTCTAAAGGTGAAAAGCAAAAGTCCCCAGGATGTTATTTATAGCTAACTTGAAGCTGTTAAAGACTTCTGCTGCTAACAAAGAGGGGTGGGTATTTTCTGCGCAGCAATTGACTTCACAGGGAAGGAATAGGGAGGTGGTGATCCACAGAAACTCACTATGCAAATCAAAATCACTAAAATATTTCTCCTAGAGTCTTAAGCACAGGATTGTCTTTCAAATTTCAGCGTAGTTTGTGTCCACAAAACCCTTTATCTTGATTGTATTTCAATGTTAATATCACCTGCAGGAAGAACGAAACACCTGTGCATTGTAAATCAGGATAGAACTAAGCGATGCTCAAACTCCAGCTGTTATGAGTTGTACTGTGGTGCCATATAAATATTGCGAAGAACCAAAGTTCTTGGATGTCTGCAGTCTTTTCTTGTATAGCTCACTAATGGTGTTTTCACAGACTCTCAGGACAGGTATTTTAGTTGCTCTTTGCCAAACCTGTAGTAGCTCTTGCTGGAGTGGACACACAGCCTGTACAAGGTACAGTCAGATATTGCTTGTGAACTGATTTGATGCTGGAACAAGTTCTAGTGGGGATAGTGTCAGGAAACTACTTATGAAAGCTTGAATGCATCAAGTTTTGTCGGCAGAGCAATAACAATGCAAAAGCTCACAAATTATCAAGGACCTATTGGAAATGTGCTAATTACAGGAGCAATACTACTTGCTTTCTAAGACTAGCCTTTTCCTTCTGCCTCAGGTTTCTTGCTGTGTGGAGCAATGAGGTACTGGACCTGTGTCTTCTGACTTTGCTGTAGAACAGCTATACAGGACTTGGCAGTTTTAAGCTACAAGTTGTAAACGTGTGTTTAAATAATTGCTACTGCTCTTGGAGCTGTGCTGCAGGTTTTAATGGTTTGAATGGCTAATGATGTATGTTAGCATAGACAGAATCCAGGAGTGAGCTTGATGACTGTTCTCTAAGCTGCCATTTCAGATGGATGGTAGGTAGCTACTGGAATTAAGTGAAATATGTAACTTTCTATAATTGGTTTTCCAGAAGGAAAGGAATAAGAATCCTAACTGGACCCAAATGTTGGGTATACAAAGCCCACAAGTAAATCATTTATCAGTGTCAGAATGATTGAAGAATGTAACAGCTACACTTTAGAAAGAACAAGTCCAGTTCCTGTTCTTGCCTAAACCGATTTATTACAGTACTTAGGATGTGTGTGTTTTTAAAAGAAAAAAGTGAAACACAAGACAACCCTAGATCTATATAACCTATTGTCTTATAGAGAAATAAAGTAGTATTCCGTACTGAAGGAAAGCTGCTTCATCAGATCTCTGACCTGTTGTGAGCTATTTAAATCAAGCTGCACAGCAAAACTGCACTACTAGAAAAAGCCACCCCATTCACTGTAGGGAAGGAGGGTCTTCATATGCAGTATGCAACCAGAATGTACTATTAAGACTCCAATTTTTCCAGCATAACTATGTGTCATAATTTACTGTTTTCACTCATACCAGCAAAGATAAAATAAGTTTTAAGTAGCTTAAACTTCTATAGGGAATGACCTAGCTAACACCTAAAACACTGCTTAAATGTAGTTTGCCATTATCTGAGAGTCACGTTTGACCATTGAAATACTTTGTTTTACAGCTGGTTTGAGTTTTGTTTGGATTGTTTCTTAATCTTGAAAGGGCCTTGATGTTTGTAGTATGCATTTTCTTTTGCTGCAGTGAAAGAAGTTGCTTGTCGAATAAAAAGGAAAGCATGAAGGCACTCCTTTTGAAAAATGGAGAAGCTAGAAAACTTCTTATTTTCTGGCTCTAAACACTGACTTAAGATTTGTACACCTTTATCTGGAACCTTTTTTTTGACATTAGCCTTGGTGCTCCAATGCAGGGCTGTCGGGTTTTACTTCTATGAATAAAACTGTATCATCAGCCTGAATGGTGACCCCTCATTAAGAGTTTGACATTGTTGCACAGCATATTTAATGCTAAAATTGTTTTTACCTGTTTGTTTGGTTATTATCAGTTTCTCTTTGCTATTAGTAATTTTTATACAAAGTATTCAATATTTATTCTTAAACCTTGCTCTGTACCACAAAAGGACTAATTGTTTTGTAAAACTTGTTTTCAATAAACAGATGTTTCTTTTAAGAAAACAAAACAACACAACCAAGGTGGTAAATATCTCTTTTGGCTTTCTTTGTAACTGACAGGCTCAGCTCTGATGCTTTTAAATGTTGTACTGAGTCCTCTCTTAGAAGAGGACTTCAAACTGCTTCTCCCCCAGCCCCTTCCCCTGCTTCCTTTCTATTCTGCCTTGAACCAAAACTTTTGTGGAACAAAGGTTTGCGTCTAAGAAAGAAGGAACTTGAAAAATTTGTTTGCCAAGCTTCTAGGTCTGAAGTGCTGCCAGATATTAGAAGCTTAACCTGTTGTTAATATTAACTGCACAGTTGTACGTTCTCTTCAGGCAGTCATTCCTCAACAGCTGTGTATCTATCTAAATAAGTTCTATTTCAGATCACACTTTACACCTTTTGAAAACTAGCTGATGGAGACCAGTCATAGTATTTTCATAGGGTTTAATTAAATTCAGACAGTAATAAGTTGCATTTTTGTATGTGTCTCCAATTTGTCTGTCATAACGTATCAAGCTAGTGTTATTAGAAATGCGGTCTTTTGCATCAAGTAACTTCAGCGTGTAGCTGTGTGAGAGGCATAACGTAAGTATGAATTATCTAAATCATACTGAAGAAGAGAACAAAGGGAATGAAGTCAGTGAGGATTGTGGGGTTTGGCTTCTTGAAGGGTAGGTTTTGTTGGGGGTAGGGGGGTCGCTTTTTTCTTCATTTGCTCACTTTGACCTATGACCATTGCAGTTCAACTAAATTAAACTGGGTTTGCTTGGTACTTTTTGTTAAATTACTTAAGTATTTGGTGGTTTAGAATACATCAGTAGTAATCTCTTTCTTGAGACTTTGCCGAAAGGGAGAAAAGATGTTGCTGTCATTTAAAAAACCAGAAGCCTGTCAGAGGCATATGGTCAAATATGAATATCCTGAACACAACGAGGTGATCTTTAATACTGCTTTTTTGTAAATACATGCAAGGCTTATTCTAATTACTTTCTCATGTCATGTAGTGAATGCTTCTAAGAAAAAAAAAATTGCAAGAAAAACCCCAAGCCCCCCAACCCAAAACAAAGGATAAATCTTGTTTACTTTTCCAGAGGATAGACTGTGTATTAATGCATGTGTATAAGCATTTCAATGACTTGATTATATCTAATTATTTATTAATCTTAGTGAACTTCGAAGAAGTCAAGAGAACATACTACAAATGCAGTTATTTGCATTCTAAGAACAAAAACACCTAGTTTGTGTGTGCAGCCTTACCTCCTCCTCGTTGACAAGTTCTCGTCACTTTCACTCATCACCAGGACTCTGCTAGATCCTCCTTGACTAGCTTCATGCATCACTTCAATCTGAATAAAAAGGACACATTAAAAGTGAAAATACTTAATTGCTGATGTTTTTATTTAGAGAACTTTAGTTCTTTAAAAGAATCAAAACCAGATCCTACCTAGTTGCGTAAGTCCCAGGACAAGTTAAAATAATTGAATTCTAGATGTGCAGGTTGTAAATCAGGAATACCTCCTCTCTCTGTTTTTCTACTTCCTCGCTCAGTATTGGCGTAGGAAGCATTTTTGATTCCAAGCAAAGTCTTTATGGTCTTTCACAGTAGAAGGTGAATTACCTCCTTATGTAGATAATTACAGGCAGAACAGCTGTTCCTTAGACTCTGCTGTACTATTTTTTTTTTGTTTGTTTCCTGCCTCAAGCCAACCCAAAGACTTCACACTTTAGGGTTCTTTGTACAGTGCCATTGGAGAAGTCTAGGGAGTCTCTCTTGTGCCTCTGAGAAGTGTCTTTGTACTCATAGCAGTACTGTGTAAGTCAGTGCGTACCCTCGAATACTGAGCACGGTATGTGCAAGGGCTGTCCCCAGGCTGAAATGGATAGGGGCTTCTTACATAATACTTTGATAAACATTAACGTACTTCCTTGTCCAGTGTTGCAGAGTTGGATAATCTCAAGTGTGATCTAGGCAAGGTTTAAGCAGGGTTTTCCTCATTTTGCCTGGAGCTTTAGATGTACCAAGCACTACTTGGGCTTACTCAACGGCAATGTCTTCAAATTCAGTAAAGCAAAGCTGCTGAGTTTGCAGTTAAGCCAAGCCAATACCTAAACTCCAGTAGAGTCTTCAAAATCTAGATCATACCTCTCTCCTACACTACCCAACTTCTTTTGCTATTCTTTTCTGAATATTAGTTGGATTATCTCCCTCAATACAGTCAAGGCCCTCTTTTTTTCTTTCTCAAAGCATACCTTAAATTGCATTTTTTACCATTCTAATTATATGCTGCCCTAAAGAGCTGACAATATGAACCTTAATGCAGGGAAGATGCAGGAAAATGATGGCGAAGGCATGTTACTATTTAAAAGGTTGCGAGTGAATGGCACTGCATATGTTTTGTCTTACTTTGGGTAAACTTGTAACTAAAGGGGGTGCTGTCAAAGTTACAGAATGTATGCACAGACCATTCAAAATACAACTTCAGTGGTACTCCTGTCTCTTTCACAGGGAAATGTAAATACATGGTCTCAACCCAAACATTTTAAATAAGACAAATGTGGCATTACTTGAATATGACAGGGAAACAAAGAACTCCGGTCTCTGAAAGTTGCTATTTCAGCTAGCTTGGGCAAATGAAAAGTTTCAGAATGCAGCTGCACTTCATCTTAGTTACAGGAATTGCAGATGAATGAAGTTTCTGGATCCATCTGTTTCCAGTCTTAAAATACTCAAGGAGGGCCAAATGTCTGTCTTGATATGTTATCCCAGTCAGTCTCTACAGCTCAAACAAAAGACCCTCTGCTGTAAGGGCAGGGCTCTTAAATGCTGTAAGGCTTGGGAATAGAGAAGAAAGGATAAGGATATTCTAAAGAGAATCTTGCTGCAGAAACAATAATGCAACAGAACTCATCATAGAGACACAAAAGCAAAATACATTTCCCTGAACCTTACTTGCCCATGCAGCAACAGTGGAATTTTTCGTTGACTGGTTCGTTTATTTATAAGTATTAAATGTCTAGTCTTTCCTCCTTTGCCTATCAACTACTCTTAGAAAATGGTTAAATGAGGAAAAACATGTAGCTTTGTAAAACCCTGAACATAACACATCTCAACTTCAGAGGAGCTGGAATAAGGTTTCAGTTCTAGAAACAAAGAGTTCTTGTGCTATAAGGAAGGACAAGCACTTTGGATGCCCTTTAATATATTATTGTTGAACATCCCCTCCACGTTTCCCCTTTCATCCTTGAAAGTGATTTCTACTTTAGTGTAACTTGTTTTTCCATGTACATGAGCGTAAATATTTTTTAACACCTGCAACAGGAAGTCTAAAAAAAATGCTTAGCAGAGAATTAACTTGTAAATGTTCAAATTTTTAATTCCAAGTATATATATGTAAGCCCATATTTATGTTGAGTTCTCTCACAATATAGGATGTCCCCAAAACACAGATACTCTTACCTTAATTCCACCTTTAGTCTTCTTAATGTTTTTCTTTTTTGATAACTCTACTTCAGAAATGGACTTTGGAGGGCAGGAAATTTCTGTGGACCTCCTGTTGGTAGCTGAAAGAAGCAAAAAGAAAGTAACATTGGAAAATGTGTGCTAAAAGTTGAAATCCTACTTCCTAATAAAAGCAATGGGCAAAGATCCTGTCACATGAGTGGAAACTAATACCTGGGTTAGAGAACTGAATCGTGGCTGGAATGGTGAAGGAACAGCGGGCACAAGGGACGGGCTACATTTGGTGCTCCGCTGTGTCTGGAATTGGCACCTACAGCTCCCTGCCCTAATAACTGCTTTGGTTTGGCTTCATCCCTGACAACCATCTTTAGGATAGCTCAGGTAAATGTTAGCCAGCTGTATCAACAGCTGGGTAATTTTCACTTGCATAGTTTTTCAGCTCAGGTGATGTTCCTTGTGTGCGTTCCCAAAGAAAGGCAATTTTGGTTCTGGTAATGGTTTGCTAATGTTGGATTATAAAGGATTGTTCCCTGTAAGGTTTCATCACATGAACAAGTCTCAAAGGAGTAATCATACAGGTGTGGAACAAGTCACTGTGACTAGCTATGTAATGCCATTGAATCTGAGGAAATTATTTCAGAATACGCTCTGTTGCATCACGTTTGTTGGGCCTTGCAGGCTCTGTAAACCACAGTTTCCGAGAGGCTGTGGAGTCTCCTTCTCTGGAGGTATTCAAAACCCTGGACGCATTCCTGCACACCCTGCTCTGGGGGCACCTGCCATGCTGTGAGTCTGTGACCAGGAGCTAATGCTACTAGAAAATCGTCCTTAACACCATAACCACTTATCCTGACACTGCCTTCCAAAGGAAAAGTTTAGAATGAACTGTGAGAAGGGGAGTCGCACATTTGGCTTGAGTAGAAAATCCTCTCTCTGTTACAGTTTGTATCTTTGTTTTAAGTTGATAATGAGTTCACAGTGCATGTTATATAAGTACAAGGCAAACAGTACTCTCCTTTTTCTTGGTTGCTGAATTGATACAGGAAACCACACATGTCATGGTAAAAAACAAATGTGAATACCAGATTAAATGATGAAAAAATCTGGCTCAGGCAACAAAGAACAAAATTGTCGCAATTCTGAATTAGGTCCTTTTCAGTTTTATTCTGGGAAAACTTTCTAATTGAACAAGAACTTTTCAAAAAATAAAAGCTAGGGTTTTCAAACGCATCCAGTAACATTCTGTTTAAGATGGTTTCACCCAGTTTAATGTTTTGAGGTGTTGAGACTCTTGGTTGTCACAAACAACTTTTTCTTCTTCTGTGGGAGAGGCTGAAGGATGTGATAAAAAAGATGCAGACATCTTTGAATGGGGAGGACATTAACAAATTTTCAAATGCTCTTGCTATTAATAAAAAAAAGCATTTAAAAAAAGCATAGAAACACCCCAAATTATATGCAGTTAAAGAGACAACATATCCATTTCATAGACAATAATAACAAGCTGACATTTCTTTTACGCAGTGTCTTCAACTGCTTTATCATGCAGCTGGGAAGAGAGTTAATTAAAGCAGCTTCTCTCTAACTCTTTCCTAAATCTTCCTGGTTTTATCCCATGACAAATGACATGAGGACTTGGCAATGGCCATTTCATGCCTATTACGTCCTCACAATGACTCCTTATTAGAAAGTTTCCTCAACATTAACAGCAAAGTCTGGCAGTGACCAGCAGCGATATAACCAGTAAAAGATTCTTACAGTTCCCAGGACTGAGCTGAAATGCAAATGTTGGCTCTGTTTTGGTTCTTCCATCACTCTCTCTCAGAATATACAGCAGGGGATTTGTTTTGATTTTGAGCACTACTTTCAGCAGATGCCTTTTTCCCATCCCAAAGAATGCTTTCCATGAAGCAGTAATTGTTCTCTCAAAAGTATTGTTATTTCTCTCAAAAAGTGGTATGCTGACATTCTGAAACCAAGGCGGGGAGGGAAGCAAGATGCAGCAAATATAAGCTATTTGTCCTTATTGTTGAAGTTGTTCATACCTTTCTAATCTGCAGGGAGGATGATTTCTACCGTTGGCAAAACCAGAATACCAACCTTCATCGACTGATAAATTTTCAAACAGGCCCTTTTATGGTTTTCCCCATGAATCCCTGAGTAAAGTGGTTACAAATCATCAGCAAATTCACTCTTTTCCATACTAACGCATCCTGCAGATTCTATTTAGCCTATAATTCTCATCTACCACGATCTTGACAAGATGCAGGCTATGATCATACCTATCACACTGAACAATAGTCTCTCCTGGAGCTTCTCCGAACTGTATTCTATTTACATCTTGAAAAATCCACATGAAGAAATAAATCTAAGACTTGATCACAAAAATCTCGAATCAATTAAAGAAATCCAAGACATTGTTTCATACTCCTCCACACACACTTAACAGGCACTCCTGAACACCCTAGATATGCTGCCAGTGTCCACTTACCCTACCTAAATCTGAGTTCAGTCCATGGGATTGCTCTACAAAGCTAATTCTCAAGTTTTATATATATACTGGATATGTTATTAAAAGGAATAGAAGCAAAGGAAATAACTTCAGGAAACATGAGAACTTTTGCTTAGAACAGCATAGTCAACAACACCAAGTTGTTTGGCCTGTTCATTAATCAGAAAACTTTCTATCTTGAAGGGATGGTTGACACTGGTATAAAAATCACGGCTGAAAACAGTCAGCAGAAAACATGGAAATGAGTTATTACTGATATCTGGATCACAGCTTGCAAACTCAGACAGCTGCAGGTGATCCAGGAAAGAGAGCACTGGACAGTTTAAGTAAAGGATGACACATTCACAAAAAGCCCAAGTGCAGGTGCTCCTTGATCCAGCAGAAAATTACTCAGGTCATTTTACTAGCTTAGTCTCGGCTTCATCAGTACGACGTATTTCAGAAAGGAGGCAGATACAAGATAAGAAAGCGGTTGAATCCAACCGCTTATGTTTCAGGGGTGAATTTGATTCAAATTGACACAGCAAACTTTCCCTTTCCAATCTGACCCAGAAATGAATTGAAAACAGGAAGCAATCTGGTTTTGGTTACGCCCTAGATTATTTTTGAGTTACTGACTGGCCTATCTTCAGAGACCGCTGTGTGTCATTACATTTAAGTAGTTTCTGGAGTAATTTAGAAAGAAATAGCCCACATAACCTGCCAATTATTATTGCACTAATTACTGTGGAACTAGAAATATTTTATAAGGGAAACTCCCTTACAAAATTCAGTACAGTTAGCCGCTTCAAGGTCATTACTGTACTGTACTGCTGAGGAAGCTGAAAGTTAAAAGTGTTCAACTGCCTACTGAAAGAACAAAGGCACAGGAACAAAGAAAAACTCTATCTATAACCAATCTCAGGTTTGCATAGTTTCAAGGCTGTTTTCATCCTGTTGTTTCACAGTACTCCCCTGGATAATGAGCAATGAAGATTTCATTTTGAACTCATGAATATTTTAAATTGCTTGATGCTGCTTTTAAAGCAAATATTGTTAAAGGGCATTATATGGAAAGGTAGATTTTATATTGCAAGGATATTTACAGTAAAGCAGAGTTTGGGTCTATCGCTTGTATTCACCTGGAGCTCCACTGTGCTCCTGCTGTGTGCCCTAGTACTGCTTACTGGGTTTTTTTATGAACAAGTTGCACAATAAATATGGAATATTTATATAAATACATATAAATATAAACATAAATATAAATATATATAAATATGTGCTCAGTGTTGCTTTGCAGTCTTTCCACCACCCCATGACTGAAATAAATTAATTGAGGACAACTTGCTGTGGTGCCTGTGGTTTCACCAGTTTCCCTACCCTGCTCCTGTGTGGCAGGGTACAGGCACCATGTCTCAGGAGTTCGTCTCTGACAGGAGGGGCTACATCACACAATAAGGCACAAACAGAACTGTGTGCAGCTCCCAAGCACTCAGGGACAGCTGGATTAGTCCATCTGGGTAACTGGCCTCAAGTTTGCTCCTGCTAGATTAAATGTAACTCATTAGCTAGCAAGAGACACAGACTCTGTCGTCAAGGGTTATAACACACACTCAGGACTTGCAAAATGTTCAAAGGCCCTCTCGAATAAGCACCATGCTTTATGTTCTGGTCTTGTGTGAATTTCTCAACTGCATGCTTTGCCAGCTGTTGGCTGTGGGAGAGTTTGTGCATTCTCACCACCTACAGCAGAATCAAAGTCCTTTGGCAAGAACAGGCATGGAAACCACCAGTCTGCTAAACTGTTTATTGGGGCTTGCAGCTCTTGCCGTCCCACAGGAACATGAGTTTGAAGATTATTAATGACTTCATAGTGGTTTTGAATGCTGGTGATGACAAAACAGCATGCTTAGACAGCTAAAGAAACACCAGAGCATTTAAGAGTTCTCATTTAATGACTTAATACTTTTCCATTCTTAGGCAATATAATCTATACTCCAGCAAAATTGCTGTTGAGCTCCCTGAAAATCTGCACATATAAGCAGCATAGAGTGTGGCCCGTAGGTGTGGAATAGTATTCTACTAGGAGACACACTACTTGGTTTTCTCAGCCTTGCCCAAGTATGATAGCAGCCCTACAGCAGCAAAATTGAAAGCTTCTTTTCCTTTTCTGTACTTCATTTATAGAAATACCTTGAACTATAAAAACTGGTGGTTTCCCAAAACAATTAATGAAAATCACATGCACCATCTTTTCTGAGTCAGCTAGTTTCTCTGCAGCCTCACTTCTCCTGCACACATCCCCAGACTCTTGGAAGTCATTCTTCTTTTATCCTCTATCCAGATGTTATTAGTGAGTGAGTGTTACACATTAGTGACTGAGGAATGCTGGAATGGATCCAATGAGCAGTCGTACACATTTAACTGAGATGGAACCAGTTTAATTTTTAGTATTTAAAGAACTGAAAAGGCTCTAGCTGTGTTCCCCCATATGAATTTCCTGTTCCAAGTTGGCCTTCTAAGATGCTTGTAGGGAGAGTCATGGATTTTGTATATTCAATGTGCTGTTAAACATGTTATTTGCTTAATAGGCTCACAGAAATTTTGACATCTCTGCTCCTGTATTTCACATTTATGTTGCAATCAAAGAAATCCCTAGGTGAATATTTTATAGCATTTAGAAGACAGGAGATGCCAGAAGCAAAGCTACATGTTTATCCCTAATTTTGCCCCTTTCATGTAAGGCATCTTAAGTCTACCCCCTCCAAGAATCCTTGCCTTATTCAGCGTGTGGAACCAAAACCACTTAATTCATGAGCAGCTGTTCACTATTTTGATTTATCTGTATTTCTCAGTGGGGGCCCAGAGCCTTACTATCCATATGCTATTTCAGTCCCTGCTCTGAAAATAAGTGTCTTTTTTTTTTAAATAGTCCTTTTTCCAAGGACTTCATAAATATTTACTGAGCTGTATTCACAACAGTTCTCAGAGATAACAGGTCTGTGTTACCACATGGACCTCTGAGTTCCATAGATAAAGATTGAAAGAGAATACACTACTTTGGGAGACCAACGTGCCGTTTCTAGAACTGAGTTTTCTGGTTACAGAGTATTGTCACTTCACGTGTTCATGAGCACATGCTCTGCTCGGGAATTCTGATTTCAGTCTTTCACTGCTCTTTCAACGTAGATTTCTTTATGTAGTTGCACAAGTTATTAAAAATAACACACTCCCCCGCCCCAATTGCACCATGTTGAATCACATTAACAGCCACATGGGTTTTTAACAGGGTTAAAACCTTTACACCTACTGCACCAGCTTCTCTTTCCCATGTCAGCAGGAGTTAAAAGCAGCAGTAAGTAGTCACAGTTTCAGAGGTGACTGCAGAACAGTTGAAATCCATCTGGAACGGGTCTGTTATAGTTCTCCTTTTCCTCCCAATCTCTGGCCACACACTTCTGTCTCCCTTTTTTTGTCAGCACTGTTGTTCATGGAACTGGATGAGGAGGAGCTGAACTAGCCAAAACAAAACAAAAAACCTCCCACAGTGGCAGTTTCCAGTTCCCTCCTTTGTTCCCACAAGTTATGTGACCATAAGTACTGAGGGAAAGCGGAGACACAAACACACTGCTGTGCTGGGCAAAGAAGAGAGGAGAAAGGGAGACTGTGACAGCCCTGCATTAAGAAGTACTTAGGCTGCTGCAAGATCATACAAGCAGTGCAGGGGATAAGAAACATAGTTTGTGTCTTGAGTTCCAGTGATTTTTGCTGACCACAAAGGAAACTTGACTATAGGAGCCAAACTGTAGCAAGTTCATGAACGTCTATGAGATTAAATTTCACCACCACCAACCACCACCACCGCCACCAAGTGCTTATAATTCTGCCAAATCCAGACACTTTAGGAAGGGACAAAACTATTTTGTACTGCCGTGTTCCAGATCCCACCACGAAGGTTACTAAACCAAGGCAATTTTCCTAGCCTTATTCACTGAGATGGCCAAACCATTTTTCACTGAAGTTTTCCGAGAAAGCGTCAGGCTGAAGAAGATAGCCTTTGGGAAAGTTTCATTTCAAAGATTTTGGAAGGATTACAAGCAAATGAAAATAGAGTAAACCTAACTACAGTCATCCCTAACAGCTTATATTATCCTTTACAGCTCCGTGGCCAATCCTACTGTGCCTGACAGCCTATGGGCAATAATAGCCTGCTTGGTTTGACTTTGTGGACCTATCCCAATTCACTCCTGCTAAGGAGTTTTGTACAGAAACACAGTCCACAAATATGTCATGACATCACCAAAAACAAACTAGAGCAGAGCCACTTCCCCATCAAGTGCCACTTCTTCCCTCCCAACACATACAGGGACAGCTTTAGCCATTAGCAGTGTTCAAGCAGCTTCAACTGGGAGTAAACAAGAGTTCTCTTTGAAATAAGGTGTCATATATACTACTAAAATATTTTCAAGGCATTTATTATAAAATGGTCAGCAGAGGGTTTTCTGCCATTTCTGGGTTGATCTGTGAATAATATTTAAGCAGATTCCCACAGCTGAAATGTGTACCAAGTCCAGTTGGCATAGACTTTTGAACATCATGATAATTCCGGAACTAGTTTTTCAATGTTGAACAGGCCTGTCCCTGCAAAATTTACAAGTTCATTTGCGAAACCAAAAACTTCAAGCAAAAATGAGATTAGTTTACGATTTTGCTTCAGAATTTCCAGACCCATAGAAAAGCATTGGATGAGGCAGTTTACAGTGCAGCTCTGAGCTGCCTTTCTGGATCTTTGCCAAGTTAAGACTTTGCCAAGAGTCACCAGAGACCATAAGGACATAGATAGAAGAAACTGTCACAGTCATTTCCCTGGTAGAAATCTGCCCTTTCTCTCGTACATGGTATCAGCTCTGCCTGTATGCACCTATGTATATGTCTATGTGAAATGAAGAGTCTCCCAGCTACAACAATGGAGTATTTAATGCCTGAGTCTACGCATCTGTTAAGATTTTTCCATTAGCATCCTGAATTGAATTCAATTTTTTCTACCACTCCTTGTTGGGGAAACAGAGAGTCAGCAAGTAAAAACAAAACAAAACAAAATATGTTCTGGAACAAATGCAACTTTTTTTCCTTTCACAGACAACCATTGCAATGCTGCTGTGGTATTGTTACATCTGCTGCCTGGGGGCAAAAGCCTTTCTTTCTGGTCTTCTATTTCTGTTTACCACATTTTATTGCCTTTGCCTGCCTTTGTATTTACACAGTCTTGGAACATGGCATTTTCCTATTGCCATATGCTATTTTGCAAGCTTTTAGAAATACTCAGGTATGTCCCAGGTAACAAATAACTATGAGTTATAGTATCTGTTTCAGAAGGTGCTCTTAGTCTCTCTCATTTTTCCAAGATGGTGCTCAATAAATTCTCCCCATAAATAGATGTCGATTCTGTATTGGTCCAGTGAATGTGAAGAAAGGGCACAGAGGAATGTCCAAAAGAGGGTAGCTTCAAGAAGAACAGAATTTCACAGCCTCATTTTCAAGGCTTGGAATAGAACTCAGTGTCCCTGTTTCTATTCTCAGCCACATTTCAGACTCAGACTGTGAAACCCATTGGTGAATCACTCGGTTTATCTGTGCTTCAGTTGTCTTTCTGAAAAAAAAAGAGGTTAAAATACTGAAAGTACTTGTCAAGTGCTTTGGAATTCTGAGGGAAAGGGCACTCAGGAAATTCAAAGTATAACTCTTTGTAGTGGACAATTGGATAAAATCCAAAAGATGTCATTACACAGTATATATAAATAGACATGTACTGTTCACGGCAGTTAACTGTAGTAACTGTTTTTGAGCTCCAGGATAAACTGTAGATAGCCTTCTCTTTCTTTGTACAGAGGTACTCCAGGCCAACCATCTTCAGGCACAAAGAATCTGAATGAGATGCTATAGTCTAATTGTCAATGTCTGAAAAGGACTGACTTGCACTTTGCATCTCCTCAGAGAACAACAGAGCAACATTTTAAAATAAATTTCATCTACCTATTAATTTGCAACAGGACATCAGAGGCTAATCCTTCTCACACCTTTATCCTGTATTATTTTGTATAACACTGAGCTGCAATGCAAGGGTCAGAGCAAGGGAGCATCTCATGATTTTCTGTGAAAGAGCTGATAATATTAATTGGCTGTACGAACATCTATCAAAACTTAAAACATTGTCATTTATATACTACTATTTTTAATATTCTGTCTATACCAAAAGTTTAATTAAAAAAATCCGCAAGTACTCTAAAACAACAAGAAAGAAGTTCAAGAAACACAGACACAGAGACTACATGCATAAACAGAAATGCAAGGCTAGCTTTTGGCTTAAAGATGCAGTTTCACAATAGGTGAAAGCCATTCTAAAACTGTCCTACCGCTAACAGGGAATAACTAGCTCTGGCCTACTGACCCCATAACTTCATTTTTCTGCAACTTCCTTTGCTTCAGCACTAGTGGCCATGTAGCAAACAATCTGATCAACTATAAAGTTAGTGCTGATTTGAGAAGGTGATTGGGTTATATGATCTCCAGATGTCCCTATGTTTTTCTGACTTATGCAATGGAAAACTAACTACTATATTTTTGCAGTCAGTTCATTGAGTTTTCAAGGTAAATCATAACTCATACAGCTAAATGACTGCCAACAACAGTGCAAGAGGGGAACACGTGGCTGGAGGATGTGTGGATAGCAGAGCAGAACCTCTTCAAAGGCAGAGTAGTCTCAGCTTGTGTTAAGTCAGTAATGAAGCTGAAAATTCAGGTAGCAACTTTATGGTAAGAACACAGCTAGCATGGTAACTGCAAAAAGATTATGATCTTCCTTGCTGAGAAAGGATGAGCGTTGGGAATGATCTTCTTTGATGAGTAGGGATGGGTGTTGGGGAACAGAGAACAACAGGAACATTTGTGTGACCTTGTGATAATATGCCTAGAAAGTAAAATGGTTCGGCTACTGGCCATCCTAATCTTTCTTTTAAGTAAGCAAAGTGTATTGCGTGCTGTTAATGAAAATTAGGGGTTTTTTTCAAGGCTTTTTACTACAAGTTCTCATTTTATAAAGCCCTAAGGTTCATTTTTTAATTTCTTATAACCATCTCTGCCAAAAAGGGACAACCGCTTCCTGCCACCAAGTACAGGGTAGCTAGTCTCCAAGATGCACTGTTCTTTTTTTGCAGAAGATAGCTATCTTGGTTAAAGGCACATGCTAACCTCAAGTCAGGAACTTTCAGCAAGTTCTAAGCAGAAGCAATGTTCACCTTTCATACTTAGGAGAGGAAAACACGAGAAAGTGAATAAACAGTGATGTAGAGGGAAAAGCAAAAATCGCACAAATGAGTGTGTTGCTAATGAACACTTAACCTCTGCAGTATCTAATCGAAACTTAAAGGATTATGACCCTTTAAAGCGAGATTTTCACATTACAGTATATGCAATGTAAAAGAGGTTCTCAAGCTTACTTTACATAGTTGGCAGTGACTAGTCTGGTTTGGGTTTTCAAGAATCAGCGATATAAGACATACTGAGAAACAGTATAGAAATTGTAGTCTGTAAATTAGACCTAGGAAGAGAAGCCTGAATTATTTTTGATCCATCCTTGTTTGTGTGTTTGCAGTGACAGATGTTTCACATTGATTTTTAACGGGCTTACAAGGCTGGCACTAAACATCAAATGCAAGTTTTCTTCTGATAACAAAAATTAAACATAACTGTGTGGACCAAACATTGGTGTGTATCTGGAAGTAGCTGTTCATGGCCTACCTACTCCTGCTGGCCTGGTAATCTTTGGCGATGCACGCTTTGGCGAAGATTCAGGATGTGGGGCAACAGGTTGTACTGGCCGGGTCTGTTTGGCTGCCAGCTTCTTCAGACTTACTTGCCTTTTGTCAAACATTTCTTGTACGTCTTCTAGTTTTTGTAGAATTCTTTGGGCATTGGCCTAGGCAAAGAAAATGTAAAGAACAGATGGTTGTCACAGCTGCACTGAGCAAGTTAAGAAAGGGCTTGTTACCTAGACTCAGACTAAAGCTGAAGATCATACTGTGCCGCAGTTTAGTATAACCCAGCCCGTGCACTCTACACAGATCTCAGTTTCACTGAGTAGAACATAGTGACTCATGCAGTCTTTCTAGCACTACTCTGAAGAAAATCACGTGTGTGTTCCATGACTATGCATCTGAGTAAAACTTATTGCACCAATAACTCACTGCTGTGCCCTTTTGGTATAGGGAAAGAAGCATATTTGAGCAGACTCAAATGTATAGCCCAGTACACTCTCATATACAAGGCAATTGGTAATTTTGAAATTCTACGTGAGTACATGTACATCTGAGGGGTTTTACCTTTATTTCGGGGGTGAGGATCATGTCAAACTGATTGTAGAACTCCTTTGGGTTAGAGAGTTGGTGTTCCTTAGCTGTTACCAGGAACTTCTCAATTTCAACGAGTGCAGTTTCAGCTCCCTCTTGTGACTGGCACTTGTCCACAGCTTGGGAAGCTAAGAGGTAGATTCCAGCTTCACACCATTGGCTTGCCTTTAAAGAAAAATGGGGCAAGAAGGACTCCATCATCACCATGTTCTGAAGTGTTGCTTGTACTCCATGAAATACAGATTTGCCCTAACATATCACTAAAGGGGATGAACGTTACTTCGTAGCACCCAACAGTTCCTGGCCACAAGTCACCCCACCCAGGTATGTAGAGCAGTAGCAAGTTAAATTCAGCTCTCATGGGCTAGATGGTCCAGTAACATGCAAAATAATGATGTTCTGAGCAAAGAGGAGAAGTGTTACTGTGGCTGCTGCAAATTGAATGTGTCAGCTGTACTATCTCATTTCGGTATTCAGTCACAGAATTAGCCAAAAACCAAAACAAATATTCGAACCATATCAAAACTCCCCAAAACTTCTTAGGCCTAATACAACTCAATTAAAAATACACCAAAGCAGTTGTTTACCATAACATTTTGATAATCTCTGTTTCAGATGAAGCTGGAATAGCATGCAGACATTCTTAATGCATTTAGCTTGCTATTCTAGCTTCATCACAGAAAGTGAAAACAACTGCACAAGCAGTAAACTGTTCATTTTTAAGCACTGGAATGTATTTGGTTCTTATTTCAAATCTAAGCCTAGCTCAATTTTTTCTTAGTTTCATTTGATACTTTTCATAATTTTAAGACCATAATTACAGGAAGTTACTGTTTCAATTTTTATGGTAGCAGTTTCTGAATGAAATAGATAAAAAAAGAATAAATACTTTTTCTCTTCATCCAAATTACCTGAGCTTATAAAAACATTAATTTTCAGTAGAACCTTACACCAGGGCTGTTATCCGAGAAGTTTCACTCACCTTATCTAACTGTTTGTGCAGCTCAAGAGACTTTCCCAAAATATCATACTTTTTCTTGGTCTCATTGGTAAAGTCATCACAAATACGCCTGAGTTCAACACACTTTGGTCTAATGGAGTCAACTGCATAATGGTTATTTTGGATGAGCTGTTCTCCATGGAGAGCTAGAGACTGGGCCTTGTCCAAAGATTCCTATGAAATTAATGATAAAAAGTCCAGTTAGATCTTAAAATGACATACTTAATAAAGACAATCCCCCTCTGTAATCCCCACTGCAGTCTGGAGGTAAAGGTTTGGTATATTAATCTAGCTGGTATGTCTTACTTTATATTTATATTGAAGACCAACTTCCTTGTCAGTGAGTATATTGAAACACAATAGGTTCCGTCTGAAAATCAGGAAATGCTTTTTTACTGTGAGGGTGACTGAGCACTGGAACAGGTTGCCCAAAGAGATTGTGGAGTCTCCATCCTTGAAAATATTAAACAGTATCGTGGACAACCTGCCCTCCTGGGCAACCTGCTCTAGGTGGCCCTGCTCAAGCAGGGGCATTGAACAAGAAGACCTCCAGGGGTTCCTTCCATCCTTAATCATTCTGTTATAACTGTGATTCCATGAGCGTATGCCACCTTCTTTCTCACATACTGGGGACGTGTCTTACACAAGTTTTTTTCTCTGCAAATTTCCCAGTAATAAAAAAACTTTACATTTTTTTTTCATTCACTAAGTGCCAAGTTTCTAATGCTTTAGTTTATTTTTGATTCCAAGAAATATTTTGGAAAACTCTTCAGGCCCTGAGTACAATTCATAAGCTTAGTCACAATACAATGAAATTAGACATGGCTAGCAGGGATAGAGAACACATCAATATGTTATGTGATGTGGACAATGGAAGGAAAATGCATGTTACTGTAATTTCATTCCATTAGGCTTCTGCAGAAGAGCTGTGCAAAGATCACAATATTTCTAAACCTTAATCCTAATCTTAAAAAAGACAATCATCAGCTTTTCCATTTGTTCGTATGCATCCTCCTCTTGTTCAACTTAGTCATTTGTTCAATGCTTTCTAATAATACGAAATGTGATATGTATCAGAGCAGACCAGCTGATGGAATTATGAGGTCCAAATGTCTGGAAAAGAAAGGTGTTTATTGGAAGGTATTAGTGTTCCTCAGACTGCTATGAACCTGAATAGAATGGTCTTAAAAGGTATCTGGCCAAGGTAACCCGTTAAGTATTCCGAGTTTTTCAGATTCCAAAGATGGACCTAACCTTTCCTGGTTTGAAATACCTATTTTTGAACCAGATTCTAGGTTTCCAAGTAATGAACTAGAACTACTTACTGGGTGTGGACGACCCTGGTTTCTGGAAATTAGGATCTGAGTTTTGCAATTTAAAACAATGACTCATGAGAAGAGAGCAAGCATGACACAAGGACAGTGACAGAGAAGTATCTAGACGATCACGTCTATAGCAACTAGAATACTGTATTAAGTGCAAACCTGTCCTTTCTCTTCCAGTTGTTTCTGTTCCCTTAGGAGGTGTTCCACTCGAGTCACGCTGTCTCCAATGTCAGCAAAACCTGCTTGTGCTTCCATGAGATTATCCAATGCCAGTTTTACCTAAAAAACATCAATAACAAAATCATAAAACAAAAAACCAACAGAAACCCCTCACCCAAAACCCCATCACAAGATACTCATAAAATTTAACAAATCTATGGCTTCTAAACATTCACCTACATCTTTCAGATGAGTCTGCATCTCAAGTTTAGTCTTTCAGCTCACTCCAAAATGGAAAAGCTGAGAAATAAAGCAACAATCAGCTATTCTTCAGAGAGTTGCCCTGCTTTTCTCATTAGTTACTTATGGGCGCACAGTTTTGAAGACCTGTAACTCCAGAGTCTGTATTACTCCAGCCTCTGGGCTGGCAGTTGGGCTTTCTGAACCATATTCCATTGACTCTGGTGGGATTGGTAACTTACCATTACGGAAGTAGTGATATTTGGTAACATCACACATAAATGCAAAATGATTTATCGAGAAAGTTGGTGTTTCACATTTTGGCCTAACAGGTTGGCATCTTCCTCACTGTGCCTTATTCAAATGTTGTAAGATATCTGATAACTGTCACGAATTTAATTTTTGAATATCCATTTCCTATTTTGTAATGAAGGGCTTCTCTTTCAACCTCCTTTTTGGATTCCCAGTATACTCCAAGTATAGGTAAAATTTGACCTTATTTACCAGAGAAGGCTAAACAGAATGAACAAATGAAATACCTCTCTAAAATCATGTTCAAAGTGTCGAAGCTGAAGGCATTGTTCTAGTTTTAGGTGATGCTTGGTCCAAAATTGATCAAAAGCCTTTTCTGTTTCATCCAACTGAGCCAACAACCTGTGAAGAAATTAGAATGAACAGAATTTATTTATTTCCTATAGTTCATTTCTTTGAAGTTACACCAATTGATGACAGAAAACAGGGTAGGGAGGTAGTGGGGAGCCTACACCCACACAAGAAGGCTCTGTGCCAGCTTTCCCGTAAGCAAAAGAGAATGAAATTTGCAGTGGGACAGGCAGGAGTGTGACCGATGAGTGACAACTACATGAATCCACTGTGGCAGTTGCCTCCTGACCTGCAACAGGAACACAGAGCTGTTTCATGTGCTGGCAGCCAAAGACAGCTGTGTCTCCCTAGCTTCCACCCAGTTCTTCAGAGATAATTTATCCCAGTCTAATGCAGATTGAATATCATGCAATTATTATTTTAAGGGATGTTTAAAGCAGAACTCTACAACTTGTTCATTTTCGTCACCAATCAGAAATAGGCAATCGTTTTTCCCCAGTCCATTAAAAACAACAGATTAGAAGCTCATAATGCCTCCCATGGACACTGTTTCCCTTTGTGTAAATGATGAAACAATTTATTTGCAAAGAAATTAGTATCAAGGTGTCATACATCTCGAGTAAAATGTCTGACACCAGACTAGTGAGTCATCCTCACAGTCTCTCAATGACCTATTAATTATATTAAAAGTAGGACAGTTTAAACAGGAAAAAAAAAAAAGAAGAAAGTATTCTCTGAATATCTTATATTTCAATAGATGGGCACTCTTTGGGCAGGCAGGGGACAAGGGCTGATCTTCTACAAGCCCAGTGAGTGCTGGAATCATCAAGTTATTGGGGCAAACACAAATAGCTCCCTCCTATTGCTTTCAAAAACAAAGTTCTGTTTTCAGTCCATCCCTGAAAAACATGTTTTTAATCAAAGCTAGTTGTTGAATTCAAGATGAATTCGCAAATTCCTTTGGGATGACTGTTTAAAGGATTTTAAAGTATTCAGTGAAAAATATCAGCTCAGCTTTACTTTTGGCAGCTTTATTCCCAGTGAATGCAGACACGCTGAAACACTAACACAACATTTCTCTTTCCACTGCATCACATGGCACAGCAGAAACTTCTACATGGTGACTAAAAACTTTGTGGTAATTAGCATTGTAGGAAAGAATAGAGGTTTCTCGCTCTCTGTGCAGCTGCAAAGGGGTATGTTTCAGAGTAGCATCTTCATCTGTTCCTCCCACAGTGTTTCCACAGACATGCAAAAGCACATACCCTCTCATCCCACATAGATTTAGAGGCCATTTTCTAACCAGGCATAAAAGTTTGGAGGATAGATGTATTATGGGGAAAGTAAGTCCCCACATTAAATCTTCAGCCAGACAGTTAGTGATCCAACCAAAAATTACCAAGAAATTCAGGACTTGTTTGAGCTTGCCTTGACAGTTTAATCAAGCAACTTCCTCAAAGCTATTCCCCTCTCTGAGTTACCTGCCCAATAAATCCTGAAGAGCTGAAACAGTGGGAATCTATAACCTGCACATTTAAATAATTTAAATTACACTTGAATTTCTTTGGAATAAATTAGCAACTTGCACAAGGTAATCTAGCTTCACTGACCTTTCTACTGTTGCCACATTTTCCAGTTCATCTGGACTGAGTTTGCTATTGGCGCTTCGGGTGACTGGCTCCCTAATGCATGTCAGTAGAGTGGCCCCTTGCTTCACAGCTAGTTTCAGCTCACCCTGAGGAAAAAAAAACCAAGCCAAACAAATTTTATGTACTTATTCTAACAACACTCACATCTCTTAGATGAACAACATCATAATGCTAAAGGAGGATTATTTTGTACATGTTAAATACTTGGAACAAAATATAAATGCTTACCAAAGATGATATATCTTTCTAGAAATGCAGAGACTACATCTATTCACTTTGAATAGTAGATATATTTCTGAGAAAAGCAATAGTATACAACTTCTGAGCAGATTACATTTCTGCCCAGGGAACTTGCAGAATAAATTATTCTACCACAAATTGAATGTCTGCCACAGATCGTTCACTGAGCTGAGACATTGCACTTAATGGAATTTCCTTAAACAACATTGTGACATGCTGAGCCAGTATGTCATCTATCAAGGAGTCATCCACAGAAGAAGGTGTCTTCCCAGCATGAAAGATGAGCAATGAAATGGACAATGAGGCTGAAACGTTCATGTCAGCTGAGGAGTCCCCACATCACTGCACACTTCTTGCACAAAACTTGTTCTTGTGCTAATATAGCTTAAGCAGTACTTTTGTGTTTAAGCTAATGTTTTCTTCTGAGCCTTACTCCATAAAGCTAAACTTGCTCCAACTTTATTTTAAAACCCAAAATGACAGTTATCGTTAGATGTTAGATCATTCTGACTATTCCTGGATTATCCTCACAGATATTGTCTACATCTGCTCCAGTGTGAGTTCATCCTTTCTGATGAACTCTTCGTCAGGAGCCCATGTGATTCCAGATGTGATCCCATCACACCCTTTCATACAGTAGAAGTGACATTTCCCTGTTCTATCATTCCTGAAGCAGTAAAAAGTCTTTTTTCATAGTTGAATCAAATCGACTTCCTGAACTCAGATTTCTCTCCTCTTCAGTAATTTCCATACAACGCAGTCCCAAATGATGGCAGAAAGTTTTGTTAAATCAAAAATCATGTATTATGGTGATGGAGCTGTCATGAGACAACATTCACCTTCAGCTTGCTGTGGTGGTCAGTGTGTGAGGAGAGGAGCTCCTCTGTGCACTGCACATCGTTGGGTAGTTCAGTCTCCGCTAGATCTGTTCCAAAGGTCTGCAGCATCTGTGCTGTTGTTTTTACTGTCATTGCAAAGTTTTCAATAGCCTGGAAAAGCAAGAGCATAAAGTCACAAACTGGTTATTTACCCTTACCTACAATGCTTAGTCCTTCAGACATACTGTGCTGCAAGTATTACATGCCGGTAAAGCTGTCCATATTGCCCTTTTTTGGGTGGATAGGCTAAAAGTTACAAATTAAATTCTGTGTTACAAATGATCTTTTCACAGGCCTACAAGTATTATCATCACCATGAACCAGCTGGGGAACTTCCAGACCTTAACAGACATAATGAAACCCCAGAAGACATCACCTTCAAAGCCAGGACTGGAACTTCAGATCCTCTGCCCATGTTTGCTGGGAAATTCTGCTGTATTTAAAATTTTAATTAAGGCTTTTTTTAAGTTGAGGAGACTCAGAAAGCCGTTTTACATTTATATTTATACAAGCATTGTTGACTCAGCAGCAATCTGTCTTCCCCTGACTTCTGAAAATGTGCCTCTCCATCCTGCCTATCTGTACTAGATGCATTCCAGTCACTCCCTCCCATCTGTTCATATTAGTACACAAATGTAAGAACAACTTAACTGCAAATACAGTTAAAATGCATAAATTCACTGGAGCATTGCTGTTTCTTTATCACTTGGGCACACCAACACAAAACTTGTCAGAAATCTGTGGTTTTGCAGAAGAAAGAAGTGAGGAAGACTTAAAAATAATGCCACCTTTTCAGAAGAGAATATATTATTCAGACTTGGGAGATGTGATTAAAATCTTCGTATCTAGTAGCAAGTAACTGCATGGGATGTTTTTTCATGATCATGCCTCAATTTCTTTAGGGACTGTATTGTCCCGTATAGCTCTTTATTCTTTACACGTTTTGATCAAACCACCCAACAGTTGGAGTCGGCCAACAGCACTAGTGATGCTCTGACACCCAGTCAAACACTACATAGTTGTTGCAAGTTACATTCTTCTCCAGCAACGATGGCAATTCCTCATTTGCAACCACGACAGCTAAAATTATGCTTTGTCTTCAGTGAAAAACAAACTGGAGGTAGATCATCGTTCCAAAGGTGCATAGAGAAATTACATTCCACATGCGTGATCTGAAACATGCCCCAGAGGAGGCAATGCTGGCAGGGTTCATAGCCTTCTTCCCTTTTTACCATAACTCCATGCTTGCTTTCAACATAAGCGATACGACCCACATATGCTCTGACTTAGTGCTTAGCAATGTAGCCTGCTGTTCTCAGCACTGAAACTACTTGATTAAAGCTGGCTGAAATGTCTCACTTCTGACTGCAGCACATGTAGAGCCATCCACAACCAAGGGCCGTTTGCTAAAAGCCAAAAACGTACTCTATAGGCAAGAAAACTCATAGCCTCCCAGTCGTTCAAGATAGGAAAGCAGAAACAAAGAACGATGCAGTGACATTACTTTGTCACTACCATTTAGCAACAGTTTAAAGCTGTTTCAGAAAAAAAGCACCGGCAGGACAAGATACAGAGAATACTAAGAGAAGCAGCAAAGGCGGTGAAGACAGTAGCTCAGTGCAACTGAAAGTCAGGCTGTTTCAAGATGCCCTGGTGACAACCTCTTATCCAGCAGAGATTCCTTGGCTGACTGCACCACGCACTATGAGTTTACCAGTGTTTCATTTAACAGCATGCTTGCCCCTACCTTCCCCTTTGTTACGAGCAATAAATTGTTTCATATACTACATTATATCTGCGGGTTTTTTTTCAAGTCTCTGTGCTTGGTAAAAGTTTTTCAAACAAATTTAACCAGAACATCTGAGGATTACATAGCCACACTCACCTCAAATCTTGGCTCATTTTTTATTTGCATATTTTACCAAACTATATATTCATGTTTTATGTAAACTCCTGTCACTAATAAACAATGCAGCCTTTCTTGTGCCTCTTTTTACCTCACTTCATACTTTTTTCAAGTCTTTAGCTGTTTGAAAGCTCATGTAGATGATTCTTTCAGACTCCCCCCTCCTGCAAGGACAGTTTCATATTTTTGATATTTTTAAAATGTAAGCCTGTTCACCTCTCTCAATCCTGACCTCACTGTAGTCAACACAGCTGTAAATGTAGCAGTTAGAGGAAATTCAGATTCTGTGTTTGCATATTTAGAAGCCTGAAATATTTATTGCTTCTCAAGGAGAGTAAAATTTAATTCTATATGGACAGTAAAGCACAGAAAATCATAGCAGGAAAGTGACAAAAGTGATTTGACTTAACAAAGCTACCTTAGAAAAGCTCTTTTTCCGAGTGTTGGACCTTACTCTGCGGGTCAGCAACAACAGACTCAAACCCAATGCTGCTCAGAACACTGCAAAACATTGGGGCTTAGATGTGAGCTCTAAGGTACCAGCCTTGCAAGTAAACCCACAAAGACGGATGCAAACATTGCATACAGTCTCCCCAAAATTCATTCATTTTTCAGAATCAGGACCCAGCTTTGCCCATTTTTGCTTAGATAGGATGAGACAATATTTTGGCTGCTGATGTGCCAGAGTTTGGGGTCTGGTTTTTGTAAATGCTCACCTTTTCTATGCACCATAATGAATTGTTTACATTGTTTTGAAGCATCCACTGAGACACGTTAACCAATCCAAAAAAGTGAACAAACAAACCCATAAACAGGTCTGCCTTCCTACAATTATAACTGTTCTAATTATAACTGTTCTTTGGTTATTTTATTTATATATATATATATATATATATATATATATCTGGAGTGTATGTTTACACAGCACAGAAATAAAAACAAAGGAAAAGAAGATCTAGTGTCTTGAGTATTTTTCTTCTCTTAAAAACGCAGACATTATTAATTATTGAAGTGAGAATCTTGACCTTTGATTCAGTAAATTGCTAAAGCATATGTTCAACTTCAACCATGAAATGAAGGTCTATGAATCTCACCAATTATTCAAAAGCTAAGAATGTGCCAAAGGGCCTTTCTGAGAAAGAATATGACACTGTTAGGCTCTAGTCCAGTCCAGTGAGATGCAGATTACTAGCTGTCTTACAAACTTTTGAGAAATTTACCTTTCTCTGTTTGAGTCATGGATTTCTCTTTCCCTGAATCCCTAGCGGAATGTGTAGGCTGAAACGCAGCTGAAGAGTTACTACTTAATGGTTGCTCTACATTCGTCATCTGGACAATTCTGGGTGTAGACATGTAAGAACACCACCAACACTCACAGTTCGGTGATGTATCCACTGACTGTGGCCATACTCCAGGGTTCCTCCCAGCTCCCGGGTCAGCTGACTTTTGTCAATATAGCCATGCAGATCAGAGACAGAATTTAACATGATGATCTGAAACGAATCCAAACACAAATGAACTGAGAGAAATAATGAGCACTTTTTCAATCGTTGCTAGGATCTGGGTTTGCCTAAAACATATATGACCAAAATGCAGTTCAACCACAGGCAGTAAGTTCTCATTACGTATTTGTTCATGCAATGGCCATGGTTTATTTCTACCAGATTTTGCCTTCTCAATATGTACATGGCCATTCTTGAACTAACCATAATTTGGTATCATCTTCCTCCTTGCTAGGCTGAGGATGCAGTCATTTTGCAAAAGTATGGTGTTTATAACATTCATACAAGCTTCCATCAAATAATTCCTATATTTTGTAGATAATTGTTATTTACAGGGAAATGGAGGAACACACAGGTTAAACAGCTTCCTCAATACCAACCACTTGATCCAGGGAAGTGCTGAAATCAGACCATTGAGAATAAGATTTTCCTTTCAGTTACATCATTTTTATGGCACTGTATGTCCATTGAATTCACTGGCATTATTCCGTTTAAAACCGTGATGACAGAGAAAGGAGAGACAAACCTAAATCTATTTTCTTACTTACATTCAGCTTCAAGTAAGCAGTATTACCTTTCGGTTACCAGTGTAAATCTGGCAACACAACTGGTTAGACAAATAACATACATGTATTTAATTATGCCTTGTTGTTCTAGCAGCTATAAAATACATTGTGATTTCAGCAACAGGAAAAAAAAAAAAAAAGATGTTGAGCACAAAAAACTAGAAATTGTAAGCATTAGACTTTAATATACTTCAAATGTATTAATTCACTCTGCTGTTTAAAGAAAGGATAACTGGCCGTGCCTGTTAGCAGGGTCCAAGGGAGCATGGTAAGTACACTTGCAAGTACCGTGGATAATGAGATGAGCACAGACATATGGAGGAAAGAGGATGTATATTCTAGGCTGATAGTGTTCCAAGAAAAGCCTTGAGAATAAACCTGAACAGGTTTTTAGCTGATCTTTGTTACAGAATCATTGTAGAACAATTCAGATTGGCAGGAACCTCAGGTCTCTAGCCCAACTTCTTTCTCAAAGCTGGGTCAGCTGTGAGATTAAACCAGGTTGCCCAGGGCTTTATCCAACCTGAGTCTTAAAAGTCTCCAAGGATTGAGACTGTACAACCTCTTTAGGCAGTCTGGTCCACTGCCTGAATATCTCTGTGGTGAAAAAGCTTTTCCTTATGTCGTCAGAACAGCCTTTGTTTCACTTTATGTCAGTCATCTCTTGTCCTACAGAACATGCACAACCTGGCTGCATGCTCTCAGTAACCTGCTTGGAGGGACTGGAAAGCTAAATGCTGTTATGTCATATTAACCCTCCCAAGCCTTCCCTTCTCCAGGCAAGACAAGCCCAGTTCCCTCAGCATCTCTTTAGAGAGCACATGCTCCATGCCCTGACCTTCTTGATGGCACTCTGTTGAGCTCACTCCAGATTACTATTTTTCTTGCATTGAAGGAACCAAAACTGGACAGGGTATTAATGCGATCTAATGAGAGCCAAGCAAAGGGGGACAATCGCTTGTCTCAATCTGCTGACTATGCTCGTATTAACACTGTTGGCTTTTGACGCAGGATGCTGATATCTTCCTTTGCTGCCAGTGCACGCTGCTGGCTCCATGTACAGCTTGCTGTCTACCAAGTTCCCAAGTCCTTTTCAGTAGTTTCTCCCCAGACAGTCAGGCTCCAGGCTCTACTGTCATCAACAATACAACACTGTTGTTCTATTGGGAGGGAAGAACATGGGTTCTTCCTTCTTGAGGAAGGGAGTCCTTCCCAGTTGCAGGACTTTGCATTTATCCCCTCTGTATTTCATAATATGCTGGCCAGCCCATTCTTTGAGCTTAAGTTCCAGTGGCCCTGTCTTTGAGTGTAACAACTGCTCCTCCAAATTTAGGGTCATCTGCAAACTTGATGACAGTGCGCCCTGTTGCCTCTTCCAGGTCATTGATAAAGTTGTTAAGCAGAGCAGGTCCCAGCAGGTATCTCTACACCACTCCACTCCTTGCCCCCCTCCAGGTAGAGTATGGCCCATTAACTATTATCCTCTGAGCCCAATTATGCAACTAGTTTCTAAATCCAGCTAGTTGTCCACCCACCCAGAATTTAACATCCTAACTTGGACACAAGAATATTGTGGGAGAGGTATCTGGTCCCATGGACCTGTATGGGTTGAATATTCTCAGGTAGTCACTGACTAAATTCTTTTTGACTTCCAGCAGTTCATCTTCTCCTTGAACCTGCTTCTAAAGACAGGGGCCAGGACACCTTGGTTGGTGAAGAAACTGAGGCAAAGAAAGCATAGAGGACTTCAGCCGAAGCTAAAAGGAAAGCTAGTCCCTGAATGTGTTACCAAACGCTGTTCTTTTATGATCAAAGCCAGAAAACTCAAAAACTAGATCATCTTGGAGTAGCCTCAGACTGGAATGTGAAGTCTATGCACTACTTGTGAATTGTAAATCACCTTTGAGAAAGCAAACCTTAACTGCTTTGTAGCTCTTCCCCATCAGAGATGTCACTGAGAAGTTGGACACCTTTTGATACTCCAAACTTCACTGAAACTGCAGAGGATTGCTGTCACACACTTTTCTCTTAAGATGATGTTTGTTTTAACCTGATACACTCAGCATGAGCCACAAAGAAAATCTATTAATATTGTCAGCTATGGTGCTACCCAACAGGGCATGAGTCTTCACACTGCAGGCATATCTGCAGGAGAAAGCCTCAGAGCAATCCAACATCCACCTTAGAAATCAATCTCACAGAGCATTAGCATCTCCCATATTTCTTGCCAGACTGAAGACAGCCACACTCAGTAAGTTGGAGAATACAAGAGTGGTAGTTTAGAACAGGAGGGCCAGCATAAACAGGTCAGTATGGAACAGAGCTGCAGTGGGGTTTCTTCATGATGGATTAGGCCGAAAGAAATCACAATCTACAAAGGTCAAAAAAGTGCCTGTTATGGAAGGATTATTCAGCCTTTTGTGTATGCTATGAAGATGTTTTAATTCCCTTCCCATGATGGGAGGTTCCTTATGTAAATCTCTGGGTGTTCCGTTCAAATTCCCAGATTTTAACTCAGGTGAATCCTACAGTATCTCAAATATTTCTGTATATTGCTCCAGGGTAATGATATTTAATCAAATATCTCAACTGATATTTACCTCAGGAGGTTGTATTAACCACATCTATATGTCAATAAGTCATATAAATCCTACATTTCCTTATTGTGTTGGTTTATTATTTCAGTCTCTATTTCCTGCTCCTGTTTGATCCTCTAGCTTCTACTCAATCCAGTGTTTGTTTAAGCCAGCAGATCTATTTTACTGAACATATCTGCAATCTGATAGCTCAGATAAACAGTTTAACAAATCACAAACTCACAGAATGGTAGAGGTCAGAAGGTCCCTCTGGACATCTCCCAGCCCAACCCCCCTGCTCAAGCAGGTGCCCCCAGAGCAGGGTGCACAGGAACATGTCCAGGTGGGGTATGAATATCTCCAGAGAAGGAGACTCCACAGCCTCTCCTGGCAGCCTGTGCCAGGGCTCTGTCACCCTTATGGTAAAGAAATTCTTCCTCGTGTTCAGATGGAACTGCCTGTGTCCCAGTTTGTGCCCGTTGCCCCTTGTCCTGCCACTGGGCACCACTGAAAAGAGCCTGGCCCCATCCTCTTGACATCCACCCTTTAGATACTGATCAGCATTGATGAGATCCCCTCTCAGTCTTCTCTTTTCCAGGCTGAACAGACCCAGGTCTCTCAGCCTTTCCTCATAAGAGAGATGCTCCAGTCCCCTCATTATCTTCGTAGCCCTCCGCTGGACTCTCTTCAGTAGTTCCCTGTCTCTCTTGAACTGGGGAGCCCAGAATTGGACACAGCACTCCAGGTGTGGCTTCACCAGGGCAGAGTAGAGGG
>VZSC01002424.1:732029-805400 GCA_013398225.1 Steatornis caripensis
CTGCTCTCCAGCAGGTCAACCCCTAATGGCCCCTGTCCCAAATATTTCCCTAATGAATACACAATATATTCCTGAATTTGCTTTTGAATGCTCACGTCCTGGCCCTGACTCACTTATAGTTGTGATAGGAAATGTAACCCATCCATGACCCAGTTATGACATTAATGTTGTCATAGTGCCAAATACACAACATGAACAATCAACCTGCAAACAATTTAAAGGATGATGTTGGTATTAAACATAGGTACTTATACCTCAGTATTTGAGTGAGGGTATCTCCCATGGGACAAGAACTCTCCGGCCCTGTTCTCATGCTTGGCACATAGGATGCTGTTTTCAACAGTGACAAATAGATGTTGCTCTCAATAACCTACCCGTTCTGAAATTGGGCTACACAGGGGCATGCCCAGATGGTCTTTTTATGATCATAGAATCATAGAACGGTAGGGGTTGGAAGGGACCTCTAGAGATCATCTAGTCCAACCCCCCTGCTAAAGCAGGTTAGCCTAGAGCAGGTTGCACAGGAATTGGGCTGTAAACATAGCTGAAAGGCCCTTCCAGAGACCATGTCAGACCCCGGGAACTTAGTACACCTTTGGCACAACGCTAAGCAACTTACAATAGCGTCAGGCATATGTGGACAGCCTATATATAAATCTGACAGGCTGTCTCCATATTCTGGGCAGGAGGCAGGCGGATCTAGCAGCAAGAACACCATGCTCTTAGTTTTTGTAAGATTGCTCTCAGAGTTCTGTGGACATACCCAAGATGGCTCAAAATTTAAATGTTCAAGACCACCCCAAACTAAACTCATATCTTGACTTTCCTACCTGTAAGAAAGGTAAGTTACAATTTAATACTTAATGCAGTGCTTGACCCCTGCCTAGAATAAACCTGTCTTCCAACTTTGATAGTTGGATTTGAAATGCAACACTGGCATCAAGTAAATTGCTGAAAGTACAGAAGATGCTGAATTGCTAGAAAATGCTAGTCCTTGATGAAGTTGTCTCTTCCCAGGCTGCAGTCGCTGGTACAAGAGTTGCTATGGTAACAGACTGTGCTTATTAAGCACGGGAACATCCATTTTTCAAGGTGAAATAAATTAAAAGATTTTGTTTTGTAACCAAGCATACATTTCTACATCAACTTTGCATTTTAATTACCAAAAAGCCACCCTTGCCAAACCACAGTTAATGTTACAATTTAATCCACAACAACTAAACAAATTTTCACGGTTCCTTTTCTGTATGCATTGTAGTAAATCTGCTGCTGTCACTTAGTTCAGCAGAAGCATAAAGTGTCTTAAATACCTGAGCTTCAATCTTAGGTATTGACAGAGCTAGAATTTGTTGGAGGAGAGCCAGGGGTCTTTTGCAAAACCACGAGTAAAATCCAAAACAATCATATGAAATCACTTCAGTAAAGTCATTGTAGAACACGGTATGAGTCTGTTCCAGGATGAAATACCATTAAAAATAATCATTCCAGTTTATTTATAAAACACATGCAAATATGCAGCTAGAAACAACTCCCAAAAGAGCTCTCCATATAGAATAATCTAAAACTTAAACTCTTTCAGGATTGATAACCGGCTTCAAATCACATTCTCATCAACCTACAGCATAAGCCAAGTGCATGTAAAAAGAAGTAAAAAAGTTTTGAATTTTGAGGGTGTGGGGATCATAAAAGTCATTATGAATACGCAGTGCTATGCAAGCACTTAACAGCGGCACTGTCAGATTATCAGCAGTCCCATGGATAATACATAAAACAGTGCAAAATTCAGCCCTAGCCTTTCACTGCTCTGTAGTCCTAAATAATTTTGTCTGGAGTGAGAAGGTCTACCTCTGCCTACATCAGGGGAACAGTTCCGCTGAGTTAAGATGTCAATACTTAAAAACCAAGTTGCATTTTATAGCTATACTGACCTTCCACATGGGAACATGTCCATTAAGTACTGGGAAGCATCCACTGGTAATTACCTCTTTGGCATTACTATTACATACACCATAATGACCCAGATCAAGGTCCCCAATTGCCACTTGCAATCAAATTTCAGTTGCTGGGTTTGGAGAAATTGCTGACACCTAAGAACTGCAGACATGGAGATAAAGAAAACACATGGACAAGAAAAAATGCATGCTTACCGGTACCTTCATTTTAAAGTCATCTCGATAGAGTTTAATGCCAATGTCAGCGATTGTCCTTTGGATAAAGCGGGAGGGTCGCAGGACAAACACCAGCTGCAGGTTTCCTGGAAATGCTCCCTGCAAGAAATATAGAACTATTAGAAGGCACATCTCTGCCTTACAGGAAGACCAAAGGAATTTTCAGCAAGTGTTTCCTAAAGGGGATAAAGGAGGTAGGACTTGCAGAACCTTGCTGAGTTCAGCTGCTAATAATACCAGCTCGTCAATGCAGCCCATTGTCACAATCTCCAAACCAACAGAAAGACTGTCCCATGGATTTTACTGCCCAGCCATACATTGCTTTCTGATATGGATTTAGGACAGAGCTCTAAAGTTTCTGCACTAATGCCTTCCTCCCCCAGGTCCAAACACTACCAAGCCCCCTTCGTACTACCATGCCACAGGTTTTCCCACTTTTTTGGGCTGTAGCTACTAGAGGGCAAAACTGGCTACCTGCAGAAACAGGCTACCCGTGTTGGACTTGTGAAAGAAGCTAGTGGCACAGAGTAATTCCTCAGGCTGACATACCTTGGAAAGGCTTTTTAATCTTTTTAAACTCATACTTTTCCCCACGCACAGAACTCAACACATTCATCAGACATGGCCCTGTCTGCAACACCCAGCCTACATCTCTCACACCCTCCCCATAGCTCATCAAGCACAAAAAAGAACAATTGCTAGAAGAGAGCAGCTAAAAAGAACTGAGAATGAAAAGCAAATCTGTCTAAATTCCTTGAAAGAACTTAAAACTTGCCTTGGTCATCCCTCCATCCTACACCTCTGTGTATAAGTGCTTGCTCCTCGCACAGCATATGTTCCTGGTAATAGATGCATAAGACCCACTGCTTTTATTACCACTGTAAATCAGTGCTTAGCTCTGACTTTTGCAAATGATATATAATAAGCTATTAAGAGTTTCTGGCAGAGATCACTTACTACCACGCAGAGAAAGTCCCTTGGGATCTGTTTCATAAGCAGGCCACATCATCACCCCTCAGTGCACTTTGTTATATTCCTCTAGGAACCAACTTCAAATTACTAGAATTTATATTGCAGTCAACCCAGCAAATAAGGAATTTGTCCTAATTCAGCAGTAAACAAGGCTGTGTAATTTGTTACTGCAGCTTCCTCCATCTCTTATTTAACACTCACGAACTTCAGGTAGGGGAGAATCTGTATGCACAGCCAGAAAATGGGAGCTAAAAATGAGCACAAGAAACTGCATTCCGTGCTGAAGGTTTAGCAAATAATTTTAATTTCTAGAAGATAAATAACAAAAGTAAGCACTTACTGCTATTCGTGTCAGGGATGCCTTGACTGCACTCCATTTGTCCCGTCGTCTGTCTATGATGATGATGAATCCAATGCTGGCAGCCTCCAGACTGCAAAACAGATGAAATAAGTATGCTGGGTTACACGGAGATCCCGTTCCAAGGAAGTGTACTGCAGCAAAACACAGCCTTTGTCAGATCACCCTCTAAGCCCATTATGAAAATGCAACATACAGTGGAAAGAATTAATATTTTGCAGAAATTCACATGAAAACTAAATCCCACAAATTTTCTCTTTCCAGCGTAAGGCTAGCAGCTTAGACAAACCGTGAATATTTTATCTGCTAAGTCTCTCAGCTGCTATGGTACTCTGCTGCCAAAACTAGGTGATACGAATAGTTCAGGATCACAAATTACACTGTGCTGTATTGGAGGCAAAAACCTCGGATTTTGTTTTCTCTGCAAAATAATTCAAGCTATTCGACACCCCATTTCAGTCTTCATTCTCCAAGTACGCTGACTTCTGACAGGGGCGCTTAGCTCCAGGGAGTCAGTATCTCCCTACTGTCACCACCTTTCCTAGGTACACAATGCTCCAAGAATTCTGTTGGACAAAACAGGAACTGAAGAGTTATATCTTGCCAACCACAGACTGGTTCTAGGGTTGCAAGTCATTCAAAAGTATCCTTTTAACATACTGGCTAGAATAACAGATACTGTTCCTTCTCAGTGCTTTTCAAGGAGGATCTGTGAGGCACTGATTTGATGCTCCATCCCATCTACGTAGACCTCGTACATATCCCTTCCTCTCTCTCTCTCTCTCAAAAATCCGCTTTGGTGTGCAGGGCTTCAGTAGGACTGCTCTACTCTCTGCCTTCCAAGAATGCTCAGAGTTGGAGAGAAGTCCTTGGAAGCTAATAAGCACACACTGAGAAAAATCTCTAGAAACTTCATTGTAGCAGGATGGTTCTAGACAAACAAGAGGCAGGCAGAAAGAGTATAAACATTGTCATAATCAAAGGACATACTGCAATCAAACATCTAATTAGAGATTAAGATCAAAAGAAATTGTATAAAACATTTTTTTGATCAGTTTTCCATTGTTCACACAAGAAGCATCCCAGGAGCACCATTTTCATAGGTCATTTTGTGCAAATTCATATCAATAATCCACTGAAGAACACCAACAACACCAACTCTGAGCTTCTGCTGCAACTCTGCAGGATCGAGAACAGCAAAATGGAAGCTGAAGTGTTGCACAAATCTGGGATGCCATGCAAGTGTTCCTAATAGTTCATGCTGGTACTAGGAAAACTTGCTGAATTTCAATATTTTACAATATTTTTTATGGCATTCCTCTGAAAATTACAAAATTCAATGACAACAGATGACCTTTCCTCTTAAGTCGTGCAACACGCAGCTCTTTAGACAGAGGACAGAAAACATGCTTGCAGCGGCACCTCTCAAGCACAGAAGAGATAAATTTGCCAGTTTCTCATTTTATATATATACAAATAAATACATATCCTTTAATAGCCTGGCAAGTGTTTCAAGGAAAGAAATGCCCAGCATGGTATCTATGTGTTTGCTCTAGACGTTAAGGAAAAAAGGTTCAGAGGAAGGCAACAAAGAAAACATGTGTATTGCAGATTGTTACAGAAAGCACGTGAGAAATGAAACACAGAAGTCTCAATCTACCCAAAAACTTGCATTGGTTTTATCAAATTGCTTCTGCTGATTGGGATCAAAAATTGCTGTGGAAGTCTGGTAGATGTGCAAGGCCTGGGCATATCAGCCTCAGCCTCCAGATGACCAGGTAGCATTTCGGTGCACAGGGTGCTTTTCCTGCCTAATGGAGACACATAGGATGAGGTCAGGCTTTTTCTGGCTGCCTTGACAACTGATGCTGCATTACAGGTGGAATGCCAGGAATTCTGGTTACATCTCAGAGAAGGCTGGGGTAATCTTACTGGTAGTTCAGGCAATCAAAATGAGCACAAAGCCACATGTCATTTTCCTCCTTTGTGTGATACATGCCCAAAAATTTCTTTTTTGTTTAGTAATTTGCCAAGAAACATTTAGGGCACTACAGAAAGAAAATTGCTAGAAATTGTAGGGTGCAAATATGTTCAGGAGTCACAAGGGAAAGGAAACAAAGGGTGGTCTTTTGCTTCTCTGTTCCCGTTTAATACCCCTGGCACAGCATCTCACCCCAGGCAAAAGGCTGGGGTGGTGTGAACCCCCACTCTTCAGCATCAGAGCTGCACCCACCCTGGGCACAATGATCTGCCAATCTCTGTGCCAACAACAGCCCCAGTTACTCTGTTTACTGCAGATGAACCTGGAAATTACAAGCCCCCAGTCCTCCTGTTAATATAACCACCACCCCAAAAGGCAAAAAAAAGCCATTGAAAAGCTGTCAAATAGAAACACTCTAAAAACCAGACTGATGTGGGCTGCACTCACTTCCCTGGCCTATGGAACAGGAGACCATCCAGCGAACACTGACTGCTGTCTGACCATCCAGTCCACAGAAAACTGGCTTCTTAAAGACAGGATCATACTCATTAACAAATACTTGAAAACTCCTACATACTATTCACCAGTTCAGACTAATCCAGAATAAAGTTTTTAAACACTTGATGCTGATAATACTAACAGTTGTCACAATTCAGTGCTCCCAAAACCAATCCCAGCACCCTTGCTTGACTCTTGTTGAAGCACAGATTCAAGCATGCTCTGGCCCCACACGGGAGGAGGTTAGCTCTTCTATTCATGGTTCTTCAAACTGCCAGAGAAATGAGTAATCATAAGATGCATATCCCACTTAGGTTTCTTTGCTCTTGCAGGGAACAGGATTTGATCCAAATATCTGGTTAACCAGAACAAATACAGAAAATGTTTGATGTGACTAATTATTCCAAGAGAACGATGTTATAATTCAACTTCCATATTCCCTACAGCGTGTTATTTAGATTGGTCTATTGTTTAGAACTAAGTTACTAGTAAAATAGTGAGATATGAAGGGGGAATTAGGTCAACGCAATTCTTCTTTCAACAGCTACATGTTTAGATGACCTTGGACAAGGCTGTCTCTTTAATACGCTTTATAAATTTTTGACAGCCATGTTAATTCTTGAGAACCATGTTAAGGCAGCAGGAAAATGGGAACGTAAGAGGACACAATTTGAATCAAACAGATCACCAAAATATGGCCTCTATTCCAAAGAAACAGAGAATATATATTGCAATCAGCATTTAATTATGTTTTCAGCCCAGACTCATGCAAGCAATTTGTAGTAACCAAATATCTCTCAGACAATAATTGAACGCATAGAATCAGGTTCAAATCTGATGTAGTTTCATTGAAACCAGTGATTTATAACAAAAGTATCCACAAAGTCGGTGTGTTAGCTGAAGTTAACAAAATGCTGATGTTGGTCTAAAGAAATCTATCATTCAACAAATATCAGGTTAATAAAACTGAGAAAAACTTGTTCTTCACAAAATTTATGATGTAGCTAAACCACAAGTAACTGTATCCATGAGCACCTTATTCACACATGCTGACTGCACATAGAAATTCCCTTGTTTTGCCCACCTGCCTGGTTTTAGAGACTAAAAGCTTTCTAAAAGGAGTGTACGTGGAGGATTAAAGGCCTAAAAGAATTCGGAATCAGACCCTTATGACCACACCTTGGTGAGCAAACTGCAATGGAAGTAACTGACAAGACAGCATCTGCCAAACACTACAAGTAGATCCGTGATTTAAACAAACTCTAAAGTATTTGTGCCAAGTAAAACTTCCGCTGTGCCCCAGACTAACTCTGAAATCCCATTTTTAAAAGTCCCTCAGATATGTAGATCAGAAGTCACTTAAAGAGAGACCTTTGCTTTTTTTTCAAGTACATGTCCGTGATCAAGCTGTTCATTTTTCAGATGTTCTCTTGGATGAGGATTTGTAACAGCAGAAAAGCATCCAGGCATCAGATGCAACAAGAATAATTAAATGGATAATAGGAACAAGAGCTTGTGAAATACTGATAGAGACAAAAAAATGCAAAAGAGAAGCAGCAAAGGAATTTTCTCATGATATTAGGCTTGGCAAGAACAGTCATGGGGGTAGGAAGAGCTAGGAACAGTGAACATACGGCAATAGGAACCTTGCTTATCAGTTGCCACTGAAAATCACAGTGTTGCAGGCCAGTTAAAGTGACAGAATGAGGAAATGAAAGATGAAGCAGATACTTATATAATGATGTGGATTTGAATACAAGAAAAGAGCAAAGGAGAGGAAAAAACCACTGAGTGTGCACTCTAGCTGTAGCAAGGCGCTACTCACAGATCTCTCCCTTCAAGACCAAGCGTAGTAACTGCAGCTGGCTGGCAAAGACAAAACCTGCAGACCAGCTGTGCCTGGCACGCACATGGGGCTAAGGGGGACAGCACACCCAGAAGGATTTATTACACAAACAGCACAGCTACAATCCTAGCTGCGGAAGAGTACGAAGAACAAGCCAATGCATGACATTTGAGAGAGATTTGTACAGGTTAAAATGAGAATCAGGCCATTAAGCAAACAATTCAGGTACCTATTGCAGTATATATAATTTACAACATTGAACGTATTACATTGTCTGAGATGAAACAGGTAAAAAAAATGGAGAATAGTCTTAATTACATAAGCTGAAGGAGGAGGAAAAGAGTGGGGAGAGAAGATGAGAAAACCACATGCTGCTAAAAAGCAAAGCAACTGAGCAGAGCACAGAAGAAAATGTGAGAGAATATCTACACCAGTCAAAATCACTCTGGCAGACTACACAAAGGCAAGCAGCAAAGAAATCATTCAGAGGTACACCTCTGTCAGTCTTGGCTGCTACCAGCTGATGGATGCAACACAACAAGGGTCTAGACAAGAAAAGTACCTTTGGACAAGAGAAAACTCAAAATGGGCCTCTAACCCTAATACAAAGCTAGACCTGAGCATCCTGCAATGTTATTCCTTGCTTTTCACCTTGATGTTCAGGAAGGCATCAATTATCTTCACCAAGATAAGGCAATGGCATTTGTATGTTTGAGTTTTGGGTGGGGTTTTTTTGTTTGTTTGTTTGGGGTTTTTTTATTAGATAGGGCTGATTTAACACCTAAATTTAGCCAGGGAAACAGAGAGAATGTCAGCAAGCGATCCTATTTCGGTCAGCACGCTGAAAGGAAAGGCCATACCAAGGTCTGAATGTCATTTAGCACTAAGGGATGCATGCAGGCAAAGAGCTGTGGGGAGAAGCCTAGCCAGCCTAGCCAAGATGGCAGCAGCAGGGTAAGTGGATGCACAGCTGAGAAATCCCACTTGAGTGTATACCCAGAGGATAGGAGGTTGTTTAAAAACAAACACACACACATGCTCTATCAATGTTCTCTCAGTGTCAGTACTGTAACATCTCTACCCTCATTATGGAAATGCATTGAAGTTTTCCAGTTCTCTGAAAAGAAGGATTTGAAGACAATCCTGCACAGCAGATAAACATGAAGTTTACCTCCAAATCAAATTCTGGCACATTTGCCTAGATCTACAGAAATCTGGCACAGATGTTCTCTTTCCCTGAATAAAACGTGTGCAATCAGCAGAGCTATTTAATCCTCAGCTCTGAATTCAGGTTACCCCTCAAACACTGATTTGAGGAGGAGAGGAGGTATTGAGTTTCCTGACCTCTTCTGGAAGGAAAAGGGCATCTGTTCATCAAGTGGTTGACCTATGTCAATTGGAAGAGAAGGGAATTCTGGCCATGGAATAAAGCAAGTAAAAAACGACTTTCTGGAGCTATCTATTGTAAGCATGCATGCATAGAGGTATGCCTGCACGTACACCATGTTACTCAATGTTTGTGGAAGCGTACATATGTAGACTCCTTTGGTGGAATACTCTCTGAGCAGGTGTTGAACCAGAGGGAAAATTAACCAGATTACAAAAGTCTCACTGGGCTGATCTTCCACCCTGGAGAGTAGTTCATGTTTTAAAGCCCAGAAGTGCAAGGTTTACTTACAGTCCACCCCAAAATATTGTGGTATGCCACAGCTGCTAAAGCAAATTTGCTGAGCAACGTCAAAGACAAGTGCATGCCTGTGCATCTGAGTAATATTTGCTGTGTATCTTTTCAATGTTTTGTCATATTGGCACAGAAGATCAATCATTCCAGATGCACTTACAAAGTAACTAACTCACTAAGTGATGTCATCTGCGATTGCGGATCTTATCTCCACAACTACAGGATACACAGAAACAGACACTATGAAAGACAGATATTGTCCCTACATTTGCCTGAGAAATGATGCTGATTTCTCTCATTAACTGAGCTATGAACAAGTAAGTATCTCCTATGACAAACAGGATGAACTGCTTTTCAAACTATACTTCCTCTTACCTGACTCATCGCCATACCCTTTGTAACTCCATAAGAGTTAGAGACTATCCTCTTCTTAGCCACTTGTTTGATACCTGTCCGTCTTCCTTGAGAATTAAAATAAAGGGTGAACTGCTAGCAGTGAAATAACATGTACAGGAATGATGTCATAACGTAATACACACAGTAATATATATGTAGTACAGTAGTGCTGATGAAAGCAATGAATGAAGCCCCTTTAACTTCTTGCTGAGATGTATGACAGAGAGACTCTCTGTGCTTGGATCAGCCAACTGCAGATTAAAAAGGCTCTGCCGCACTCAAACAGGTCCCCTACTTATGCCATATTAAGGTTGTACTTCATATAATTATGTCATAAATCACACAACCAAAGCTTGCTGCTCAGGTTCTTCCTCTTCTAAATTAATACCCTTGTCCCTCACCATCTGCATAAAGCATGGTAAGTTTCCAATAGTGATTCAAGAAATGCAGCCAATCTTTCTAAAAATCACTGCAACAAAAACTAACAAACTCCCTGAAAAATTCACATCCCTACAGTGTGATCTATGATTGAACCTAAGAGTCAAACCAATGTGCTGGTATGCAGAAAACGTGAGTTCAAATCCCAGTTTGTCACTGACCTTGAACAGGTCATTTAAACAGAGTAGTCACTCAACACAAGTTTTGGTGAGCCTGTCTGTAGCGTAAGATATTATTTACACATACCTCATCACCTGTAAAGCAGATATATTGCAACTCTCCTGATTTAAAAAGTTTTGAAACTTAATTCATCATTCTTTGTACATCACTCTGGGATTCCTCAGGGGAAAACACGAAGTTGATAAACTGAATCAAAACAAAGGTCCATCTAGCCCAATACGCTGTCTGCAGTGTTGGTAGGTAGTGGGTACCGAGGCAAAAGCAGAAGGAAAGTGAGAAGGACAATCTTTCTGTTGGTATATTCTCCCAAGTCCCAGCATCAAGGAACATATGGATCTCTTCAGCCAGAGTTTGCATCTGAGCCATTGTGTTCAGCTGCCACCGATGGAGCTATGCTTCATGAATTTCGCTAATTTCTTTAAACACACGTGTACTTCTGGCTTTCACCCAGGCTGAAGAATCATAAAGCATTTCTGTCTATCATGTTGACAATTCAACATGCCAGTTCCCCAACATNTGTGTTCAGCTGCCACTGATGGAGCTATGCTTCATGAATTTCGCTAATTTCTTTAAACACACGTGTACTTCTGGCTTTCACACAGGCTGAAGAATCATAAAGCATTTCTGTCTATCACGTTGACAATTCAACATGCCAGTTCCCCAACATGTGACAACATTACTGGGAATCACCCACCGGCACACTAAATACAAGGAACTGGCAAACTGCTTTTGTGTTTTTCTCAGCTACTATTGCTGTTTTATTAACCCTGAAGCTGGTCATCCTCCAGGTCCCGAAGCTAGTGAAGAAATACATGGCAGAATTTCTCCTGGCAGAACAAAAGCCCTACCAAGCAGTGAAACAATGAAGCTGTTAAGTTCACAGTGCGTGGTTTCTCTAAGCTTGCTTTGGCAAGTGGGTATGGGGAATACATGTAGGTAGGAGCTGCAAAACTTCTTACTCAGAGTTGAAGGAGGCACGTTTTCCCCTCATCATCCTCTAAGCACCTTTATACACAAGGCCACAGGAAATAATGAATCCCTGCTATGCTTCTAACTAGAACAAACAGCCATAGTCCAGAAACAGGATCAGGGGACTGAAAAAATATTAAGCTCTCTTTTTGGATAAACAAACAGTAATTCAGCAGCCATGCCTTAGTGCATATCCTCAGAGCAGTGGAAGTGAGTTTGTTTCACTCTCCTCGCACAGCAGCAGGCAAACAGCAAGAAAAACATCCTAGCTGTGGAGCAATCTCCCAGTAAATGAAGCATCAGAAAGCACATGGTGCTTGCCAGGATCCTGCCAACAGGGCAGCTAGCTTGCTTTCTCAGAAAAGAGAAAGTTTGCACAGAAAGTTACATTGAGAGAACAAGCAGTAACCTGGACCTATGTAAGTATGGCTGCTTCCAAATGTAACCCTTCCCTTGTTACATCCAGTGCCCCTGAGAATTTTCAGAAGTAGCCCCTCTTAGCTCCCTTTTGATCTGCTATCTTTACTGCTGCTCTTCACATCTACACCCCCTCCTGCCCAGGTGAAGCCCTGAACAGAAAACTTGTTGCGTGTGAAGGTTTCTTTCCTATGCAAATGATGTAAGTGGTCCCTAGGACCTCCTGTACATCAGAAAGTTTCATACTGACTGGATGGATGCAGAGTCACTGGTACAATCTGGTAGCACCACTAAAAGCAATGAGCTACCGAGGAAGCAAAGCTCTCTAGGAAATCACAGACATTTGTGCTTAGCCTCACCTGGGAATGCTGGTTAGATATGTGACCACGTTCAGAAAATCTTCATCGGGTATGTCACTGAATCCTGCAAACTCTGGAAAGGTTATAATAGGTGCCCCATCCTTCCCTCTTCCTCCTGCAAAAGAAAGTTTGTAAAGATTAGAGGGTGATTTTATGCCTTTGGACAGACTGATCAGTGCTCAAAAGGAAACACTGGCACATCCCTCACTGAAAAGCAACCAGATCTGGTACACATATGATCAGCTTCCCATTTGATATTACAGCTCACTATAGTTTCATTACTTCAGTTTACTCCAGCTGGGATTCTAGTCTCTGATGTTTATTCTCAGCTTTTTCATGAACCTTCTGCACAATTCTAATTAAATGCCTTGTTTAGTTCTTTGTTTCCAATTTCCAAATAATTTATTATGATAATATTACAACATTTCCCTATGTATAATAGATACAGCACTCCTTCTATACATTGAAGGAAGTTAAGTAATAGAGCATACAAGCTTTGAATACACACATATAGCCCATAATACTAGCCTAAGACCAAACCAGTCTTAGGTCTTTCCATAACAAAAAAACCCACTCAAAGTGCATGGAGTATTTAATCAATGAGTTTTGCTCCCGTCTTGTTTATTTGCATCAAACCTCCTTAAAAAGGACAGGAAGGTCATAAGCAGCAAAGTCAAGGAGACTCCCTACCTGAGGGACTCCCTGATCCAAAGAGCAGTATTCAGACTCTGGTAGAGATATGGGAAGGATGGAGCTGAGCCCCTTATAACCCAACAGTTACAGTTCTCCCAGACTGTAGGTTCACAGAACCTTTACAGTTTTCCCGACAAAATGCTCACCTCTAGGAGATGTTGTAGTACACAGCACAAGCCCTGTTTAATTGCAGGACCAGTCTTGGTTCTGCTAGTAAATCTGGGCATCACTCAAACCACACAGACGTTAACAGGGTTTTTCTTATCAACTTGGACTTGGAGCAGAGATCAGACTAAGAAGGCAGCAGCACGTAATGGAATACACTGAAACAAAGCTTTTGTTTTGTTACAGGTACCTTATTGCTTAGCACTGCTTATGGCATTAAGGACCTGCTTTTCCCCGAGTCTTTCTCCTTCCTCTACAATTTCTGTGTAAGGCTATTTTTTGTACCAGGCTGAGAAATTCTCTACAAACCCAATAGTGAGCCTAGTCCTGCAGCACACACAGTTTTCCTAGTCATTTATCACCCACAGAAGGTTTTTGTCCAAGGAATAACCATGCTCTGGGTTTCCCCTTAGTTAATGTGAAGCTGTAAGAGGGAGACATAAAATGACCTTCCTCAAGGAAAATATCCAATAAGCTATCACATTTGGAGCACAGGAGGAAACAGAGACTCAGGGAAAAAGTATAAGTCCTCATTCCTTGAAAGTACCCTTTAATCCCCATAAATGAACCCTGTTTCCTGACTTTTCCCATAGACCATTGCCTTTCCTTGCTGATAACCACAGCTGATGCCACATATCAGTTGCTCCTGCTCCTGTTTTGGTGGTCATTGCAAAGAGCTGCTCCAGGAATTCCTACCTATTTCTGTGTAGAGTGGTCAGTCCTGATCCTGTCTCTGCCCAACCCCCCCAGGCTCAGTTGGATTATTTAAGGTTCCTTGTGTGCTATTCAGCCATGGAGAGCTGGGATGCTGAGGAACACAACGTTTGCAGGAAGTAAAAGTGAGGGGTCTAGAAAATAGAAATTTTGAGCAAGGAAACATTTTTTCTTCTTGACATTTGGTGACGTTGTGGCTTTGTCAAGATGTTACCTTTAGCCTCTAGTTTCCTTTCGAAAGGTGGATTATTGCTTTAATGACATCTGAAAATGACTCAGTTATGTTAGATCATCCACTAAACTTACCCTGCTAGGAAGAAAACAGGCCCACAGAGATTCAAAAGGCTTTCAGCCAAAATGCAAAGGAATACTATCATTCACACCGCACTGAATTAGGTTTCAAATGCTGAGCAGAGCCATGGCCTCTACATTGACCTTGGGATAAGGCTGATGCATGGCAGCTTGATCTCAGGGCACTCTAGCTGCACTACCTGCAGTCAGCAGTGACATAGCACATGCTGTTGTGCAAATTTAGTCAGGCTTTCCCCAGACTATTGTACTCCGGAAACCAGGAACGCCAACCAGCAGGTACCCAGTTAGGATGGTTTGTACAGATTCTTAGTGACATCTTCTGGACGCAACCAGTAACGGCCAGGAAAATGTAAAAAGGAAGCTGTGCTCCATCCCTTCTTGCAGAGCTCAACGCATGCCAGGGTATTTCATAGATGGTTATATTGTATGCATTCACATGGTTCCTGGGCACCATGCTTTCTCATTCATGTATTCCAGATACATGAAGATACACTAAATGGGGGAGATGTTGCAACATGGAATATTTTGGTTTAAAGCAGTAATTTTTGCCCCAGGATGCCCCTGCTATCAATCCAAAGATTCCCCTGGCTCTCCTCCTTCAACACCTGATAGTTTACCTGCAGTTATACTCAAGATTTCTCTAAACTACAAGTTTCACATGGCACTTCTAATGCTCCTGCTGGCCAGGGTCTATTTGTGTCCCTTTTATTTTCTCTTTCTCTTGCATCCACATTCATTCACGTGCTCTTCTTCCTCTGGCCTCTCGTCCCCAAGCTAGATGAGGCAAGCTGATGGTGTACTGTATGTATGTGAGTGTGTATTGTTATAGAAGATCCTGTGTCAAAAAGCCATTCAAGGAATCAATGTCTGTTGGCAACAAATCTAGGTCACTAGGAGCAGCTTCAGACTGAGCATCCAACTAAGAGCCAGGAGCTCCTTGCCTTTGACTAGGCCACACATCCTTAACAGCTCTTGGGCTCCATCTCATTCTTCAGTGTGCAGGTAGCACTAACTGCTGCAACCAAAACAGAAGAACGGTCAGGAGTTCATTGAATACAGCTGTATTTCAGACAAGGAAATAAACAAGAAATCCCTCAGCTCCTGCCACACCATGGAATTGTGGTGAAGTTTGAGGAAGTTTTGTGACCAGAAGTTGTTAAGTACTACCACAAGGAGAAAGCAGGAATGCCTGAATTGTTGGGTGACAAGTAATAACACAAATACGTTAGGAATGGGTTGTTCCTGCCCATATCTGAACCTTGAGCAGTATGGCTGACGAGGGAAAACATATCCCTTTATCCATGTATTTAGCAAGGTAACTAGGGTAGATGTTAAGGGATACAAGTGAAGGCTCCCGGTATACCAAGAGTGTCTGGAAAACTCTCTCCTCTGGATGACAGAACAGTTCCATGCACCTAAATGTTAATGTCATCTAAACAAAGATTTGCTGCAGTATGCAAATTTCTGCAGAACGTGAATTGACAAGCTGCAGCCCTTTTCTTCTGGGCCATCAACCTTGCTTCCTAGGGACTTGCCACTAGATTTCTTCCAGTCCTTGAAATACTTTAACCAGCTACTCAATGTCTTGGAAGGGCAGAGAGCACAAACTAAAAACCAACAGGGACAGTGTTCACTCAGTTTCACAGCCATAAGGACTAAGTGCGTGGAATTTGTCCCCAAGAACCCCCTATATACAATCCTTGAACTTGCTAGGACTGTGCATAATCCCCACACTCTTGGGCATCACTTGTGAAAAGAGCTTAATTGCCGAACAGAAAATTTTACAATCCATTATAAGTAAGACAGAAAGGGACAGAGCAAGCTCCAGCAGCTTCACAGAAGGTCAAGAGGAAAAAACAGTCCTTAAGGAGAAAAAAAAAAAAAAGACAGTTTAAGTAGAAAGTCAGGGCAGGAGAGGGAAACAGAAAAGAAGTGCTGAACAGTGAGCCACGTGAACACAGCACAAAGCTGAGAGGGTTACATGACAGCTAGCTGAGGCATGTCTGCTCTATTCTGCAGTGTCTGTGCAGGAAGATAAGGGGGCCCAAACCTGCCAGGAGCAAAGGAGCTTGATGAAAAGCCAGAGCGACATGAGGCACGAGCTCACCTGAAGAGCACCATGAAAGAAGCCAGCAATAACTTGAATTTAGCGCAGTCAGAAGTAGAAACAAAGACATACTGAAAAATAGATATCAGGAGCACGGCCATGCCTGGCAGCTGTCTTCATCCAATGCACAGGCCTGTCTCGCTGCCTTGCAGCTCCTCCAGGCGCCATTAGATGCCACTCTGCACGCAACCCAGCCACCTCAACACCTTCTGGCAGCTCCGAATGCTGGTGCCAAGCCAAGGAAAGAGCAGCTGGTGGCAGTGACCATTGCAAGCAGCAACCACAGGAACTGGAGGTTCGGCTGGCAGGAGGGGAAGCTCACGACTATCCTCTGGCTGAACTAACATGGGGCTCACTCTTGATGCTGCCTTAGGGGAGCCAGGCCACCTGTGGCAGTGTCCTTTGCATCACTGCTCCTCAGTCAGACCCCAGGCTGCTCGATCACAGCTAGCCCCAGAGTTGTGCCTGCAGAGAAAACTCCACTGGATTTTTTTTCTACCATCTCCTGATGCTCCTCTCGCAGATAGCACCCACAAACGCAACACGTGCTGCCACCCTGGTTTAGGGTGGAATTTCCTTCAAGAGGTCCATCTCCTTTCTGCACTCTACCTCTGCAGATAGCAACCTGCCTTGCATCCAACCCAAACTCATTGTGTCAAAGTTATAGACCCACTGCTGCTTGAGGAAGGGCATTCTGATTGAAGATCTTGATGTATGATCATAAATAATCAGCAAGCAGTTAAATCATTTGCATCAGGGTCACACACAGAGGTGCATCAAACTCAACAATCTGGAGGACAAAGGAGGCAGATGGCATCAGCAGGAGCTGGAGGAGCAGAAGGATGGACTGCCTGGAAAAAGGCAAGACTTAAGATGAAAAGGTGACAGTTAGCTTGACCTTCTGCTTGGTTTGCCACTCAGAATGACAGCATCCCTTTCCTCCTCTTCCTGGGCACTTTCCTTATTTTCCACCCAAGTTGCCTGCTGAACTTTTCCTTCCCTCTTGTGGCCCAACAGCAAAGGGACAAGAAGAACCTGAGTGACAGGACAGAAGCACAGAGTGAATGTGGAAGGGAAAGAAAAGTAGGAGAGATGGCACACAAGATGCATCAGGGTAGTACAGGTCATGGTAATGGGACCATCACTCACTCTTATGTGTGCCAATTCCCCAAGTCACAGGACACAAAGCAGCATTCATAGTTGCTCCTATTAGATAAACTTTCCAGCTGCCAATGCAGCCTGGCTAGCTGTTGCAGTGAAGATGGTGCCAGAATCCAGCAGTGGCAACAAAACAGCTGAAATTTTTAGGGGAGGAATATGCACAGTGGAGGATGGGGTATGGCAGCAGAGAAAATTTAATTTTGCTTTGCAGCGTAAAGGGTGTGATTGACAAATGAGGTGTGAGTGCTGATTTCTAAGAGCTCTCACAGCTGGAGTTACATGTTGGTATGACAGATGTAAAAGCAGCAAGCAATCACAACTGCAGGCCAGGTTCCTAGACACGATGGGGCTCCTAGGAAGTCTCCCACTCGCCAGTTCTAGCCCACCTATGCCTCCTGTCCAGGCACCAAAAACACCCATGATACTCAGGGGCTACATTTAAGTCCTGTTTCATAGCCCGCAGCTCTTCTTCTAACACCAATAGCTACATTTGTAAAGTAACATCAAACCAGAGCTTACCAAATATGATTAATCCCTAGGGAAACAAAAAAACCACACCCAACCACAAATAGGCTATGGGCAGGAGAAGTTCCAAAAGTTTGTCTGCAAGTTTAGAATGCACAGATCCCCAGCCTGCCAAATACCAACTCATCAGTTAGTATTGGAAAGTTTTCTTTCAAATTTTGCTGATACATGCAGGCTAACTGCTTAGGTCTGCCCACGTGCAGAGAGCTCCCTTAGTCACAGCAGACCTGACTACAACTCATCTCCTGGTCAGACGGTTGAAGGGTTCAGTCATATCTTGGCTGAAGTTTCACTGCCTTGGTCAGATTTTGCTTTTTCCAAGCTCTCTTATTTTGTTTTTCCATGTTGATTAAACATTGTGAATGCTAAATTTCTCATTAAGGTTAAGTCATGCTTCCTGGGTCTAGATTTTTACCCAAGCTCCAAACTGTCCTGTTCACAAGGTCAGGCCAGGTTTTCCAAAAGGCTCAGTTTAAACACAAAGCAGATGGCCAAATACCCTCCACGCTTTGGAAATTAAATAAACTGGCTTCAGAGTCAGTTACCATTTTCAGATGTAGTCTCCTGTCTGCTGAAGTCCATTGACTTAACAGGAGAACACCACAAAGAAAATTAATCTCTGCTAATATACTACATGACAGTTTGTCTAATAAATTCATGAATTAGTAACATGATCCATTATCACTGCAAATGGCAGACTGGGCTCTTTGACAGAGTAATTACAGATAACAGGTTGTGAAACTGCAGATAAAAAGGGAGGGTGTAGGTAGTAGCAGTTCCAAGAACAGATTAGTACAGTGGGTTATTAGTCTGTCAGCAGGACAGAAACAGTATTTTACCAGTGGTTCTCCATTCTTCAGTAAAAACTGGTGTGTGTTAGAATAGCTAGGTTTTAAGTACCTCCCAGCTTTGTGATCTAATTCCCTTAACAGCTGCAGGAAACACATAAACATAGCTGTGCACTCCTATGTTGTCACAGCTGTAGTCCCATAACTGTGAGTCCAGTTTTCAGGGAAAGGAAGGAGGCAGCAGTGGTTTCAAAACTAGAATTTAACCACTTTGCTAGATCTCACAAGCTAAGCAGCGCTAGATCAGCACATTGAAAAAGATATGACCAAAGTAGAACTGCCTGATTAGGGACAATGTCACACTACACTGCAGCTTTTTTCATGACCACAGTGGACCAGGGAAGATTTGGAGACCTCCCCTGTTCTTGGCATCGACAGTATAGCCTTGGTTAGCCTGGTAGCTAGAGGGCCAGGACAAACAGGAGCCTGTCAGTATCTAACACATTCATTATAACTAGAACTTGACACAAACACCAAACTTATTAGGCTGGTTACATAGTTCCTACCATCTGCTGAGACTGCAAGAGAGTCAGATCCTCTTCTAAGAAATTTGCACACAGCAATAGTAGAGGAAAGTGTTTCTAATGAGTCACATCCAGAGAAAACAAAGAGCCTTTGACTTCAATAGTTCTACTTTTTCTTTTCTGCTTTACTGCAGGGGAATGTTATGGTTTCACTACATCTGCCTCGGCCACCAGCTGTTAATAAAAAGCTGCTATTAAGAAAATAAATTTTCATTTATAACAAACTCTGCAACAGTCAACCAGTTACTTTCATTATCACTGGATAAATGGATCTGGGGTCCACAGGACTGAACAGGAGAGCTCGACAAAGCTAGAGGCTATGCAGTAGCACAAATCAGACTCACTGCTAACATCCTCCAAGTTCTGCATGTGGATGCACGGAAGACATAGCTAGCTGCCCTCTGGAGGCTGCAGCCTACAGAGTGAAAGAAATAACCCCAACTAGAATAAATCAGCATATACCATTTTCATGAAGTTGTTCAGAAAAACATATTATATGCCCCAAACACTCTACAAGTAAGTTGGGAGTGTTGTTTACTGCCCATGGTGATGGGGACAAAGAGCAGAGAGGGTTTTTTTGCAGACAGAGGCTACTGAGCTGGAACTTATCAGCATGGAAAACCAGGGAATAGGCTAAGTATCAGGAGGTTTTCAGTCTCTACGTAGGCAAGCACTAAAGCACAAAAATATTTGTGGTTGCTCATGCCTAGCGAAAAGTGGCATGCTTTAAGGAAAAGCTGCAGAGCTGCCGGGGGCGGGGAGGGGGAAATCAAATGAGGTCATTTATGTGTGAATTACTTTAATAAGTGAAATGAGGCACAATAGTGCCAAGATCTGTTCCCATTGGATTAAAAAAAACCCCAATCTTTTACAAAGGAAAATGAAAGCTACATTTAGAGAAATGCATTTTTGGAAAGTATAGTAATTTCTGGCCTGTACCTAAACCTCAGTTTGCAGGAGGCAATGAAGGGATAGTAAGGAAGATCCCTGTTGTTACATTTTACCTATGACCCACCAGTGTCACCAACAGAATAAGTTACTGGGCTAAAGGGACCGAGTAGGTGGTTTTATGTTCGTGATCTTCTTCCAAGGCCACCATGGGGATTTCGGAGTGGAGGTACCCAGGTTTCCAAATTTAGCAGTAAACTTCAGACTGAAATCAACTTAGAAACTATAAACTATACTGCTCTGTTTCTTATTAGGATATTATTTCTGGACCATACAGAGGAGATTTTAGATAAGCCTGAAAAGTCTTCAAATGGCATTTATGTAGATGGGGGCATGAAAGACACCTTTTCACTCACTTTTGTTGATTGTTATTAGTCCTTGTATGCTGATGAACCAGTTATTTGCACATCCCTAACAAACAAGCTCCTCAGCCCTGCCTTCTATGAAGAGTTATTTCCAAAGTTTTTGAGCACCTTAGGTTTAAATAGTCTCAGTTAAACATCTTTCCCATTGCTTCCAAGAATAAAAGAATTAGATCAAATGCGAAGAGTTGAATTTGCTAAAATAGCAAGTGAGAATACAGGCACTGCTGAAGTAATGAGTCCATAAAGAAATATGAAAATACTTTTTCATATTTACCCTTGACATTTCTGTGCCATGTTTAATGTTCTCGCTGGAACTGGAAATGGGTTTTTCTTCCTGTTTAGTAAACCAGTTTCCACAAGTTGTTCATTACATGCCATATGTAGCTTTTATTAATGGTCTCAAATATTGCAAGGTAATGGGGTTTAAGAAAAGCAGTCCTCCACATTTTAGAGGCTAGGCATTGCACACGAGGCACTTCTCAACACACATGATATTCTTTACACCGATATGTGTTTTCAGGCATTTGTGTATCAGTTAAATCAAAGGCCTTGAAAACGATATTGGTTTCAGCAGCTCTGCATGCCTGCTGAGCAGAAGAAGCAAGCAGAGCATTCTAGAGAGACCAGCTGATAAATGTTTTCTTGCTTACAAAGAGCAGACAAGCATCCAGTTGTGATCTGACTGAAGTTATCATCAAGACCCAAAAGGAGTTGAACAATAATTAGATTCCCTGTTCCCTTCTGGTATTTAGAATATTTTAAAGTCAGTTTATCCCTAATGAAAGGAATCTTAGTAGCATTCTGAAGCAGTTCTTTAAGTGAGGATTGATTTCAAACTTGACAACAGCACCTAGTTTAAAACTGTTGTCTCCCACCCATCAGTCATTATTTTTTCTGTAAATCAGCTAGCACAAAGCGAAAGGGGTGCCCAGATTTCCCTGACCACCAAATGCTTCTGACACCTTGTTGTGGTATCTGTACACTGAAATCCCTGGCGGTCAGGTGTGGAGCACTTCACAATAATACCAAGTTACTCGCCATCCTCTCCAGCTTGGTAAGGCAGAACTATAGTAAGCACATTGTATGCAGGCAAATGCCTCGACAGCCAAAGGAGAATTCTGCAACGTTACCTCACAAAAATTGTTTTAGAATAGATGCTACACTAGCATTTCCTAGTTGCCCTGCACTGAGTACAACGGTGGAATGCAAAAGGTTTGAAGAATTTTATGTAGTTGTCGACATTGTTCTGCATGCAGGTTTGTGTTTATTAGGAATTCCAGGAAGATGTGACCCTGAGGTGCTTTATTGCAGATGAGAAGGCAGCTAGTTTCACCTCTGCTCAGTCAATACCCTCTGCCAAATCAAACTAGTTAGCTGTGGAGCTTATGAAACTGCCACAAGATGCTACCTAGAAACCTCCAAAATCAAGTTTTAAAACTCAGAGCCCCCAAAAGAATTCTGAGTAACTTAAGATTTGGATTTCATTTGGCAGCTTGGAGCGTACTTAAAGATGTGAAGATGCAGGAAGGATTGGGCCTGCTGAGTTCATCGTTTACAGAGCTGGGCCTGTGTACTCTCTGTGTATCCAGTGTTCCTCTCCACCAAGCAGAGAGGGACAGGCTGTCCAAGAGTACCTTATTAAAATCATCTCAGTATTTTGAGGAAATTCATGATACTTCACATTCTGTCTATGGGGAAGAAGGAAAGCAAATTCTTTATTTCCTTATTTGCAGAACAGGCAGAAATGGAGACAAAAGGAATTGCCACAGGCCATGCAGTCAACAGCAGAGCCCATTTTAGGACCCAGATATGGATTTCTCTTCCACAGTATCCAAAATAAGTATATTAAATAATTTGGCACACATTTCAGTACCAGCTATTTATTCAGGGCAGGAACTGCGTCACTCTGTGTGATTGCAAACTTCAGGCAAACAAAGGAGTATGTAATAATCAAATCTTTAAAAGATTAGAACTTTACACTTTAGAAATGAATCATTTCTAAAACAAAGGCAAATGAGGAAGAGGGGGAAGATCATGAATAACTCCCTGATAGACCAAAATATTTTCCCACAAACAAAATGCTTGGACATTGTGCAAAGATACGTACAAAAAGTTTTGTTTCATTTCTTACCCTCTAAATTTGTTCCACTCACCCTCGATGTTGTTGTGGAGAGCATGGAAAATTAACTTGCCTTAAGAAAATCAAGCACAGCAAGTTGGCATTTATCAGTTCCGTACACTGTGAATGTCTGATTCTAACAGCACTTTTCATTAGCAATACAAAAATACTATTGCAACTGCTGCAGACATCTGAAGGGTTGCAGCCAGCATGACAGATTCCAATATATTTCCAAGAGAATCCCGGAGTGTGATTACCAGCAACTTCTTACCTGACAAGATAGCAAATTGCCTGTGGAGCTGCTCTATTATATCCACTGCAACCAGCGGCCGTATGTCCTGCTGCATGATTTCATCTGTGCAAGTGAAAACAGAAATCTTCAATGAGTTAATAAAACCTTAACAACAATTTTTCCATTCTTTAACGACCCAGCAAAACAAAGATGACACTCAAAGGAAGAGAGCCCTGCTCGACTATTAGCTCAGATGTTGTATGACTGTCACAGAGAAGTTTATGATACTTACAGAGTCTCATCTTCAGCCTACTTTATCACCTTGTGATTTCAGAGAGAGCTTTTCATAAACCAGCTCCAGTAGATTTGCCAGAGTATGTCACAAGTTTGCTCAAGCTGACAGCCTGCTCCTTACTACTTCATGTTCCATATTAAGACACTGCATTTGCTCTCCCACATAAAGCAGCTTTTCAAGTCTTTGAAACAGTGAAGTCTATTTCAGATACAGTGCCATCTTCCACCCTTAACTCCCTGGTCTCTGCTTGATGAGTTTGTGTAACCAGCTAATCCAGAACAGTTTCCTTTGCTGATGCTTTTTCCGCTACAAGTAAATACATAGTAAAAGGAGGAAATAAGGGGCTGTGAGGCTTTCTTCTCTCGAAAACAAAGCCTGTTCTTTTGAACTAAACACTGAAAAGTGAAAAAATAACTTGGCGAGCAGCTGGGGAAAAATTACCACAGTTTTCTGTGTGTGATCTATCCAGTGACCAGCAACTATAATCTCACATAGAGGTAATTTGATCTCTTGCTGTAACAGGTGTACCCAATTGTTCTCCCCACTCTTCGTCCCAGTCTAGACCAGCGGCATTTACTGGGGAATATCTGCCAGCTCAATTGGTAGGATCAAGGTTTATTTTACAGTAGCACCTATTATAATTAGGGCTTTAGCCACTGTACAGCTACAGAACCACGACAGTTCTGGCTTTGTATAGCTCACACCTCTAACTGTCCATGCAACAGTGGAAGGAAGGAAGCTGGGTCCAGATAGATCACAGATCAGAGTAAAGGCAGGTAGTTGCCCTATTAGAGCATCAAGATCTTCACTGATGTCAAAAGAATGTAGGCACTGAAATACTTTGGTGCACCTGGTTTTAAACAAACTGTTCAGAAATAGAGAGGGAGGTCAGAGAGGTTAGAAATTAACTTCTTTCTCCCGCATATGCTGCCCAAGATACCATCTCTGTCTTGCTTTCAGACATTCACTCTGATCCTTTCCAGAACTAGGGATTCTAGGTTTTAAATGACACCATGCCACTTGGAAACTTTTCTGTTCAAACACCTCACTAATGCCTTGAGACAAAGCAACCAAATTGCAACCATTGCAACCAAAGCAATGTGGGCCCGCTGCTGAACGAGGCGGGTGACCTGGTGACGCTGGACACGGAGAAGGCAGAGTTATTGAATACCTTCTTTGCTTCAGTGTTCACTGCTAGGACTGGCCCTCAGGACNACACAGTGACACACAATATGGAAAGAAGTTGCAGAGACTGTAGCTGATGCACAAAAGGCTGCAATAATTCCAAGAAATTGAAAAAAGTATCTCAAGGGTGCTGATTCTGCAGATCCTCCCTTTGACATAAAAAAGTGAAAAGTCAAATTAGAATGAGTGATGGTTTTGATGTGGGACCTTCATTTCCATCCTGTTTATGCAGCCTACTATCAGCATCTCTGATTATCCACATTGCAGGTGGCAAAAAGCAACCAGGAGAGCAGAATAATGAATCACAGCCAAAGAGCTTGGTTTCAGTGATATTCATAGAACTTACTGTAATTTCAATCTACTGCTATGGCATGTATTTACACTGTTGCACAGAGTTAGCAGAGCTAAGGCTTAGCTTTGGACACAAGGTAGTTTATTTTCACTCTGAGCAGAAATACACTGCTCCAGGTAACCAAGCTGGGTGTCTGCAGAACACCGAGCCACACAGTTACAGCCCAAGAGTCCTGCATGTTGGTGTGAGCTATGCTCATTTATTTGAATGCGTGATTCCTTGTCACCAAGTATATTTTATACTACCTTTCTCATCACCTGAATGGAGCCCAAGAGTTGTCCAAGATATGAGTCTGACTGTGTCAGGTACAGTGTGCATAGATGAGACAAGCGAGACCCAAGATCTCCTGAACTGGTGGGGGGCTGCAGGTAGGGAAGAAAACAATTTCTTTCAAAAAGCATAGTGGGACAACTTACATTCATGGCTTATTCTCTCAGTCAAAACATGAATCTGCGGTAGATATTGCAACACATCAGAAGGTAGATACAGCCTCTGTAGGGAAACTACCGTATCCTCTCCCCACCCCAAGGCACCAGAACTGCAGCAATGAAAACTACATCCCAACACAGCTTCGCAGCAGTGTCTTACACACAGACTCATAACTTAACCTCCAGAGATGACCCTGTCAAAACCAAGAGTTTGCCTTTTCTCGGGATGGCAAGAAAAGGTACAAAGCCCTGTTGCTCTTAGCTGACTGATGTAAGTTTGTGGCCTGTGGGAATCCATTCAAACGGATAGTAAAGCTAAACCCAGTACATCACATTCAGCAAGTTACATTCAGTTTCTCAAAGGAAAGCCCACTGAAAGTTAGGGACAGAGAACTTATTTCCATTCTATGCCTTTACAAATATAACTAGCAATCCTATTTGTTGGGCTTTGCTTTCAGTACAGCACGTGGTCACTTAGAGGCTGAGGGACTGAACAGCCTCCTGATGTCCACACAGGTATCCTACTAACCCCAGCTGACATTATTCAAGGCAGCTGTGTACCATGCTGCAGCAGTAATCTCACTCCTCCTCCCACAGCTTTTTCTTGTCTTTATATCAGACATCCATAAATCCTTAATCCTCAGATATTAGGATTCCCAGAGTCTGTTTTATCCCCGTCTGACAGCATTTTTCTTCATGGGAAGGACACGTGCACTGGCACAGTGTCACCTGGCTTGTGCATCTGTCACAGACTAAGTAGGGAAGTCAGAGGACCCTCAAAGTAGTTTATAGCCTGTCACCCTGAGTTGCTGTATTTACCTCTTTCCCAGCCCACCTAAAGTGAGCTTTATGCTGAGAAACCTTGGAGCATCCATTGAAGAAAATACTGTTGATTTCAGCATCCAGAAGATGCAAAGATAAAAGTGACAACTGTGCGGTCCCACAGGTGAATTGGTGCACTCATGTTTGGGTGACCAGGACTGACCTTGTGCCAAACGGTTGTAAAAATGGAGCAAAGGTTTCTACAACGGATAAGACAGTCACAAGGAGGCTCAACAGAAAATGAAAATGAACTAGAAAATGCGTCACCATCTCTAGCTTCTCAGAGGCTTGCTCATCCCTCCAGGGTAACAAACCTGCCAATACAATAGCTTGCTTTTAGTGTTTGCCGATATGAAGGCATCATTAACATCAACCAGTCCTGAGCAAAACAGAAATTGCCCCCCCCCCCATACAGCTGCTTTATTAGCTTGCTCTAAAAATAGATTAGTTCCTGGCTTCTAGATAGCCTTTTTGTATCAGAAGAATTTGGTACTGTAAGGATAAAATGAAGTAAAAGAAACAAGAACCACAGAGTGCAAGTTTGTTCTCATCAAATCCCGCGCCTGGGCAAGATGAGCCACGTGGGATTTGCTGCAAAACCCACACTCAGCAAGAGACGGTCAGATGATGAGGAAGGTGGTATAAAATACATTCGGTGACTAGGATTCACACATTCAAGTAGATGAGTATAGCTCACACAGTGACATGCTGGGAAAATAAATTGTAGCAGAAGCAACTAGTAGGAGACTGAGAAAAATCTGAGGAAGCGAGGGAAGGTGCCTTGTGAGCCCAAATGGCAAATCAGATCATGTAGCTACAAAATGTCAGTAACTGTAGCCAACAGCACATGAGCTCGTATCTGCCCTCTTGCATCTTCCTCTACGACAGTGATTAAAGGTAGTTACTCTTCAATATTGATGAATTTGTAACATGCATCACAGCACAGAGCTTGCAATAGAAGTCCCAGTCCTTGGAAACATACAGTTACCTGGGGCTGCTGAAGGAAGTTTTTAATCTTTGACTAAAAGAAAAGCTTGAAAAAGTTCTTAAAAGCAAAGCAAAATACATAGGTCTGGGTTTGTTTCAAAGCCATGACATTTTGCCTAGCATTAGTGAGCATTAATCCGTTCATTCATATCTTCCACTAACTTTATCCCAGGAGGCTCCGTAGCCTTCCTGGTCTGTGTACTTCAAGCCACAAGCCTGCAGGAAGTGGTGTTCAGCCTCTTGGGTAGAAGCAATATACTATTTTCCTGTGGGACAGAAACCACAGCTGAGAAAATCCTGCCTTAGGGTGGCATGAGCTGACAGCTGCAGGTTCTGCAGACTACTTCAGAAAAACTTACTGATAATAGGCATGTTTTAATTCATTACACAGGGACCCAAAAGTCAGTGGGAAGGTTTTAAGATGCTGACAAGCCACGAGAACTTGACAACTGTCTTGCTTCGTTGCACCTTGCTAATATCTGCAGAAGAGATTAGGTAACTCCTGGTCACTTCAGAGACGTCCTGTCCTCTGATATAAAAGTCTGTATAGCCATGCAACTAAAGTTCATATCAAAACATACACCAGCCAAGTGACTGGAACATGGTTATCTTGGCAACCTTGACGTGGGCATTTCCTAGCTTCTGTGTGATTATTCTTGTGGCCTTAATTTTTTTTTTTTCTAATTGAAGGGGCAGTTGCACATAACTTCTCAATTTTAAAAAAGAAAAGAGCTTAATTGATCACATATTATGTGAAATAATGCCAATCCTCATCATAGGTCACCAACTTTGAATTATTACACTTACCATGCAGTTCTTCATTACTAAAGCTAATTGAATTTGCCAAGACAATTAAAGTGTAAATAAGGATGTGATACTAGAAGAAAAGAAATGAAACAAGTCAGTTCATCTACTCCAGTTCTCCTCTTAAACTGCTATAGATTCAAACATTAGCAGAGACCAGTTTCACTGCAGAAAAATTAGGCCTTGCAGTTTTGCTTCCCAAGGCTTTCTACCCAAGCAGGGAGGAAAAAAAAAAAAAAACCCAAACAATTACTACAGCCATCTGCCCGACACACCTTCTCCTCCCTCCCAGGTCTCTAGGGAGGCTATCTGCAACTGTGCTATCTAATCTTTAATGGGAAAGCCATTCAGCTGCATAATTCCTCACTCAAAAATTAGACATGCTTGGGCTTCCCCCCCCCCACTCGCCTATTTTATTTCTCACCACAGCTGTACGTATTCCTGCAGCAGCTCTGGGGCACGGCCCCCAGAGCACCACCTTCAGAGTTACACCAACAGCAGCTGATTAAAAGCAACAATGAATATAGTCTTGTTCCTTCCTCTCTTCTCTGGGCAGAGAAACTAGTTTACACGCTAAAGGCAACTAAGGGTTTCCGATAGTGTTGGGAAGATGGCCTGCCTGAGTGAAAGACTGGACTGCACCAAGCAGATTGGCACAGCAAGTGCCTGTTGCTCTGTGAAAGACAACCGAAGGCAACCAGCCGTAACAGGACACTGGGGTTTCTTTGTTTTTCAGTGACTGAATGCTACAACTGCCTGGCCTTCTGCTGTCTAGAGGAGGGGATTGCTTCAACTTCCCATCTGAAGTCACTAATTTTGGAATAACAGTTTACGAATTTCCAGAGCAAAGTTCATGTCTTCTTAATGACAGCCTAATACGTAATTCACAGGGAAGGGAGACAGCTGGGAGTGAAATAAAATGTTTAGTAAAATCAGAGTATGTCCTACTTCTACTCTGTGCAAGCTCAGTCAAAAATGACCCTCACAGCATTCAAATCAAAATAGTGGATCTGGGGAAGAATCAGATTGCTGATATAATGGAAAAGAGTCAGATAGGGTTAAACATAAGGCTAGAGATTTAATTTTAAGAGTATGAAAGAATACCTAATGTTATGTGTTTTTACTCTTCTTAAGAAGTACCAAAAGGCAACACACAAACCCCGAGTTGGAAAGTACCTCCAGTCCACATATCCTCCCAAGTCCTCTGTCTGCTTGCCATGAACAAGTTAGCTAAGAGTTTAGCAGAGCTAAGTTAGATTTCAAGAGTTAAACACACTAACAAGACGAATTTGCATGTCTTCCCAGATAAGGTTTAAGCCAGCTAAAAGATTTGAAAATATTCTGTCCCACCAAAATTCCCAGTGCAAACCCTTAAGCATTTCCCTTCCTGAAGGCCAAAGAGAGCTTCAAAATTATTAGATCAGAGAATGAAGCTCTTGGCTTGGGTTTCTTTTTCAAAATTCTATTTATTTCTCTTTCTCACCATTTGTGCCCCTTGTTTATTTTCTGAAAAGGTTTGTTTATTCTTTCAGCCAAGAGAGAAAAACCACAGTATCAGTTACTGATACAAGATGGCTGCGTCACAGATTGTTTGCTTTAAAGAAGAACTAACAATCCAGCTATGAACAGAAAGGAAATATCATAATTTCTTTTTATTCTTTTGCACATTCCCACCACGTCTGTTTTTGCTAACCCACATTGGGTCAACTGTAAACTAGGCCAGGAAACAAGTTATCGTAAATAAAGTGAAGCAATCTTTTTCTTAGCAGAGCGCTTCTTATCTGGGTTAGTTCTCTGCAACGGAGCTTGAACGGTACAAGTGCTGGTAAGGCGCAAGGTGGAAAGTGGCAAGGGCAGGACTACCTCTTCCAGCAGAGAATCACATTTAGATCAGCTTAGAGCAAAAGCCAAAAGGCAGCACAGGTATGTGACTGGTGTTATCTTTTCTCTCAGATCATTTGCTAACTAAGAACAACAGTAAAACCTACGGAGTGCATTTGTTTAAACATGATTTCTGTTCTTATTAAAACCAAGTTTCATAGCAAAGTTTCCCACCTAACTGCCAAAGACAGAAGATTCTTCTACAATGTTTAAGTAACTCTGGTTCATGTTTGGAGGTATCCCTTAAAGGTTTTGGGGTTTTTTTTCTAACTGTAACAGCAAACCCAACTTTGTGTACACTAACTTAGCAGAAATCTGGATAAGCAAGGTTAGGAGCAAGACTCCAACTGTCTTGAGTGATACATTGCTGGTATGGTCTGATCCCTTGAGAAGGGGCCAGATCCAGGCCATGGTGCGGATGGAATTGCCTTGCAAACTTCCCCAAGCAATGTCCATGAAAGAGGGAAATATTAGAAATGCACACCTTTCTTTGAAGAGCTCAAAAATCTGCAACCCTTAGTGTCTACCTGGGCAGGAGCTGAACTGGTGCCTGATGTGATCTTCTATCGCGCAGTAGATCTGCTCTGAAGTTTTCTCCTTTCGTTATGCTAAGTCACGATCAGTATTTCCAAAGCATTCTGCGCAGCCTAATGAAGGGTATACAGCTTTACCTGAGCTTTGCTCTGCAGCCACATTAAACATTTCTTAGGTCTTTCAGCAAAGATTGCTCAAATTACTTTGGATCACTGCATTTTTCAGTTCATGTCATTGATTAAATTTGATGTTCCTTTTTAACATAAAATTACAGGAATGGAGAGGTCACAGATTGAAGACACCTGTTTAGCGGTTGCGTTTTCCCATGCTCCGGGAGTGGTTACGGACTTAAACAAGTCGGTTTTACAGGTAGGCATAGTGCACTTCAGGAGTCTACCGTTGCCGATTTGGAAGGGGGTGAAAGAGGAGAACTGTTTATATCAAAGAACTGAAATCATGTCCTCCCAACTGGAAATCCTCCACTTTCAGTTTCTTGATTAGGTATGTTGACCCACTGCAGCAACCTGGAAAATCTTAGCATCCTAAAGACGCAAACCCATTAACACACACCTGGGCTTGAAGTTTTCTGAATGAAAGATTCAAGGGAGGCTCAAAGCAGCCATTAGTGGCAACTTCCAAAGGAGACATTTGAAGACTGTCCAAGTAAGAAGGTAAGGACTACAGGCAGGCATCAAGGAGGCAGGGACACTGGGGAGAATTAGAATTCTCAGTTATTTGCAGGTCAACATTGCCACTACATAAAGGGAAATGTCTAGCTTACCCTCAAGATGACACCAGCCATTAGCAACTGCAAGGACTTTTCAAGGACTTGCTTGCAGTGACTTTTAAGTCACAAAGAGTCCAGCATGCTTGTTCCTTACATTAGAAAAGCAAGTGAGCCACAGATTTTTGGATCCAAAGTGAACTTTCCCTAGGCTTCAGGTGATTCATCAGATCCCTCAGGCATGTGCTTCAGGCAAAGTTAAGTCCATGTGTGGCTACACTGAAACTAGAGAAAACGGACATATGCTTGGAGTCCTGTTTTGCTAAACATTTAAATACATATTAATCTAAGACAGCAACAGATGGTCAAGAATTTCAGATACAAAATTAAAATCTGAGCCCAGGGAACACCAAGACTCAGAAGTAGTCACATTGACAGTTCTCAGTCAGGCCTATCTATAGTTATTATATTATTCACTTCTGTGTCAAACTGGAGAGCAGGCTGTTACCAACACAGGCAGGATGGGTCCTTGCTACTATTATATGCAGTGCTGCTACTGCTAACGTATAACCTCTAGGGTTTATATCAGCTTTCTAAGACAACTTCAGAAGATTTTGGTATAGAATTCCTTGGGTGAAGAAACAGGTTTTGCCACTTTTTCCATTTAACCACTTCTTGAAAAACAGTCTTTTGATGTTCTTGTTTGGCTGGGATTTTTTTGTTTGTTTTTAAATAAAATGTCTTAAAAATGGATTGGTGAATAAAAAAAAGTCAAAATCTTTCTCCTACATAAGTAAACTGGAAAGAAAGTGAAAATAAGCCAGTAGTTTGATTTACTGCTGGTACATTCTACAAAAATACATTGGTGTGTACAAATTTATTTCTATAGTCACACTTCAAGCATTTTGACAGTTACTTATTGTCAGAATGCACCATACGTTTATGCAAACATCTAAGAATCCTTGGAGAATAATCCTGATAAATTGTACAAACTAATATAAAATTCTTAAAGTGTATACTCTCACTGTTCAGTTTAGGTGGCTTCGTATCCCATCCTGTTATGAAGACCCTTCTAATAATTCTGTAAAATCATAAGAGAGAGGTAAGAAATTATTAACAAATCTTCACCATACATTATGAATGATCTATAATCAGAAAGAGCTAAAGAAACACACCATTCCACATCATTTGCTCAGCAATATTTTTTCCCCCCGAAACAGACATTGCTGGATTTCACAGAGCACACATTACGATATTATAGGGGATGTTATATCCTGCTTTCCACAAAACAGAAACTTCCCTAATAAAAAGGCATTAAAGGTCACGGTTTAATCTAAGAAACAGCCTCAAGAAATTAATTCATATTTACAGCAGCATGGCACAACCCCTTGCCTAGGCCCTCAGTAATAAAAACGTTGTGATGGTTTCTAATTTTTGCCAGAGAAAAGTTAATTCATCTTCTTGCCAAAATCTGTGCTTCACAACAATACTGGATTGCTAGAACACAAATTCCTGCTCAGAGAACAGAACACAACAAAAGAAGGTTTCACATTTCCACAGTCATGTTAAAATCCATCATGAGTAACAAAAACCGCATGTAGCAAACTGCAAAGCTAAAATATATTCACTACAATACTTGGACACTAAGCTAATCAAGAGATACTGCAGACTGTATGGCAGACTTCATTCCTTTCTCCCCAGACCTTGCCAGCAGAGTTTCACAGCTGAAGCAGCATCTTAGAAAAATTCTAGCCACTGGCTCTGCTCTAAACTATTGCATCCAGCAAAATCATTTCAGAGCTTATTCACATAATTTTTGAGGGAACATTTAGACTGTTTTCTTGCTCACTCCTGAACAGATGCCATTTAGCTCAAAAATATTTCCCTGGTTACTACCATTGGAGACAAACGGTGAGCCATAGCAGCCATCACCGCTGCCCGCGGCACTCTGAATACATATTTCAGTAACAGGACAAATACTGCTCAAAGCCGACCTCTCTGCCTGAGGAGACCCAGCCACCCCTCCAGCAGCATTCTCCAAGCTGTCACCACCATCTCAGTTCAGATGCTCATTACAAAAAGCAACAGAAACACACTGCAAAGAGTGATGTCTCCCCATTAGACCCACGCACACTCACAAGCATGTGCCCTCCCTGGTGTTGCAGCCTGGCTACTCTGCAGTCCTGCAGTGGGAACGAGCTTGGAGGGATGGAGTGAGACAGCCTTCTGTGGAAGCAGTCCTGGATCTAACCAACAGTGCACCAAAGAGCTGACGCTCTCCTGGAGGAGGCTGCACAAATTGCTTAGTAACTGCTTCAACGCAAACCACAGCAGAGACCTCCGACACACACCATGCCCAAGCTTTAACCCTCCCCAAAGTACAGCTGGCTTCTTCCCTCTCAGACAGCTCTCCACTCAGACCCTCAGACACTTTGAAGGCATTCTCAGCTTAGCACAAACAAATAAACATACATCCCAACAAGACACAAAACAGATTCACTTGCTTGGACTAAGGCATGGAAAGGGCTCTCGTTAAAATAACTTTAAATAGTAGAGTATTCAGGGCCAAGGGAAACCAACAGCCCTGCTGTGAATAGCTGGCTTGGAGTGCTATGCCAAGGGCACACCCACACACCAAAGCGCAGTGCTGTCATTTAAAGACAAAGGAGAAGACTTTGCAAGACCTATGAATTTGTTTGGAAACATGAGCCCCACTCTTGGACAGGGGAGCAATCAGTTCTGCATATCTAGGTCAACAAATTCTTCAGGACTGCAAGTTTACACAGTGCATGAAGAGCGGACATGTGCTCTCATGTTGGTGTGACAATGGCATGTTGCATCTATAGCTGTCTGAAGCCATAGTGGGTCATCACTTTAGCATTAGGTTTATTGATAAAATTCTCCCTTTCCTACCACAAACACCAGCAGCTCAGTAACTTCAGATACAAGTCACACTCTACCTAGGGTACAGCAGAGCAGCTGTCCCCTAGGATGCATGATGCAGTAGTAACATCTTGTTTCTTCTACATGTCCTGCTATCACTCAGGCTCAAAAAACCCCATGCCTCATTCGTTTTATAGATAGAGAAATTGAGGCACAGTGAGAGGAATCCAGGTCACCAGTCGACCTCTGTTTCCCAACTGTAAAATGAGGAGCAGACAAAAGTTGTCTATACTGACAGCTACTGGAGTGGATCTGTCTTAAGGATAACACACCCAACATTTCCATCCTTACCCCATCAGCCAAGCAACACAAGTTATCATGATGTTTATAGTATAGCATGAGAAAACTAACAGGATTTTATATGTAGCTACAGATAAATGCTAAATCAAAGTACAGCATCACCATGCAAGGTATGAGACATGTATGAGAGCTTAAGACACCAGTAGGATTACAGGCAGACACTACCAGGTGCATAAAGGCAGACTAGGAGAGCAGCAAGATGCACATCATGTTTTCACATTACACTTTCTTTCCCCAGCCTCTCCTGAAGTGTATGCTAAACAAATGAATTTACCAGCTGTAGCGTGTGTGTGACATTACTCTCTGCTGCCTGCACTGATATAAATATCCACTCGTAACCAATTTATAATCAAAATATGTCTCCCATTCCAGACACATTTTGCTCTCCGGTGGGAAGGCTTTGGGTAGGAGATTAAGCTCCAGCTCTGCCTGCGCACTGTGAGTGGACAACGGCCCAGTTACGCACCGAGACCCAGCTCATCTCCAGTGGGAGTCCCAGAACAGGCGACAGAGTCAGGGCACAGCGGGGCTCCCCAGCAGGGTCTGGCTTAGCACACTGCCCTCTCCCAGGCAGCATTAGGAACCTTCCTGCAGAGACTTGGCCTCTCTAGGAGCAGACGTGGGAGAAACTCCAAAGCATTACGGACAAGTATCACATCATTATAAGTGGCTGAAAGTGCCAGATGATTACACTCAAAATCATTTTAACCCTGTGTGTAGACATGCTGCAGAAGTAGCAGATCCAGCTGTGGAGTTAGAAGACTAAATGCTATTCTGCAAGTGAGCGTAAATGGCTAACCTTATGCTGACGCCTGAGGCATGGGGGAATGAACTCACTGCAGAAGGGCACCAAGAAATTCCTCTCAGTCCACTGCATGCTCGAAGGAAAGCTCTTCAGGTGGCACTTTCAGTTTCATAAACTAGATTTACAAGTGTCAGATTTTTTCATTTGCATACTTAGTAAGGTATTTTCAGTGTGCATCTGTAAAATGACTTTGCCAAGATCAAAAGGCTTAGCTCTGCCTCTCTCAGTGGAGTAGTATTTTTTACTACCCAAATATTGTCCCAACAGCATACAGTGTATGGAACAGAGCAATAGTTACTGATGTTTCAGTTTTTGTTACTGGTAAGCATCTGCAGTACATATGGAAGTTTACTTCAAAAAAAATAATATTGAGGGACTTGGTCCTCAGTTGCTATAGTACATCCCAGTTTCACTGAAATAACTTGCACCATCTGACCCCACATGTTCATTTGTTCACTTGTGGGTACGGCTCTCCAAATGCATGGCAAAGAATAGCTCATACCCGAGTGCCTCTAACTCAGAGATCACCTTCCCAGATTCTTTCACTGCAGGACCAGGGGGACCACTAGGTTCATTTTGTTTGACTTGTTGAACACACAGGAAGTTCACAGAAATTGGATTAAACCAGCATTTTAGAAAGCTCTTTAATCTTATGTTAAAGACTCCAGGCGACTGCAAATCCACTGCTTCCCCTGGAGCTGGCCTAACACAAATAAATTGGCTTGTGTTTCAAAGCCCTCACTTTAATTTCCAGCCCATTGATTCTTACTGTGGTTTTGACTTAAAAAATTGATAGTTGCCCCCAATTTTATCCTTCCTCTGGCAGATCTCCTTTCTTGAGTCTAGTGATAAAGTCAAGAGAAAACAGCATCTCATTCCTTTACCTCTTCCCATCTCACCTCGGCTTTTCCCAATGCGAGCACAGGATGACCTTAGTAATTAACAGTATCCCAATTTCATGATCAGATCTTCAGTCATGTAGACCCTTGCTCCTCAGAGGCCTCCGCAGCACCATACTGTATCAAGATGGTGACTCAAGAGTTTAGACAAATCGCCTGAACTCAGCAATCCCCAATTTAATGACTCACAGAAACCGGTTCTGAATATGAATAAAGTGCTGTCTCTGTGCAGAACAAAGTTGCTGAGGCATCCTGGCTTAGAAAAAAGATGGAAAAAGAAATGTTTGGTCAATAATTCTTGTCTGTTGTAAAAGCCTGGAGGATTTTTTTTTCCCTTGAGAAATTGAATGAACTAACAAGATCAGAAATTTACACAACAAGACACCTGGGATAATCCAAATATTTATATGTAGGAAGCAGGGCTGCTAAAACCAAACTTTATTTATAATTCTTTTATACTTGAGCACCAGTAGTTCTACTAGATAACGTCCAGGTGGTGAAGGAGGAGAGTCTATGACTTAGAAACCTCACTGGGCAGGCTAATCCACTGCAAGATTCAGATAATAAATCAGCAGCACAATCTGTACATAAGACCAACATATTAGCACAGCAGAAGTGGGTCTGTAAGCAGTGCTCAAAGCAGCAGAACTGGCTGAAATTGGACGATAAGCCTCATGGGCATAACTAGGGTGAGACCTCTGCACAAAGGCTCTCCATCCACACCATTCTCCCCTGAAATCTTCTGCCCAGACGCTTTACATTACAGTTTAGGTGATACATAAAAAAAGCAAACCGATCTATTATCTTGTGGTAGTAACTGGCACAAGTTAACAAAACATTACCAATTACAGCAATCTGTCTATCCTTGTTTAATGCTTTTCCATTTCACCGAGTTGTTTCTTGTTCTGGCACGGTGGGAGGAAGGGAAAAACATAAATACCCAGAAGCCTTCCACTATAACTTGCCCTCTGGGAATTTGTTCTCTTGATCTTCTCAGTACTACTTATCTCTCAAAAGTCCCTTAAACTGGAAATCAAGCTATGCCTTCCCTATTTTCATCACCATTCTCTGGACTTTTCTGATTAGGTAAACAGGGTTCAGCATTGTTCAATAGCAGCAGAGCAGGCTGCATATCAATGGGAACAGGTGAAGAGGGACACAAACATCTAAGACAAGGATCTTCTCTTAGAAAAATCTCTAGGGAAAATGGAACATTTTATTTTAGCCATTTTCTTTGCAGCGAGAGCCAGCTGAAAAAAAATATCCCAGGTTCCCTAGGAAGTGTTTTATATTAAGGAGGAAAATAGATACTGAATGCAAATAAAACAAGAAAAATTCTGAGCAATGCATGAGGAGGCACTGTGACAGAGTCTCAAGGGGTTTAGAAATACCTTCCACTTAGACTGCAGATTTCAGTCTTCACATGAAACATCACTTACCCCAGTAAACAGCACCTTTCTAGAAAGGTCAACCATGTGGGAAATGAAAGCATTTCTCATTTATTTCACTATTGAAGTGGAGAAACTCCATAAAGTCCAAGAAATTTCAGCCTGATCTCATTCAGATGGGATTTCCTTCTGGAGATAGCACCATAGAAGCTGATTTCTATCTTTAAATCCTTAACTGCTTTAAAACCATTTCCAATACCTCAGTCCCTTTTTCTCCCTGAACAGATAGATCTGAAGAACTGCTTTTTTATTTCCAACAGTGAGACACATAACAACAGTAGAACTGAGAACAAGTGCCCATGATTGCTGGACAGATAGAACTGCAGCATTCCTCTGTCCTACAGAAGGACAAAATCAGAAATACTCTGTCAGTGCAAGAGACACATTCTCATCCTACTGGCAAGGAAGATCTTTTGCAGCAACAGCAAAATCCTGAATAGCCTCAGTAATGAGCTGCATATTCCTTAGTGTGTGCAGATTCATTACCCTGTTTTTCACAGCCACCAGCCTTGAGCGCAGATAAAAACCACACATTTATTAACTTAAAAATATATAATGTGAATGCAGCTTCAAGCTCCACAGCATGCAAAAACATAGTCTAACCAGCCAATGCTCATCCATCCATGTTAAACCCAGTAGCTGTGTTGTCCCATTGGAGGGCTCAAACATCACAACAAGGCAGGCTAATTAAGAGCATGTGAGGACAGAGGGGGCCATTTTGGCAGGAGGTGTCCTTAAGCATAAAAGATGTGAACCAGCAGCTGGGTGACATGAATAGTCATGTTAGTGCTGAAAAGACACGTGAGCCACAGTCCAAGAATGATGTATTTCATGACAAGAGGCTATGCTTTGCTTTCAGCTTCAGTATCTCTTTCGTGAGGGACTGAGAGCACTACAAGGAGAATCAGCTCTAGACTGGAATCCCTACCACATTTTCTTGCCTGACTTTCCAGAGACTCCTTCCCCTTGGTTGTCAGTTCAAGCACCTTGGATCTGCAGCTCCCAGAGAGTCTCAAGGTCACACACTGGTACTCAAAAGAGCACCATTTGTACCTCAGACCCCAGAGGGGCTTCATCACCCATAGGCCAGCTCATGCAGCAACGTCTTTCCTCTATATTGCAGGGAGCCAGGGCTGTAGAGCTCTGAGAAGTCATCACGTGGCCATAGGAAAACTGCCCTTCAAATGGCCCCTTACAGCAGAGGTTTCTTTTTGTAAGCATTCACTATTTTCACCTCTTTACATGAACAGGAGAGTACAGCCACATTTTTAACCACTCATCAAAACAAATCCCATTGATTCAAAGGAAGCCTTGAATTTGCATGACCCAGCTTGGCANGTAGAGCTCTGAGAAGTCATCACATGGCCATAGGAAAACTGCCCTTCAAATGGCCCCTTACAGCAGAGGTTTCTTTTTGTAAGCATTCACTATTTTCACCTCTTTACATGAACAGGAGAGTACAGCCACATTTTTAACCACTCATCAAAACAAATCCCATTGATTCAAAGGAAGCCTTGAATTTGCATGACCCAGCTTGGCACAGTGCTGCTTGCTATGGGGTACTGCTGATCAAAGGTAGGTTACCTGTAGGCCACGGCAGGCCTGACTGCAACCACGTGGCCTCTATTTCTGCTGTAGTTACCCGTGTGCCTTCCATCTCATCTCATTATGATATTTAGCTCAAGTGATAAAATTGACATGTAATATTCACGGGGCTCCACAGATGTGGTCTGTATGTGAAAAATGCTTTGTACTTTGGGGCACCTGAAGTACTGAGTAAGCACTAGCCAATTAGCCCTCAACAACACTCCAGCTGGATCTTTACATTGCAGAAAGGGTACCCTTAAGTGAGAGTCAAGTCAGAACACACCAGAGATCCATGATACTGTATCCACTATGTTCAGACACAGCCAGCCTGAGAAAAAGGCACATATCCACTCCTGGAGTTTGTCAATGAGTCTTTGGTAGTAGCAAAGGACTAGTAAGATGGGGAAGGCAGAATCCAAATTCTCTGGGACAGATCATCTTTCTTCCCCTGTGTTTATGCAGCACGTACTGCAAACGGAAACTGGTCTAATCTTCAAAGACTAGTCATAGCTACATCATTGAGGTCCACTATTTATGGAGGCAGGTAATTCCCACTGCTGCTACTTCACAGATAAGAAAACTAAGGCCAAAACAAGACAAGAGACAAGCACAGGCTCAGAGTCAGTTCAGAGCAGGAGAAAAGAACCCAGGCAGTGTTGTTACTACGAATTCCTGTGCCACCCTGCTAGATCCTTAGCCCCATCCTAACGTGATCATCACATGCAGAGTTGTCACTGGTGTATTCTTACAGCTCACACATCTCTAATGCATGCACCTGAAGGCACCTTGCCCCTAGCAATAACTTAAATTCTGCCCCTCCTGTGGCCTTATTGGTAGGATTTAAAACAAAAGCAGCAAAGATTCTTTCTGCCTCACAAAACGGGAACAGGCTCAGACTTGTTGACACACTATCTCTTGTCTAGCAGAAAATTATTTTCCAAGGAATTTCCACCCATAATACTATGCCAGGTCATCTCTCAACATGAGAGGCAGGGAAGGTGTTTCCCTGGGAACAGTAACCATGGCAAAGCTCTTACCAGCATCTTTCCCTCTCTACCCACAGAAAGAAAAAGAACAGCAGATGCCTGAGCTCAGCCTCCAGCAGGCCCACAGGCCCCCAGAGCCACAAGCAACCTGGAAGCACCTGATCAAAGATTCAGGAAGGAACTTAATTCTGTTTTGTCGTTTACTCGGTTACCAGACATTTCTGCCATGCTATGCTGAACTCAGAATGCCTCATTACAAAGAGTGCAACTGGAAACATCAGTGTTACCAAAAGGTCAGCCAAATACAACAATGTGTAGGTAGGCACTGAGCCCAAAAATCAGCACGGATAGATGGTCAACAGCAGCAGAGGTACAATGGGCTGGCTTTGTAGTGTTCGAACCCTGGCATTGTGCATTAGAGCCCTATTAAAGAAAGCATATGCAAACCCCAATTTGTAAGCAGTAGCTGCCAGCAGATGACCTGCTTCTGGTCCACTTCTTTTTCTGCAGAATATTCTCGATTTACCAGATTGAATGCAACTCTCTTTGCTGAAGAGCTAATTAAATCATAATAAACAATTCAACTTGAAAGCACAATCATATTACATGCTTTTGGGGATCATTTTGTCATGTACTAGTGAACATGTTATAAGTTTCTGGATTTGAGGTTTGCTAACTTATTCAAGTTAACAGAGCAAATGAAACCAAAGGGCTCCTAGGTTAATCTTTCTCTCAAATGACACAAAGTGTTCTATGATTCAGTAATCTTGATGTGACTAAATGGTCAACAGCCTAGATTTCAACTACTGTCACTCCACTTCAGAGTTAACGTGCAATTAGCACAAATTGCCAGGACACCAGCATCTTATACTAGCAACCCACTCAGAGGAATACTGCCCTGTAGCCAAACTGACTCACACAGAGCACAAAAAGCTCGACAGTCCAAGTTTTGCTGCAAGTACAATGAAACCAGAATCTTTACAGTGATAAAAACATTGCCTTTCTACACAGTAATTTAGGAGCACAGGGTGACAGCGTTGATTAGGTCATAAAGCCCACTGCCCCATCTCCTCATGTTCATTTCAAAATGGTGTTTTACATGCGCAGCAAATACCTGCTCCGGACATACACAGAAACCTCAGTGTCTAATACCCAAGTGAAATAAACAATTATTCATAATCAGTCTAGCATTCACTTTAACCTCCTCTAGGTCAAGTCACTGCAAATATCTCAGAAATATACAGCCAAGTCAAATGATGCACTTACACCTGAGTTAATATCCAAATCCAGCCAGTTGTCTTTATTTACCACTGAAACCTCAGAGAAAGCATTAGAAAAATAATCTTTTTGCAAACCTCCTAGGAATGCAATGCAGCTGCCACTAAGAGGAGATGCTATTTCTTTTAAAGATGCTGCACATACCTTTCTTTGCCATGCGCTCCAGTCTAATGCATCCTCCTATAAAATCATGGTAAGATTTCATTTCTCCTTCTGTTATCCGGACAGCGGTGAAAGGTGGATTCCTGGGAACCTGTTGTCCACATTTCTGATATCGAGAAGACATTGCCACAGCTCAGGAGACTCTTGTCAGGAATCTGCTCTCTCAGTTTGCTGGAATCCAGCCTGATTCTTCAGCCGTCAGTCCAGGCTGGTGACTTTATCCCACTTAGTTCATTCAAGGTCACCCTCGCCAGCAGGATGTTCGCCATTGCAATTGGCTAAGACTTTTATAGGATTACTGGCTGTGTGTGTTTCTCCCTCCTTGCCTTCAATATCAGTTTACTTTATACTCTCATTCAGAATGAAGGCTGTGAACCTCAGCACAGCCCATGCCCTGAATAGCTTCCTTATCATTAATTTAAAGCTATCTTATAAGCGACAATGAAGACAAAAGATCCGAGAAGCACATCACAAGATCACAGTATGTCTCTTAAACACCATGCCAGATATGTTCACAAAGAATTTTTCTTTAAGAAAAGGTTTTTCTTCATGATTTTTGGTCCCTTCCAGGCTTATGATTTTATGATTCTTCACCACTGAGAACGGATTTTTTTACTTCTGCATTTCAGCTTGGACAGTGCAAGGAGACTGCTCTGCAGAGCTGCTCACCCAATTACTCATATGTCTGGCAGTGGTACTGGGAGGCTGCAACTGTACAGAAAAGCCCTCTGCTGCTGTGCACGGTTCCTGCTTATAAGATCTGATAATCTAAATGAGCACAGTAGCAAACAGAGGACAAAAGGGAAATATTGCTGGAAGACATGCTCTGCTAGCTGTGCAGACCCCAACCCAAATTTTTTTGTAAAAAAGAAGTTAGATTCATCGGTCTGACACAAAAACAAGAGATCCGAAACATACTTTTAGAAATCTCTCTTTGAAGGTGCTGGATATTTAAGTCTACTTTTTTCCCCTTTTAACAATTACTGTAATACAAACCACTGATCGCAGAGCCTTGTGAAGAAACTAGTACTTGGGAGACTGAGTGCAGAGAGCACTCAATCTTGATGCAGTGAAATAAAAAGGAGCCTTCCCTGGGGTCTGGAGGGAATGCACAGGAGTTGCATGAACAGGCACAAGGCCAGCACTGGTGACGGTGCAAAGAATACAATGAGAACCTGATGAATCAGGGCTGAGCTGCAACCCAGAGCGCAACTGCGGGGACCTGAGCACAGAACAAGCTTCCTGCAAGGATCTTATACACAGACTAGGCGAATTTTTGCCTTCATCTGCCTCAAGCACTACCACCTGTTGGCACTTTGCATAGTTGCATCCAGTGCTGTTCAGCTCATGGCCCTCTCCGATCGCAGCTGATCTTTAGATGTGGAGTGGGAAAGGAGAAGCACAATTAATACAAACCAGATAATGAAACAGAGGGTACAAAGATACCCAGGAGAAATAAACCTTACATGATGCCGTTATTAAAATGGTGAATAACTAGATGGACAGGCATGGATGCCTGTAAGCTGAGGCACACAGAAGTCAGCTCAACCCTACTTCTTCCCCATTCCACAAACTTCTGCAGCTTCTCCCCTGCTCCCCAACCACACAGTGAGGGGTTTCAGCTCCCTAACCCAGCACACACAAACTGACCGTGCAGTAAAACAGCTACCACACCTGGAAAATAGTGTCAGGACCTCTCCTTTTGATGAAAGGAAGCTATAAAGTGAATCTGCACTCAAAGTAAAAGATTTGTCCTCCCTTCCCCCCAAAATTTGCTGCATGGCATGAAACTGGTCATCCTCCCACTCTTCACCTTCACCAAAACCCTGCCTGTAAAGTTAGGATGATGATTTATTGAGCTGATTCATTAACATTTGTAAAATATTTATTAGAGCTTCTATAGAGAAATCCCCAGGGCACTGCAATATTTTGCAGATATGGAGAGCAGTGGCACAGAAGACAGAATTAATTGTAGAAAACTGTCATCACGAGATAAGAAAACTAGAAACATAACCCAGCAGCTTCATCTTAAAGCCTTTCTACCATCCTCTTTCGTTGCAGGGCCTCAAGGTGTCCTTCCATACACAGGCAAACATGATGTACCCTGGAAAAATCACTTTTCTGACAATATGTTCACGTGCATGTCTGACCCACACAGAATAATTCCACTTCAACCTTGCACATATGTAAACATACAATGGAGGAGAATCCAGCATTTGTGACAATACAGTTCTCTCTGCCATCCTCCCTTGCATATGCTGTTCCCACTGGTATCCATGTGGCTTAGCAACAGGAGGATCTGTGAGACACTCTTCCAGTCTCTTCCAAGGGGGAGACTTGATGGTGGAAGTGGAATGCAAGAAGCAATCTGCCCTAGGCATAAACTTCTGAAGCACAGGTAGTCACAGCATGCACCAGGAAAACTATCTAAAATCATTCAAGCCTCAGTCTTTCCATCAGAAACACTGATGTGTTACAATGATAAATACACATTTCTGATGCCTGATGTATCACTGTCATCACCCAGCTCCAGACAAAAATTAACCTGACTGTAGCTGCTACACATTTAGCAACAGGGCACATAAGGTTTACCTCAGAGACTTAGTGCTGTGCTGCAAAGGCTAGGATGGATGGACAGAAGGATCTCTTCATTATCCTGTAAGTTTCATTTCATCCACATTTCATAAGCAGCTGGGCTAGCTTCTCCTGACACAGATCAGAAACCTCTGACATGGGAGCATTAAGAGACCTAGCACACCAATTACCTCTTCTGTACTGCACTGGATGTATCTGCACAGTAGATGCTGCAAGGGCTGGCTTGCAGGAATGTTTTATGTAATGTTACCAAACACACATTCAGCACGGATAATTGATTCTCCACAATTTTCCTCCGTTAGCTAAAAGGTATCAATCTAAATGAAAGCAAGTTACTGTTCTTTGCATGCAGAAGAGTATAGTGGAGGGAGGAGGTATAGAAAATAGCAAGCATGCTTCCTTGGGTCTTCTCCATAGATAACACAGAATGGAAGGGAGTTACTATCCTGCTGCTCCAGACAACCATAGCAAAATATTTGGAAAAGCTAAGGAAGAGGACATTTTCTGCTCATGATTTGCCACCACTGCCTAGCAACATCATCTGAGTTGAATAAGCAAGTAAACAAGTGTAAGGAATTGTAATCAGAAGTGAAAAAACCCAACCACACAGATATCCTCAGATGCCATTAACCAAAGCAACCTGAGAAACTGCACTAGTTCCTCAGAAATATCAGTTAGAAATATTTGAAATATCAGTTCACCTTGGAATTGGAGCTTGCTGGAAGGTGCATTTTGTCATTACTGTACGGCCAAAGGATTGCTACAAGTTTGAAGTCAACTCAGTTAAATCAGTTTAAGCCCCATATCTCTTCTCATGAAATAATATGCTTCTGCCGCAAAAAGCAGCACTCCAATGGTTGGTATCACTGTTAAACATGAAACATGCAACAAACACATTGGATCTCAATAATGCTGGGCACAGTGAGCGTAATTTCTTGTGAAGAGTCAAGAACTGAGTTTGGGAACAGCATTTATGTGCCAGAGGAAGGAGAGAGAGGAGTCTGATTCTGCCTCAGGTGTAAATGAGGCAGATAGAAAATACTGTAAACCACTTCCTGTTTGCAACTTATCCCACACAGTCATTAAAACAATTGAGAGGAAACAGACATCCCTTTTCCAAGAGCCATATAAGAACCATCAAGATAGTTTAATAGCTGAGGCTCAAGAATTGCCTCTGCTATCCATCAGTGATTTAAAAAAAAACCCACAAAACCAACAAAAACACCCCAACAGTGAGATCAGCAAGAGATACCTTTATACGTTCATGAAGACCAGAAGATCCCCCCTGCTCCCCCACCTATGCATGGTATTCTACAAGGCTGAGAAATAAGTAATCTAAATCCAATGCTGCTATAAGACTGATATACATAGAAGCTAAGGAAATAAAGGTCCATATTTCATTCCTGAAACCTCAGCTTCACATTTTCCTGTAGTTTATGTGATGCTTTATCTGAAGTTTGAACAGTTCTTTGATAGCTATGCTGAAACACACCATTCCCTTTGCATATACCTTCATGATCTTCTTTCTTCTGCCTTCCCCATCATCCAGATCATGAATCTGATAAGCCACAAGGCATTTCAGCAGCTTGATGTGAAGGTTTATTTTCAGAGCACACTTAGTGCTGTTACAGGCAACATCCATTCCACTGTTCAGCTAGGAAACTGAAACTGGTCTTTTCTATTAACTTCCATTTATTTTCTTCCAGGTAATAAAAACCAGATCAGAGTTCCCTCCTCCTCCTTTTTTAATAAAGGGCTACACCCCAGGCATTGTTCTGAGCCCCAAGAAATTAAAGGAAAAAATATCTCTGCTCTTGAAACTACTTTCAGCATACAGCATTGTTGCAATTACAGCGTGCAGTTACTGCACTAGAAGACATTAATTCCAGTGCCATATGGCTTCAGAATCTCATCACACTGATCTGCTTAAAATGATTTCCTAACTGACGAGCAAAACATTTTGGGTTACCTTCAGTAGTGGGAAACAAGAACTCTGCCACTGTTGGTGCGCATTTACTGCCACGCAAGCTGCCAGAAGCAGGAGTGAGTACAGTGAAGATCAGAAGGCAACCTAGCCAAAAACTTTTGTTGCCATCTCAAAGCTTTACAGACATCCAGGGCAAATGAAGGAATGTTATTATTATTATTTAAAAAAAAAAAAAAGAACGCACCAGTGCCATCACTGCTAGATTAGAGAAGCTGCCCAGGAGATCAGGAGAGGAGTGGAATCTTCATAGGCCAAGCAGCGGGCAGGACTTGCTGCTGCACCTGCAGGGTTTATTTTATCTAGCTCTCTTGACCTCTGCAGCTAAGTGCACATCAGCAAGAACAGAAGGCATTTCTGTCCTGCTAGGCATCTGCTCAGCAAGGACAGCAAACAGATTCCCAAAGTTACCAATCTGTAAATGGCACGGAGGTAAAGAGCAGCCCAATCCAGGGTTTAGGTTTGGGTTTAAAGTTATTCCAGTCTCAATCATGAAAATGCCTGAGGACCCAAGTGAGACCAAGAGGAGGACACAACACATATCCAAGACATAGCTCTTGGCTTAAAGAGTCAGGAGAATAAAATGAAAGACAAGTAAATGCAAAAGGAGCAGATGAGAGAGATACTGGGAAACCCAGAAAAGGTCATGGTCCATAGAACTGGGCATGTCAGGCCACTGTTCTCCTATGCTTCTAGACACCATCATCACTATGCCACCAATGCAGCGCGCACTGTGAGAGTGGTATGCACAGGCACAGTCTTTGCGCCATTGCCCTCCAGCAGCAGCATGAGGGCTGGAGAAGGATTTCTCCGGACATTAAGAAGGGAACATATTTTTCTCCTCCCTGTACTCTGCCACTGACACACTGAGTCACCTCCAGTGTGATGGTAACTCTGATTCTTGCTAGCATCCAGAGGACTGCACTGTTCCTCTTTCTCTCCCCCTTCATCTTTTTCTCCCTGCAACCAACCACTGGAGCACTGTCAGTGCAGAGCAGCTGCTGGATCCATGCAGCCAAAACCACCAGGAAAGTTCCTTTCCCTGAGGAGCAGCTGCACATATTGCCCAATGGAAGCAGCATTTTTTTGTTGTTGCAATTTATAACTTAAAGCACCTAAAGGAAAATCAGAAAGAGAGATAAAAATAGGATCCATAAGAATCACAAGGGCTGTTGATACTCAGGGCTTTTGGAATCATGCCAAATGTTAGCTGAATAGGAAGAAACAGCTTCTCACATTACAAAGTACAGTAAAGGCATTTCTAATGTTTTATTGCCATCTCACAAACACTCAACATCAGTTACTATGTAGTGTGTGATATTGAGCTTTAGGGACTATTGACTTTTTCCTGGTTGCATGTCTGTGCACTGAGGTTCACTCAGTTACTCTGAGCAGTCCACAATGAAAAAGGAGCTCCTATCTAGACTTTTCTGAACACCAAGGCTTTGAGTGATTGGACTCTCTCAGATGGTAGATATGCATCAAACACACTCCTTTCACATCCCCTAGGGTAAGGCTTACATCCTTCTAGGTAACTGAGAATAAAATCAGTCAAATAGGAGTTTCTCCCTCTGGCCTGGAAACTGTGAACTACACATTCTTATTTTTTCCCAGAACAGGGCTGCTGTCAGAAACCAGAGGTCTGTCCTGAAGGACCTGCTCACAAGGTAGTTTCTCAGTGCTGGGCACCTGCAAATGAGAGGCTGCAGAACTCTCCTCTGTGTGCACCCAGAAGTGCGATCACACAGCAGCTGGACACTCGCACACATGTACACCTAGGCAGCGGGAATGTGTCCTGCTCAATGCCGGACGCTGCTGAGCTGTTCCTTCCTCACATCCACCCACAGCCTGAACGCCTGAGCTGTTCCCAGTTTATTCTCCCCAGCTTTGTCTCCAAGCCATCAGTTGTAATGGATTTAAGGTTCTGGAAAGACACAATCTACAGGGCAGTTTCCCAAGTTACACAAAAGCCTGGCACATAGCAGAAAAATGAAGAGATGGATAACCTGCTAGCATGTGCTACATCACGTGTACACTTCATTTACCTCTCTCCACCCAGAGCAATGCATCAAGCACCAGAGCACAACAAGGCCAAGACACTGCCTCATCACACACAGCCACACTCCCAGCCCTCTTCCTTTCCTCTCCTACCAGCACAATTACTGGTTTTCATCACCCTACTCTGTCTTGTTTCTGTAACATCTAATAGTAGGATAAATTAATGATCAGTGATCTCACAACCTATTTCATAAGATTTACAGGAAACCAAGAGTTTCAATACTTCATCAAAACCTGGCAAGAGCTGCTAAAATTGTATGGAGAAGAGCCGTCTGGGATAGACATACAAAGCATGAGCATAAAAGCCTGATTTCCTTTCATAGCAAGCCTAAAATTATCCAGGGACCATATATACTAACTGGCATTATGTCCACACAGGAAAAAAAAAAAAAAAGATGTCTGTAAGTCAGCTTTAGGTGCAGAAACAGCATAGAGCTGCATCTGAAATACCTTGTTCTACAAGAGGCAGCGCAAGTGTTTCTCTGCAACATTACACTAATGCACAAAGACCTTCCCTGTCAACTCAAGTGTTCCATTGTCAGGACATGCAGCGTTCGTTATGTTGGGATGGGCTAAACACTGTATGCACAAGGCTAGACCTTCAGCCAACATAAAATAAGGACAGTGCTTTGACATCAATGGCACTGCAGACTTCAATTGCCTAAAGCTGAGCAGTGCAGTGGCCCGAGGAGGTAAGAAATTGCCTTTTAGTCAGCCATGAAACCCCACTGCAAATGCTTTCTGCTGACTAGCACAGATTATCTCAGATAAAACACATCTAAATCTCACATCCATTTACCTTAGTCCCAATAGGCATAAGTCCACTTCACTGAATATAGCATTAGATAGTGCTCTGTACTTCTCCAGTGATTCTCAGCTGAGCACTTTGGCACCACAGAGAGATTGTTACTCCCATGAAACGGACAATTTCCCATTTCATTGCCTGTAAAAAGATACAGTTTAAGAATAATTTTGTTTGTTTTATTTGAGTATGCATCTGAGAACCATTTGAAGAAGGCTTGGGGGGCGGGAGAAGCAGGAATAATTTCACCTAAAGTTTTGCACCACAAAAGCCAAAATTTGGGGAGGAATGTGCTAAAAGCAGATCCATACATCTCCCAGTGGCTTGAGAGCCCTTCATATTGGTTTATACCGAGGGGAATCTTTAAATGCAAAGATGTTCTGCTTAAAGAAGCAACAGCAAAATAATTCGAAAGCAGCTAAAAGCAGTAGGTTCACAATTAGGACTATTCTGTTGTGAAAAATGAAACCACGGCAGACTTAACATATGAGACTGTTGACAAGACCTCGAAGTGGGCAGTGGCACATGGATCAAGTGGCATGCCATCTGCCTAATTGCTCCCAAATATAGGTCTGTCTACACTAGACTTTTGATTCTCTGAGGTACCAAAGACCCATGCTTGCATTAGTACCACCTGGAGTTAGAGGTGTTCAATTCTTGTTTCGAAGACTTACAGCAACACTGACGTAGATCAGCATGGTCTCTTCTGGACCTGCAAACCAGAAATATCTGCCAGCACCATTTCAATAGCAGAGCACCCTTTTGAGTCAGCTATACTTAGAGCATGGCTCCAAATATCCTGACAGAAGTATAGGCGTATGGACAGCAAAGAAGGTTGAACCATGCTTTACCAGTACTTATGCACCACTGAAAGCAGTAATTTGAGTAGGTGACACATCTGCTGGAGTCTGCATTAGTTTAAGATGGATTCCAGTTCCCAGCACATCTGCTGCTGCACCAGCACAGACACTTAGCAGAGGCATCTCTTACTGTGAGGACTTTTGTGCCAGCTGACCCCACACTCCAGCAGAAAGTAACACCATAAGCAGAGTTCAAGCACCACTTTACTTACCTAGCCAGTGCTTCTAGACAGCATTGAAAGCCAGCTGTAGCACCCAGGAGAACATATTACAGCCAGCCTCCATCCAGCCTATCACTCAAATTAATTCTTAAGTGATTTAAAGACATTCAAAGTAAACAGCCTCTTCCTTCTCAAATGCTACTTCCTCTTAAGATACTATAATATCTGAACAGTGTCTACTTTTTCTTCTACCTCCTGTAGCTCTGAAGGCTCTGAGACCTCTAGGTTAACTGACTCCACAAAATTACTATCTACAGTCACCGTGACTGAAAGAGGATCTAATTGTTTAGTGTGCTAGTAAATAAACCACAGTTGTTGCTTGCCTCCCTGGGCTCTGAAATATCCATCCACGAGATCTCCCACAAGTAATTGTACTTCTTTCTTTCTCAAGTCTCTGAGTCACGTGAGCTGATAACATCGGACTCAGATCAGGCTTCCAGGCTGTCCCTGCAACACATGAATTTCCAGCCACCCACCTGGCCTCTAGGTCTCCCAGGTAGCCTTTCAGCTTCCTAACAGCCTTTGGTCCTCCCAAATGCCCTTACAGCTTCCCACATAGCACACACCCTTTAGGTCTCCATACAGTATACAAGCTTCAGTCCTCAGATCAGCCTTCCACACAGCCTTTGGGTCACCCATACACCACACAGCCTTCCATTCTCTCTTTTATATTTCCTTCTACACTTAACAATCTACCTTCTTATTCCATTTCTTTCAGCTAGTATCTATTTCACAGCTCCTTTGGAGCAGGCCCTGTAGCCATTCACCAGGCCACTATTAGTGATAACACCTGCTCCTAATTGGTACCTGTTTTCAGGTGGGGAAATAATAATTTCACTCTTCTTTTAACCCCTTCTTTGCTGATCCTTTGTAACATAAATTCACATAATTCTACAGCGTTTTCCTGTCTGTCCCTTGTTTTAAATATACTTTCTTCAAGAATAGCATTCAACTGCACAAAAAATAAAGCAATATATCTAATTGTGTCAGAAGCATTATAAGAACCCACCAATGAACTTTAAAATCTCAATACAAGTAATGAAACATCAGGAAAAAATCTTCAGCTGGGAACTGAATCCCAAGGTATTAATAAAATTTGTCTAAGATCAATGGCAATTACTGCAGTAAAGCTGGAAGATAAATGAGGACATATCCAGAAACATCCCTTTCTTGGTTGCAGCCTTGAACAGGGCACACAGTGTTTTTCAAATTTATTTTATATCATTTGTAGATATCCCCATCTTTTCAACACTATATTTTAAAAGAGCATCTTGCTCATTATGGTTTTGCAGTTGTTGTTTGTGTCAGGCTAATTACTACTACATACACTTTCAGAGGTAGCAGGTTTCATAGTGAAAGCTGCTGAACTGAAACTACTAAGAATGAGCTAATTGGTTGAAATAAAGATAGAACACCAACAAGGATCAGGTGCAGTGACTGATCCCAAGTATCAGCTCTGGTACTGGACATGGCAGGTATTTCAGAGAGTGTGGGCTGTGCAGAGAAAATATTTTTCATTTGGCAGCAGCACGTAGTCAGGGTCCTGAGTGCATTAATCAGCCTTAACTGCCAGCGCGTTCTCACCTGAGGCCACCACCAACACACCCTCCACCCAATGCTCCAGCTACTCCATTTAAGAAGGCCCCCAGTCCTTCTTTCCCTTATGCTGTGTGTGATGCTGTTTTCAGCTGCTTTCTCTGCTGTGCCTGACCTGAGGTTTAGACTTATGATGTTAACTTAGATCTGATATGTCATTTGAATCTGTCACTATCTCTGTTCAGGTATAGCGGGACTGCTCTCTGGGGGGTGAGCTTGATCATACTAATGCTAGTCTGGTTTTCCTGTGAGGTATGTTCCTAGTTGTTGCATTTCCTCGCACATGCTTGAGACTTCTAATAATTTTTGTAGTATTCAAATTAAGTTATCAAAATCATAACTGATGATCATATTTGCTGAAAGAGAAGCTGCTGTAAGATTAGGCTCTTTCTTATAATTTCAGGAGATTAAAAGGAAGGGATATGCTTACTCCTAAATAATAAATAAGAAAACTGGTTTTATGTAAAACTTAGACTACAATTCCTAAAGAGATCAAGAATTATACACGTGTAGTCAAGTGAGGTCCTTCTATAGTATATCCTAATTTAGATAAAAAGCTTAAATAGAGAACTTGTGTACCCAAATCTTCAAATGTTCAGCATGCAGATCACGGGCTATTTATCTCTGCAGACCATGCCTTTCTTTGAATTTGTGCTGTCCATGTATTTTGCGCTTTGGTGCTATTGTAGCATTAACATGGAGATGGCCTTGCTCCTACAGAATTTGTGCAGAGAAATGGTTACACCCTCCTGTGCCCTCTAGTTGCTCCTCAGCAAAAGAGACAGCAATGGGGACCATCTAGGTCTCCCTGGATGGGGTTCTGTAGCAAGAGATCGCAATTCCTGCGTACCAGACCCTGTAGTGCCATAAAATCCCTTGGAGAAGGGGCTTGATGGTGTGAGGCTCCTCTGCCCAACTCTGTAACACCCTGCCTTTCGGCTGATCTGAGAAAGTAAGATAAAATGGCTTCGCTCTATCCTTGAGGCACTTTGACAGTAGAAGTTGTAGCACAAAATGGCACTGATGTACTCTCTGCTGCCTTCTCTCTTGTGGCTGAGGAGAGTCCAGTGGAGGGCAACAAGGGTGCTGAGGGGAGTGGAGCATCTCAGCTATGAGGAAAGGCTGAGACAGTTGGGCCTGTTTAGCCTGGAGAAGAGAAGACTGAGAGGGGATCTGATCCATGCTCATCAATATCTAAGGGCGGGTGTCCAGAGGATGGGGCCAGGCTCTTTTCTGTGGTGCCAAGGACAAGGGGCAATGGGCACAAACTGGAACACAGGCAGTTCCACCTGAGCATGAGGAAGAACTTCTTTACTGTGAGGGCAACAGAGCCCTGGCACAGGCTGCCCAGAGAGGCTGTGGAGTCTCCTTCCCTGGGAAGATTCAAACCCCACCTGGATGTGTTCCTGTGCACCCTGCTCTGGGGGCACCTGCTTTAGCAGGGGGGTTGGGCTGGGGGATCTCCAGAGGGACCTTCCAAACCCTGCCATGCTGTGATTCTGTGCTCTGACACAGCTGCCTTCCTGAGGCCGAGAGACACACACACCCGCTTCCCCAGGCAGCAGCCCTGCTCTGGTATACTGCTGTACAGAGGAGAATGCAGGGGATGACTGTGCTTTCTGTCTCCTTCCCATTGCTGGACTGGGGAAACCTTGCATGGTGGTGGCACTCCAGGTCTGAAGGGGGGAGAGTGGAACAGGCAGAGCATGGCCTGTACAGAGCTGCTATTGCAGATACTGGGCTAGAACGGGCACAGAACATCACTGACAAACTCCTCTTGCTTCTATCCAAAGAATATTGCTCCTCAACGTGCACTTGGCTGCTAGCTTTCTTTTCCTGTTCAAGATACGACTATGCAAGAGCTCTGCTGTATAGCCAGAGAGTAATTCAACATGAACAAAAATTACAGTTGCACATTTCTGAAGCTGCATTCTCCCCTAGCTGAAAGTAAAGACAGAAAGTAGGATTTTTATGAGCTGCAAAAAAAAGGGCCAAAACGTTTGCCTCAAACTGAACTGTGACTTCAAAGTCTGCTGTGAAGCATCTCCTGGCTCCTGCAGTGTGGAAGGGAAAAGGTACTAGATTTTTGATAACACGCAAATATCTGACATGGATGAAATGGTGAGAGTACTTTTGAATCTTTCATTTAAAAAATTAGAATATTTGTGTTCACTAAATAACCTGATCACCATAACAAAGATTAATCAGATTTTCCCAGCAACCTTCCTGCACCAACTATTGGCATGTAATTGCTGGAAACTTTCTCATTAGTTATGCACCTGATTACAGCTCAGGGTCATACTAAGGCCATAGATATTTCTGTTTGAAAGGACCTTTTCTCTGAATATTGCAAGATCAATAGTATGGCTCCTATGCATGTCATCAGCTTTGGCGTTTATACTGCAAACACAGATATTGATCACTTCAGAAATTAAGCCTTGGCTTCAGAGACCTCTGAACAAAAGTGTAATGGGTAACGGTGAACTTCAGCCTCAAAACGGGGAAATATTTATAGTCATCCTTTGTCACATGAAGGATTATTGATTAATAACAAGAAGCAAACTCTCTTGATACTAATCCTAGCCACAGCAATTCTATTAGAATATGAACTGCATACCAGAAAAAAATGCATTTGAAGTGTTAAGGTTGTAACATATATAATGAACAGACAACATTTCTATTTATCATTGTTGCTAGAGCTGCATGTGTTTGCTGCAGTTCTTTCCCCAGTACCTGTCTGCCAGCACTTGCACATCCTTGGAAAGTCCTGACTGAACTGTAGATACTGCAATAATAATTGGAGATGCCAGTAACCATGAGCTAATCCTCTACCTATGTATAATTAAAATATGGCTGTTACTTTAAAGGTCTCGGAATTTAAAAGCAACAATCACTCTCTTGAAATACTGAAAGGTACCATCTCTGGTTTTAGATTTTCTTCTCCTCCCTATGTTCCAGTATCTTGAAGTGGTTCTCCAGTGTTAACTGGGAGTCACTCCTATGAAAACTCTGGAGTTCAAGGCATGTATTCAATGAGGGGAGTCAGATTCTGTCAGCAGCTGTTGCCTGGCAGACTAAAATGCTGTACGATAGCATTGTTTGCCTTGTATTTATGTCTTGGAACTGCAGATAACTGCTCTTGTATCTGGACCCAGCTGTAGAGAATTCATTGCCCAAGGGAAACTGGAAATCATACAGCTCACAGTCATGCAGAGAAAGCAATAGCTGAATGGTTTGCAGCCCCTCGTATCTTGTTGCCCTAGGCAACAGCCTGCACTGCGGAAGTGGCAGATCCAGCCTTTCTCATAAGAAGTCTGTGACATATGGTGTTGATATATGGATTGATACTATGAAAGCCCTACTGTAGCACCATTGGGGGGCTCACGTATTAGGTGATATGGGTTGGTGCATAAACAGTCTCAGGATAAGAGCTGCTGGTTTCCATCCAATATCTTTGAGACATGGAGGTAACTGGAAGCACAGAGACTATAGCCTGCATTCACGGATGTGGGATATCTGACTCAAGATCCTCTCAGCTTGGCTTTGCTTGAGCTCTTACAGGAACTGACCCAAGATCCCCAAATGAACTCAGGGCAATTCTGACAAGGGGCCATAAGTCTCAGCTCCCAAGGCAGTCCCTGCATTGTGCTCCCTCATAAACCTATTTGCAGCAAGGGCTACAGATGGGTATTCAGCTGGGTATTCAGCTATAGCTGAATACACTCAGACAAAAATATCTGGTCCTGCAAAGTGCTGAGTGCCAGCAGTTCCCCATTTGTTCACACAGAAATAAAGAACTCTTTGCACCTTTCTGGATCAGAGCCACTCTGTTGTAATATTGATGAGAGATCATTTCCCATCACCTCTTTGCAATGTTCCAAAGGATTTTGGTTTCTGCAGCAATTTAACCTTTTATCCCACACTTGAGTAATCCAGGTCAGGAATCAGTGACTTTTAAAATCAAAATCTAGACTAACATTCCAAAAAGGACTTTCCTATCTCTATTTAAGCTTCCAGAGAGTCAGCTTTGCATTCACTGTAATAGGCCTGCACTAACTGCAATGAAGTCCTTAGAGAACTTCCTCTCTGTTGCATTCACGTAGCTCTGGAATCAGGAAAGCTCTGCCAATGTGAGGAAGGGCTGGGCTGGCTGCTTTGAGGTGCCCAACAAGCCTGTGTCCTCAAATTAGGAGGGCACTAGATGGCAGTACCTTATACCAGAGTCAGACTATGGGTGCAGTCCATCTTTGATGCAGGCAGGGTAATGATATTGAAGTGAGTGGTAGTGCATCTCTGTGAAGGCATGGAAAATCAGTGCTTTGGCTGTGGTTGTTTAGCTCTTAACTGCCTAAAGTTTTTGGGACTCAAATTTCATGACAGCAGTGATTTCAGACCAATGCATTTTCAAGAACACTCCAAATACAATGCACAGCAGGTGCAAGGATGTTTTTGAGCTTTTGTGTAAGTGTTGCTCTGATAAACAAAATAGATAATCATTTCATGACAGCATGGATTTTTGATCCTGGTAGCCTGTCTTTCCTTTGGCCATATTGTCTGGGATATTGTTCTATACTGTCAGGTCCCTCCAATGACTGGAAAAGAACACAGGAACTTTGTAAACTAAATCCTAGGGTTTATCCCAAAATGCAGTTTGGGATTGTCTGTCTCAGTTCAGTGGTTCATTCCCAACTACACTCCAAGTACTATTCTAATAGAAAACAGGATAAAGGACTATTCATTAAGGCTGAATTATTTGCAGGCCTCTGCTGAAAAGGCATCAGCCTTCTGTAATGCTGCACTGCAAACAAGAAGTGGGTGCATACAAATGTAATGTATTTCACCCTTGAATAAATGCTGTTGCTTCAGACTTAAACCAGCCTGAGTTCAAATGCTGGACATGGCTCTCTTCCAGTACATGAGTTCAATCATTGCTCAGAGGCAGTTATGTCTTTGGACTCACAGATGTTATCTATGTTGTGCTTACATGGCTGGAGCTTGAAAATACTGTGATCTCAACTCAATTGTTCCCTACACATCTGTCCCTATGCCAAAGTGGAGCCTACTGTCCTTTCCTCTGCTAAACTCACAAGCTTTTCTTTACAGTGTTTCTGCTCTCAGGGAAGTACCTCCCTCCATGCCATGATTTACAGATCACTTAAGGTATTTACAAGTGATGTTTTTCCATCTATGCATGTAAGAGTTGGCTGTTTCTTCACCCTGTCTCACTGCTGTTCCTTGGTTCCAATTCTGGCCATGTCTGCTGCGCTGGTTAGTGTGAGTCACCAAAGTTGACTAATAATGATCCATGTGTCATGTTATCCCTTTCACATAATTCTCCAGCACTTTCTTATGTGAGTAGGAGCAGGTAGCTTTGTAGAGAACTCAGATTTCTCCCAGTCACTGACCCACTGGGGGAAATCCAGATGTTACTGAGCTAAACTCTAAAGTGAGGTACAAGAGGCTCAGTCAGTAGGCTACAATATATCAGCATTAATACAAAACACTTACAGTTATCTTCTCCTAAGTGATTGAACACCAGCCCAGCACTAGAAACACACGAGAAAATACACAAACAGGGATAGAATCATGTACCAGACACTGTGCTGTCAAAATGATTTTAGCAGTCATCCAAGCCTCATCTGGAAAGGTTCATCACAGATTGAATGCTGAGTCATTCCTCGGGGACTAAGAGACCCCTCAAGCATGGTGCAGAAGGGAGAAAGGAGAAACCGCAATAAAATGGCTTAGCTTACTCTCTCCTCACAGAGACTGTCTGGTGCTGTAAGTACATTCCCAAGTGCTGAACCTGTTTCCCCTAGGGAGATGTCCTCTCAGGGGATCTCTTGGATTCAGGCACCATATGGAAGGCAAGAAAATGAATTAAATAAAAGATGAGGCAATAGGTGGAAAAAAGTCCTTGTATTTAACGAGCTGCCAAGAATTGTGATAGATGTCAGCTCAGTTTAATTTCCAGCGAGGCCATCTGAGCTTCCTTCTGCCACAGAGATGGTAACAGACAGGGGCTTCTCTCTACCTCCTTTTGGCCCTATTTGCATTTTAATCTTGGGACTTAGCAGTGCAGAACGGTCACAACTGCCTACCCTGTTAGCAAGCAATGACTTCTGTCAGTGCCAGCAGCTTTCACTGTGCCTGTCCAGAGACCTTACACGGGAGGAAGCCTCTTACACTTGCTTTCCCCTGGAGAGTCCCCCCCACTTCCTCCTTCCAGGTAGCTGCGAGCTTGCTCTAGAGTGTTCAAGACAAGAGGGGGAAGTGCCACAGTCTGAGTAGCTCATGGATTGACGCTGCAAGAAGTTATTTTTCCCTTTCTTATGACCTAAGCTACCTCATTCTTCATTTTCTTAAATTATTATTTAATAACCAACCTCCCCTCTCCCCCTCAAAAAAAAACCCCCAACAAACAAAACCCAAGAGAAAACCACCACATAGTGGTTGCAAATGTCTTCTCTGGAAGTTGGAAGTTCCTGCTTTCTGCTGCATTAAACTGCTGTAGAGGGTTAACACTGTCTGAAATACAGTCCTGAGACAGATGTGGGTTCAGGAAAGCCATGAGAAGAGCTGACCCAAACAGCAGACATATAGACTTGCTTGCAACAGAAACATGCATCTTAGAATAATTTGAGTCCCAACTACATTCCAGGCACCGAGAGACAAACTACAGAGCCCAACAGAACTTTCTAAGGATGCACAGGACCCGGTGCCAGGCACGCACAGCTGCAGAAGGGACCATAGGTACTACAAGCACTAACGCAAAACTCAGATTCTGCCACTGGACTTTCCTCCAATAATTTCCTCACATGTTAAACACTTGTCCGTGCATTCACTCCAAGAAACAAACACCTACAAGCCATTACTGAGGTAGGCTAAAAATAAAGGACAGAGGGAGACTACAGTAGGATTAGATTTAACAGCAGCAATGTGGAGGCTTTTGAAACAGTGACCTACAGATTGACAGATTGGATCACACCTCAGTTCCATTCAGCCTAGTACCCTGTCTCAAACAGTTGCCATCACAAAATGTGTAAGTAGAAAGCGTGAAAACCCTGCAGCGAGCAGATGGTGGATGGTAGCTACTCCTATTCCCTTCTCCCCCCAACATCCTGGTCTCTTACTGGCTTGAGAATGAAAGCTCAGGGTTTAACAGCCAGTTTTGGGGAGGATATTAATACATGAGAAAACAGCTAGGGCTGTAAGCAGCCTTTCAGCTCTGTGGGGTGTGCATGGCTCTGCTTACTGCATGCTGCTGTAAGAGAAGTGGTAACACACCTGGATATTGCAGGATTTTTCTAACTTTCTCTTGAATACTGTTAGGGATGGTAGAGTCAGAGCCACATCTGATATGAGAAAGTATTCAGCTAAAGTAGAGGATGGAATGTAGAAGAGAAACACTTCTGAGCTGTTCTTCCTCAAAACAGAAGCAGTCTTAGTGCAGGTTACTGTTTCTACTCATTGCAGGAAGCTCTTTAGTCACCTCTGTCTCCCTAAACATGAGACCAACCTATCACATAAATATTTTGCCTTGAGACAAAATAGTGTTCTGGATCCCCAACTTGTAACAATTTCTTACGGTCTTTATTTCTGATTATGCCTTGACAAAACAGGTTAGAATGTGGGCTTTAAACAAGTTCTACATTTTGGACAGTGCACTAGGCACATCTGCACATTTTTCATGGGTTTCAGTGAAAGCTTGATTTCCACTTTTTATAGGCACAAACTTTGCAGCATTAGCAAAAGACTTTCAAATAGTTCCTTATTAAAAAGTTCCCAGTGAAACAGCTGCACAGAATAAGCCATACAGATTGAGGTAAAATGAATAACCATAATCTAGGAACAAAAATGTGAACAAGTGGCTTTTTTAAGCTGTGAAACTAAAAAAGAGAAGTTGTTATTACCTCTCCTTTCTCCTGTTCCACTGTCCCATGTGGATTCTCTGAGGTCTAATAGAATGAGTTTATTAGCCTTTTCTTCACTAATTTCATTTTTTTCTTTCCTTCAGTCACTATTTTCATACTTCGCATGAACTTAACATTTTATGACATTTGTCACATCACCAAATTTGCTAAAAATTGGCCAAAAGTTCAAAAGCTTTATTGGAGTACAGATAGCAGGGTTGCAGGAGGTCAGTTTTTTAATAGAAGCAGGTCAATGGGGAAAGGAACTCCAAACTACCACTTCTTGTTAGCATGAGAGCCCAAGAAAATTTAGCAAACACATTTCTGCAGTTTCCTATTGTCCTCTTTCATTGGGAATGCATTGATAGATGCACATCTCATGCCTGTGTCTTACTTTTGGGTAAGGAAACCTGGTGTGCTGTGGTTGGTGGAAAAACTAGTTGTCCCTAGCTGTTCACCAGAAAACTGAAAGTAGAACAGAGCTGTAGAATCAATGGTTTGAGAAGAGTTCCTGAAATGCATGAACGCTCTAAAACAAACGGAAGAATTTTCTGTTGCAGGCAGGCAGGAGAATCTCCATTGCCTTGATTTAAGCCTTTGCGTAGAAGTAGCTGAAGGTCTATTTGATATGGTACCTTGAAAGCTAATTTTTTAAAAAATCTCTTTTGAGTGTGCTTGCTGTATACAGACACAGATCAGAAACATTTTGATGGTCTATCCAGCTGTGACAGGTTATTTGTGGCTTTGCAGCATAGAACAGATTCTGTGACTTGTGATTCTACAACATTGGCCTCAGACAAGAGCCAGCTCATGTTATTCCATTCTGCTGACCTAAATTCCTCTCAAACAGTCAAGTGGATGCAGTATCATCCTTCACTTCCTGTCCCAAATTGTAGCACAGCTGCTGTTCTCACACACAGATATTTTACACTGCTCCTCAAAGTTGGCGGTTAAGCCAAGAGTGGTAGGAATTGACCCACCATGGTTAACAGGTAGGAATTTTAAGTGAATGGTAATTCCTGAGACTTCCGTCCTAAACCAAGTTCTGCCACTGACTTTCCTGCTGATCTCCATCAAGTTGCTGAAATTCTTTTTTCTAGTCATGAAATAGGAGATTGAGCAAATAAGAGTGTGTAAAACCAGGTGAAAGCTGACATGAATGTATGTTTTTTTCTTGTATGTATCATTTGTGCAATGTACTGCTTTCTGCAATTTCACATCAGTGCCTTGCCTACCAGGGACACTGACAGACAGCTCATCTGGATCCAATTGTCATTTGAAGATGTGAGGAGCTCTTACAACTTAGTTGGAAGTTAAGGGGAGCCTCTAAGAAAACCCTGCCTCTAATGTGTTGTGGAATCCTTTACTGGTAACAGAGAGGAGCCAAGCTCTGCTGTTTCCTTTTGAGACAGCTGACGTCAGTTCTGGCAGCTCCATCTTATTATAAAATCATTTTTAAAATAAAAATCTGTGGAAAATGGGGCACTGGGTGGAGGTGCTTGTGTGTGTAACTGTGCCCAGAACATTGCCCACACATAGCAAGCTGGTATCAGACTTCTGGGAACCAACTGCCAAGTGTGGGTGGGCAGTGAGTGCACAAAAGCACATTCTGGTGGGCTTCACAAGCTGGAAGGGCTGTACCATTCTTACATGGAAACAACCCTGCTGTCAGCACCAGGAGTGTCACCCAGCAAAGCTCCCCATCACAGAAGAGCTGCCACTTGCCCACCTACCCAAAGGACATGCTTTTTTCAAGAGATGAGTGTTTCCCCAACACCTCCCAACAATCAAGCTTAATGAAAGTAGGTTAAATTTAAAAAAGAATCTTGACGCAGTTGTGGTAACAAGATTGGGTAACATTTTGTGTTCAATCTTGGATAGCAAGCAAAAAGCCTGCTGGCATTTGCAAATTACTCCTGTCCCAGACACCTATGGTGGCCCTATTACCTCACCCACACCAGGGCAATCAGGAATAATCCCAGAGAGGCTGAGGGAGCACAGGGCTATTTAAGAGATCTAATTTGGCCCCCTGCTGTGTGACACCACGTAAAGATGTGCTACAGGGTGTATGGTACTAGAAAAGCACAAAGTTAAGATAGCTACTGTAGAGTAGATTGGTAACTTCACTGCTTTGATTTTAATCTAGGTGAAGCAGGTAGCTATATGTATGAAGCCTGTAGCAGGATAAGAGCCTTTTTTTACAAGCACATGAACTGTCTAACATGAGTCAGCTAAGGAGGGATCAAAGCTTCTGCCCAGGACAGATAAGTCACGCTTCAGGCAATTAATTATGTTTGTGGCACCTTTATTGACACATTAAAAATAAACTGGTGTGTCATCTACTTCACACAGACCAAAATGATCCCATAAAGGTTTCATTGCAAATATAGATGTCTTTCTTTTTAACGCTTCCATAAAGTTCCTGTTTGGCTTTTTGCCAATTTTGTGAATTAAGTTTCTTCCCTCTGCTATTGGGTGAGCTTCACTCCTCTCCCTAGGACTGACCTGCTGGTTGACCTCCAGGAAACAAATGAGAGTCTCCAGCCTCAGCCACATGACCCAGAAATGTCTCTGTCAGGGAACAGGGGAAAGGTTCATTAACATCTTTCTAGTGCCCAGAATTGCTAATTGCTAACATAATGCTATGTTACCTCTAACAAATCTCTCCTGACATCAAGAAGGGTCCTCAGTATGGATGATAGGGACCTGTATTGAGTCTAACAGGAAAACCAGGGGCTGCACAAATCTCTGGCTCCATTGAAAGACTGCCTAAAAAAATTAATCGTTGAATGCCTCATGTTGAATCCCAAATTTTCATAATAAAAATGTGAATTCATGTGACTCTGTGTCAATCTGAATTTGTACAATTGCAAAGCAACTTGTGTTGGTATCACTGGGTCAAAGAGACTGATGCTTCGTGCTCTGCTGGCAATCATACTCTCTCTCCCATAACAAGCCCCTGCTGAGGTTACCAGGAGCACCAAGACTGAGCCCTGGAGAAGAGCTTGGAGAGATGGGACCTAGTCTTCAGTATTTTATTCAGTTTAAATCTGATTTTGTGCTATTTCCTGAGGCAAACTACCAATTGCATTTGTTTTCTTAACACCTAGTCCTTCTGCTACAGATAATATCAAACCCCAGAAGAATTTTGGTCTAAAATCTTAATTGTATATTCCCCAAAAGCCACATTTTTGTCACACTCCATTTCTTATACAGATTGAGCAAAGTCAATGGCAAAGGCATTTCAGGAACCTGTACAACATCTTTGGCTTTCACAACACACAATCCATTATCAACATTGACAGCTATAAAATTTGCTCCCGTGCAACTCAACTAAAAATGTTCTCTTTACACGATGCAACACAGCCACAATCTACTTTAACTCAATTGCATGAAAAAAAAAGGGGTGCCAAAAGCTTTTCTCAGTTGATATTTTAATCGCCAGCATCTCCGACTGTCTTGCTAGTTTCACATTATTCAGTTCCTTATAGTTTGGTCACCAATGCCAGTAAGTGGTTAGCCAGCTTAGACTTATAAGGATGCCAGTGCATAGTCTAGGGCCTTACCTGTATTAACTAGCATTTGAAGGTTAGCAAACAGTAAAATCAAGCCTGACATGGAGAAGAGCTTTTGGGATCCTGTCCTAGCACCTTCCAGAACCCTTGAAACAGCAATGGCAATAAAAAAGACTCTCTGAGAACGAGCTGCTATTCCAGTATCACAAGCAAATGCAAAGCACATTAGCACTGCTGTTGCTTTAGCATCCTTCCACCGTCCCCTTTTCTCTACTGCCTCCCTGCAAGGACTGTGCTTGGATATTTTACACAGATCAGTTCACAGGTAGGACACTCTCTGCTCTTATTGTTTCTGCTTTTCAGAGAACTGCATGCTTGAAAAAAAAAACATCAATAAAAAGCTGTCTCATTGCCCAAAGCCATGGGTTTGCAATCTGCTGATGGCTCCTGTTTCACACACAGGTGTGATGCTGTCACACAAAGGCTTCCTGCCTGTACAGAGCATCAGCACCGCCTGGGGGAATAGGGCCCCCAAATCTACACAAATGTAGTGAGAAGAAAAATAAAGATGTCTTACCCACATGGGTGATAACTGTAGTCAGTCGCTGGGTGAGCTCCTGATGTGACATCTCTTCTTCTTTTAACCAAAAAAGCATTTCACACAGGGAAATGCACAGCATCCAAAAAAAGATGCACCCAGAGTGGGAGGCTGCACGCTCACTGCCTCGCTTGCACACAAAGCGGGGACCACTCCCACGGCACAGCCCTTCCAGCTCTCACATCTTCTGCTGGCTGCTCACCTCTTCCAATTTGCTGCCGTCCATGTACGGACCCAGAAAAGCCCCTTCCAAAAGGGGATTTTACCCACCTTGACAACAGGAAGGGAGCAGGAGGAAGGAAATAAAAAAAGGAAAAAAGCAGGCGAGTTGATTGCTTATAGATTTTTTTCTCCCTTCTCCCGTGGATGAGGCAAAGGATAAAGAGACAAACCAGCAGGCAGATACCTTCCTCCAGGGAGACTTTTGGATGGTGATGCTGTGAGTCAGGGAAAAATCCTGGAGGTAGGAATGGCATCGGGAGGAGTGGAGCTGGCAGGATAGCTGTAACAGCAGCAGCTGCTCTGCAACGCTCTCTTCACCAGCATGCCAGGGAGTCAAGAGCAACCTGCCTGCAGCTTCCAGTGCTCCCCCGTGGCCCCTGGGGCCCAGATGCCTTGCAGGTTGTCCCCAGGTGGAACCCCCAATGTCCCCAGAGATCCTCCTCCCACCCTCTCTAAAAGACCTTGCCTGACAAATGGGGCTGCCGCATACGTGGAGGGAGGGAGTCAGTGGGATTTTTAAAAGTGTTATGGCCAGAGGCTTTATTGCCCTCGTGCATGGATAGGATCCCTGGAGATCCTGGTGTGACTGAGCCCACAGGACCTTCTCCAGCCGCACATGTACAAGAAGGGTGAATTAATTAGCCCTGGGAGCTGGGCAGGTCTCACCTGCAGTCATGGCCACAGACTTCAGCTGTGCCCGCTGGCAGGCAGGCACTGGTGGACATCAGTAGGCCAGAGCAGGTCTGTGGGGAGCAGCTGCCCCTGGGCACCAGGGACACAGCTGAGCCTTGTATGGATGCGTGGCTGCCATAGGGCAAATGGCTGCTGACCTATGGGAAAACTCCCGGCTACAGATGCCAGCTGGGATCTGAAAAGAGGAAAAGTGAGGCAAGCAAGAAAGTGAGAAAGGGCAGGGCATGCCAGATGCTTGTATGTCTCCCTCCCCTCTCCACACCTCCTCCTTTGAAGCCTTCCTGAAGCTCCATGCAAACTACTTCTAGAAACAGGGAAAATGTATCACACATCTGAAAATTAAGAAATATAATAGAGAAGGGTGCAGCTGCCTGCAAGATCTGCTCTATTCCCAGCGAATGGATTCAGCTCTAATTCTATATTTCCCTACTCAACCATAGGATTTAGCTTGGGTCCAATTTTCCAGACATGCCAAAGAATGTGACATCATGTATACACAAAGCTGGGGCTGTAAAACACCCCGGTGGGCTCATCAGATCTTATAGCACAATTAATGCATCAGTCTTGGTGTTGCAAAAGGTTTTATCTACCTCTGTTTTGGGAAAATCCTATAATCAGCTGGCTGACCCACAAGCCAGTCTGACTATCTGTGCTGTTGTCCTCATTTTTGGATGATTGACCAACTGTGCTGAGAGGTTTCTCACATGCTTCTGTTGAGTTAGCTTAACAGCAAGTCTGCCTGAAAAGATGTGAGAACAATGACTTAAGAGCCACCCACCTGTCAACATTCTGGGATTAAAGCAAAAGCTATTTTTTTCTGAGATCATCTTTTTGCACCCAACTGGGCAGTAAAGTTCAAACTGTAAAGACCTTGACTAACATTGAAAGAATTCCCTCAACCAGGGAAGAGATGCCATCACCAGGAAAAAAAAAGCATATGGGAAGAAGACTGCCACGCAGACATAATCTTTGGAGGGGTCTGAAAGATCTGGGATGTCTTATTTTGCTCTCAGAGGGTCACAGATTGCAGGTAGTAGCATGGGACTAGAAAAGTCAACGTGTTTCCAGACACCTAACACGGCTTTTTTTTCTTCCTTTCTTTTTTTTTTTTTTTTTAATGGAGGCAGAGACACTGTATAATCCCATTCATAAATGAATTAAACTCCCCTGAAAAGCAATGTAGATGGTTTGCTCTTACTACTCCTACAGCAAGGCTGTTCAAGAGCATCAAGGACAGCTAAGAGCCTTTGTCTTATTTCTAGCTAAATTTATTCTCAGTTATTTTAAGACCACATGCTCCTATACCAGCATTGTTATTCAGCATCAGTAACTGCAGACATGTGTACATATGCTATTTTAAGATCCTTTTTCTCTTATTATTTTTTCTTACTATGTTATTCTGCTTTCCAGTTTTCCACTATATCTTCAATAACTTTTGAACCTGTTGGTCAATTACAACTCAATGCAGGAGACATAAATTAGTTCTTACAGGCTCACTGAAAATTAAAAAAAAGTGTAAAAAGCATGAAAGGTGAAAGGATACAGTAGGGACAGAATAATTATTTTGTGGCTGCTCCCTGCCCAGCTTCTGCTGTAGGGAGGGTTACATAGGATTCAGTCACAGTTGAGGGTATTGCCCTATGATGTGAGTTATAGTGAACAAAAGGGAGAAATTTGGGTTATTTTGGTGGGAAGGTTTAGGCTGCAGGACACAGCCATGAGAGAGCAAACTCCACTAGTTTTACCAGTCACAGGATGATTTCTTTACACTGCCAAGATTCACTGATGCCTGCATTAAAAAAGGCTGCTGTTCATGGTGTGTATTGCTATTACAGATTCCCAAATGGACGAGCCACAGGGACTCAACCAAGTCAGAAATACTGCAAAAGCACCGGTGATCCACAGTTCAAGACCCAAGTTGAGAGCAGGAAAAGCAGGAGCCTGGACTATAGGGATCTTTTGGAGACAGAGAAAAATGAACATCCTGCACCTGTCACTTAAAGAGTGGCTTAAAAATGCTAAAGCAACTTAGTACATCACTTTGATGGTAACAATTTCCAGTGGTGCGAATATTTGTGAAATTGAGCCAGCACTTTTAGCACAAATACAGACTTCCCCTGTGGAGGGTAAAAGCCCTTGCTGATATACATGTGTTAGAGGTACAGAGGATGATGATTTACATATCAGCCAAGAGCCAGGTTCTCATCAGAAAGCAGGGTCAGGGCCTGTACGAACACCACATTTCCACTATTGAAATGATTGCCAACAGGCAAAAGAATTTGATTTCTCCATAGAGTGACCACCTGACAAATGGTGACAGCCATTTAATAGATCCTGAATCACACAGCTGAGGCCAAAGCATTGTAAGAAATTTTAATAAATAGTAAATAGCACACCGCAAGCAAAAAATTTTTACAAGATCCTATGGCCTGACCAGATGGAAGGGGAAACTCTCACAGCAAAAAGTATATATACATTAATCTTTCCTTCTTTTCAGTCATGTAGCTATGTGTATATCTTTCCTGTGTTACTGAACACCATTCTGGCAAAAGAGATTGAAGGGCTATTAAAGATCAAAATGAGACCCATCCATGAAACTAGCCTATCGTCTTCACTTACTGGTTATCTCCATTTTCCCCATCCTACATAATGTTTACAGGCTCACTCATCTCTCAGTTTTTCAGGAAAATCTCCTTCCAGAACAAGATCACAACCTTCTGGTGTAAAAACTGCATCTGAACACACTTTCATACCAGAAAAATGTCAGGCTGATGGAGTAACAGAAAAGTTTAGAATTCCTTTCCCAATTTTCCTCTTTTGCAAACAAGCTACTTTGGTATCATACCTCTTCCTCTCTTAACTTTTGTCTGTAGACTGACTGATCCCTGCATCGAAGGCTGGGGCTCTATTACTGGCTGGGAAGAACTGTAACACTGTTGCCACAGTCAGGAAAGGTAATTACACTGTCGCCACTTCTGCCTGGTTATGGCAGTACTTTAGATCTGCAGTACTTTTCTATTAGTAGAAGAGACTGGTAAATGAGTGCTTCTTTGATGCATACCTTCAAAGGCAGCACACAGAGTGCCATTTCCTTCCTGTAACATCAATCATATAGTAAAGGAGAATACCACTCCATATTTCAAGTTTTCTTACTTGTGTTCTTTTTGGAACACTTCAGTCAACAGTGCTCTTGCTTAGCTTTTAAGAGGCTCACAGTGCTAGTGCTTCTCCATCTGCTCTTGGCTTTCCACTGTTCTCCCAGTCAGGTCCTGTGACAAATCTGGGCTTCTCTGCCAAAACTTGCATGTACACTTTTCCTCCCGCAAACAGCTTCCCCAGGAATGCCTAGGCCTCTGCCTTCACACTTAGCCTCTCAGCTAAGCTTTGCAAAGCCTGACCTGCTTTGCCTCAGATGCTGTTTCAGCTACTTTACTTGAAAAGGAGCGCAGTTTCTTCTAGCATCCATTCTGAAGGAAAAGAGGCCACTGAAGACACTAGTTTTACCAGAGCTCTCTGCTCCTCTCCCTTTCTTCCTTCCCCATCATAAACATTTTTGTCACCATCATTTATGTCAAACATGCACTTTTTGTGCTCCAGAACAGCTGTCCTGACACAGACTGGGGTAGTAGCCTGTCTGTGAGTAGGACCATTAATATACCCTCAGGAAAGAGTGTATGAAACCGGGCACTTACAGAGAGAGTCTCTCCCCGGTATTCCCCTCTCACATTGCAGCAGTCTGTAGTTCATGGACTTTCTGAGCTCAAGTTTGAATTTGCCTGATCATATTTAATACTCCATTTCTTCATGAGTCTGTCTAGATATTTTTAAAATCTATTTATAATTCTGACACCCATCAAGTTTAGTAACAACAAGATTTGCAATTTAAACATGTATTGTGTGAAAAAAAACTCAGCTTCTTTCGGTTTTAAATCTGAAGCTTGATAGTTCTATTTCAGGCCTCTGGTTCCCTCATCTTGAGAAGTCATCTTAGCCATGACTTTATATGTAGTGATTTTATCCCTCAGTCACTCTTTTCTGAGCTGAGCTGAATGCTGTCCTAGTTAACATCTCTTAATAAAAAAAGTGCCAATTCATACCTTTCTACAATCTTGCCATCTTGCTTTGAACTTCTCTTGTTTATGCAGCTTGGACAGCAAAAACTGCCTTTTTCAGTCTGTCTGTGTTGCTTACATAATTCTGACAGAAGTCTTCCAGTGCTGAAAGTTATTAGATAAATGTTTGCGGTTAAACTTTTAAGAAAATCAATCTATACATATTTCCATTGCATTCATTTCTTTCAACATTTTCTAGCATCTTTCTTCTTTTAAAACAAAGCCTGAATTTTGGACAAAGCTGTTGGACAGTGACCTAAGGTACATGGAAGATACTAGGGTTCAAGTGTGGCTGGAGGACCTGGCTACAATGAGAATGAAAAAGGTTGCCTTCAATCAGTATCAGTAATGGAATATCTGCCGCTGGGTACTATGGTTTTTAAATACCAACACATCATGGGCTGTATAGCTTTATAAATTAAAATAAATAGTCTTAAATAGTCCATCATGCATCAAATTACTAGCATTTTAAGGGTAAACTGGCCTTTCTGTGCATTAGACCAGCAGTTTCCACAGGCCACATTTGAGGGCCACTGATGAGGCTAGCGAAAAACAGAGCCTTTGCCATGGGAAATGTTAGAGTCAAGCAAATGAGAGGATATCATAACCATCTGAGTTTGATCTGCTGGGCCTTAAGACAGTGAGTGAATGCAATTCAACAGAATAAAGCAAGCATAATTTTCAGTCCTTGTATATCTGAGGGGGAGGGAGACAAAAACAGGAAGCAAGAGAGAGGAGCTTGGGTTTGATTATTCCTGTCTGGAATTTTTAAATTTTGTTAAGGTAATGAAAAAAAGAGTTGTGTTGTGAAGATAATGTAGCAGACAGGAAGTTCCATTGCTGAACTGAACCTGAGGCTCATACATAGTTGATAAGATGCTCAAATGCCAGGTATATTTGAAGTGGCCCCATTAAGAAGAGTGGACTAAATGGAGACCACCAAGTAGAATGAAGCTTCAAAAATACAACAAAGTTTTATACAGTTTCAAAAAAAAAAAAAGCTAATCAGTTCTAGCTGCTTATACATCCTTACCATTGCCAAGTTAGTATGACTTGGAAGTACCAAATATAATCACAGTGCGGGGGGAAAAAAGAAGGCATTGCATTTTCATCTAAAACAAGACTGCTGCAGTAATTGTATGTGTGGGCATTTCTTGCTGCTAAGCCTATGATCTGGATTCCATGTTTCAATAGCAGAATGCCAGATGAGAGGAAACAGCTTATTTGAAATTGCCCGGACAAGGATTACAGGCTTGTCTCACTGATAGAATGACGTATTTTCAGCCTAAATTCTTTCCCACACCTCCTTTTCCAAAGGCTGTTCATCTGTTGCCATAGAGACCATTTCCAATGCACTCTTTTCCCTTGCACAGGGTCTATTCTGGGTGATCACCACCTCCCTTGAGCAGGCTGCTCTGGCTGTGCCTCGTGCCCAGGAGGAGCCAAGGGGAAATAGTAAAGTCGAACATCTGCAATCGCACAATATACAACTGCTGGTAGCAGAATTGCGTCATTTTTTTATGTACAAAACTGACACATAGCCTGGAGGACAAGCTGTAGCTACCCAGCACATAAAGATGTGGGCGTGAACCACGACTGCCAAATCTACTAGGATGCTTTTTTGTCCTTTAAAGGCAACTGTCACATCAATCACATCCCTGATTTTTTTTNTTTATCTACAAAACTGACACATAGCCTGGAGGACAAGCTGTAGCTACCCAGCACATAAAGATGTGGGCGTGAACCACGACTGCCAAATCTACTAGGATGCTTTTTTGTCCTTTAAAGGCAACTGTCACATCAATCACATCCCTGATTTTTTTTTCTTCTGGCTTTTCTGTAATGGAGATTATTATAAGTGATGGGAAAACAACACACTTTCGCTTGACTGGTAGCTTTGCACAGATAACCCTGCGCCTGCACACCCGGGGGAGCTGCTCGCACGGCTCCAGCAAGGGCCGGAGGAGGTTTGAGCAGAGACTACCGCACGATCGCAAATCGCCAGCGGCAGCTGGAGCAGGACGGGGCTGGGACAGACTCCGGCTTTCATAGGTTTCACTTCCAGAGCCCCCCCAGGATGCACCTCAGCAGGCAGTCGAGGGGAGCGGCCCCCGCCGTGGGGCCGCAACGGCGCCCGCCTCCTGACAGGAGAAGCCCCTCCTCCGCTTGCTTTCGGCGCTGCTTTTGTTCAGCCCTCTTTTTTTTGTTTCTTTCCCCCACTTGTTGGGGAAGGGGCGTTTGGGAGGGATGGCGAGGAGGGGGCGCCAGCCGCCCGGCACCTCGCCGGAGCCGCCCTCAGGGGAAGTTCTTGCCACGGCGCCCTGAAGTAACGTCACCTCCCGCTCCGCGCCCGGAGCGCGTGCAGACCCCTCCCTCTTCAGAAACCGGAGCATGCGCAGCTCTGCCGGCGGCCGCCGCGCGGCACTTGGCTCTAACGCGTTACGTCAGCGCCCGCCTCCGCGGCGGGGCCCAGCTCTACGGTTGGCCTTCGGCAAGCGGAAGCGGCCCCGCCCCTGGCCTGTCGCCTGTTGGCGGGAAGGGCTGGCTGGGCGTGTGGCGCGGTCTGTGGCGCTGTGGGCCCGCTCGCCGCCGCTGCGTGGGGGCTGTGCTCGGCCTAAGGGGGCTGAGGTGAGGCTGTGAGGTGAGGGTGGCGCCCAGCCCAGCCCAGCCCAGCCCAGCCCAGCCCAAGCCATGCAGGCCTTCCTCAAAGGCCCGTCTTCCATCAGCACCAAGCCCCCCGCTGCCAAGGAGAAGAGCGCAGCCGGGAGCAGCGGGGAGGGCAAGAGACTCAAACCCATCCCCTGGGTGGAGAAATAGTAAGGGCTCTTGTGGGGCAGTGGGGCGGCCGGCCGGGGTGGCAGTGACTGGTCGTGGAGAGGTTTTGGCTCTGGAGGGGGCGTGTGGAAGAGGGAGCGGGTGTATAGCAAAGAGGGTCATGGCTGAAGGTGTCTCCACGTGGGAGAACAGCTTTAACTTTTTCAGTTATAGGGGAAAACCAGTACTTTGAAGCTCTATAAGAGCCCTTTGTTGGTCTTATTGAGCAGAAAGTGCCTCCATTGCCCACGTCAAGTGTTGCGGTTTCATCCCTGTGGCTTAGTGCAGAAGTGCATTAAATGCTTCGTTTCTGAGAAGCCTTTATCGGCTCACAAAGCGGTAAAACATTGCAGTCTGCAGTACAGTTCTGCTTCTAAAAACAGCTCAGGCTAGTGTTTACAATAGAAACAGACCAACAGCTTCCTGAGAAATTAGGTCACTTCAGTAATACAGACCAGAGACATTAGACAGATTTCCTGTCAGGATTTTGACTTCAGCTACAAAATTCGCTGTAATTCTTTAGCACCCAATGTAATCAGAAAGTGAAATGTTATTTTGCTCAATTTCAATTTTCTTCTGAAACTTTGTTAGCTAAAAAATTGCATTTAATGTCTTTTTATTTAGTCGCCCCAAAAATGTGGATGAAGTCGCCTTCCAGGATGAAGTTGTTGCTGTGCTGAAAAAGTCCTTGGAAGGTGCCGATGTGAGTGTAACAATAACATCTACCCAATCAGTATGTTTAGGCAGGAACTTTAGCCAGTGTAATGAAAGCTGCTCTTTTCTAACTCAGCAATGATAATTTTTACAGTGGTACTTTGCAAACAAGCTGAGTGGCTTCCTCGTAGTATGTAGTGATATATGTGTAAAACTTGTGATGTTTCCAGCCCTTTAAACATTGTGAAATTGTCAGCTCTGTGCTGCAATTTGGATTTTTTTCTGAAAAAGCTTAATTCATAAACTTCTTGTTAATAGTTTCAAGTCTGGAAAGGCTTTTGTTGTGTCTACACTACTGTTCAGCTAGTACTTTTAACATTCATCTTTAAGAGGTGAGGGGAAATTTTTCTTTCATAAAAATGTCTGGGTTGCCAGTTGTTCCTAAACAGTTCTAGTGATCTATCAGTGTTTCTATGAAACTGCTAGACATCAAAACAAACATAGTGTTTGCTAATGAGGGAAGTTTAAGTTGTGAGTGACACTATCTACTACTTAGATAGTGATCCCCAATCTTTTGGGTTTAAAGTTCCCAAGTAAGTCTCTTTGGCTTTAAAAAGCTAAGCATGACAGTTGTGCTAACTTCACTGCAGTGTTAGCATCTGTGACCTAAGAATATAAAGAGGATGAGCAGAGCGTTTTCGGTTGGTTTTGTTTACACTTGCATTTGCTTTTGGATAAAAATTCAGTAAATATTCAGTACGAATGGTGGTTATTTCCTCCAAACCAGGTAATGGGAAGGTGGAGGACTGAAGGGAGAAATAAAGTAGGTAGCCAAGAGATGGCTGTGCTTTTTTGCAAATCTGGACAATTACAGAATCACAGAATGGTAGGGGTTGGAAGGGACCTCTGGAGATCATCTATCCCAACACCCCTGCTAAAGCAGGTGCCCCCAGAGCAGGGTGCACAGGAACGTGTCCAGGCGGGTTTTGAATGTCTCCAGAAAAGGAGACTCCTCAACCTCCCAGGGCAACTTGTTCCAGTGCTCTGTTACCCTTACAGTAAAGAAGTTCTTCCTCATGGTTAGGTAGAACTTCCTGTGTTCCAGTCTGTGCCCATTGCCCCTTGGCCTGTCGCTGGGCACCACCAAAAAGAGCCTGGCCCCATCCTCTCGACACCCGCCCTTTAGATATTGATAAGCATAGATGAGATCCCCTCTCAGTCTTCTCTTCTCCAGGCTAAACAGACCCAGGTCTCTCAGCCTTTCCTCATAAGAGAGATGCTCTAGTCCCCTAATCATCTTTGTAGCCCTCCACTGGACTCTCTCCAGTAGTTCCCTGT
>VZSC01002424.1:805451-839104 GCA_013398225.1 Steatornis caripensis
CTCTCCAGCCTGTCCAGGTCACGCTGAATGGCAGCACAGCCATACGGTGAGTCAACCACTCGCCCCAGCTTTGTATCATCATCAGCAAACTTGCTGAGGGTACACTCTGTCCCTTCATCCAGGTCGTTGATGAATATGTTGAACAGGGCTGGACCCAGCACTGACCCCTGGGGAACACCGCTGCTCACAGGCCTCCAACTAGACTCTGCACCACTGATGACAACCTGCTGAGCTCTGCCATTCAGCCAGTTCCTGATCCAGCTCACTGTCCACTCATCTAGCCCACAATTCCTAAGCTTGCCCATGAGGATGTTGTGGGAGACAGTGTCAGAAGCCTTGCTGAAGTCAAGGTAGACAACATCCGCTGCTCTCCCCTTGTCAATTCTTTCCTTCGTACCTCCTGAGACTTTTTTTGCTCCATGTTTCACCTAGAGGGGTAATTCTTGTACTCCATAAGCTGCGTCAGTTTTCATGGACTGCTAATGCAAGCTGACCTGTTTGGTAAGGGTGTTTTGAAAATGACATTTGTGATATGGCTGGCTGCTGCTTTTAGCTGAGAGCTGAAAGAAACAATTTGGACCTTTCAGAGTTTTATGCAAGAAGCCTTTCACTCATGTTGTTATGCACAATATGCCCAGGTAGTCTTTGGCATTTGAAAATTTTATCTCAAGACAATGTGCTCTGCAGTTCTGATTTTGACTAATATGAGTCTATTTCTATCTGAAAATATGAATTTAATCAGAATTTGCAAAAGCAGAAGTACCTTATTTGTTTGAGCATAGGGAGCCAAAATGAAGCTGGTGTGACAGAACTGGGAAAGACTCATATGGATTCCTTCTTTAGTTCATGTTTCCAGATTCAATTTACTTCGAGAGTGCTGTTGTAATGTGACCTTGTCATGCAAGATTGTACCCATAGAAATCTGGGTTTCAGCAGCAGTGCTGCTGTATTTTAGTGTTTGTGCAGTTGAGGTAATTAGTAAGGAACGATTAACAGTTAAGGAGAAATGAGGTGCTGCCACCTATTCTGTCTGGACATATTGGTCATGTAATATTGCTTAGGTGATGGGTTGTGAAGTTCTATTTTGAGCAACAGCTATTTAAAACCTTACAGCTTCTGGATCAGCAATGTTTGTTGGATTATGAGCCTAGTACACTTGTGTTGACGTTCTGCCTCCTGAGTTGAAAAGACAGATTATAATTTCTGCTTATGGTTACAGGCTTTGTATTTTGCTATAGCTACCCAAAGTGAGCAATGGATTTGAGAACAAAATCATGCAAGTACTTTAAAATATTTGATGCTTTTAAAATTTGGACGTTTTTGTTAGTTCTTGAAAGGACTCATTCCTCAAAATGGCAAAAGTGTAATTTAAACTCTGAGGTGACTGGTACTTATTTCAGAAGTTCTTATGGAATTTGGAGATCTAGTGAGATCAAAGAAACAGCTGTGACAACGCTGTAGGTTTGTGTCATGTGCTTTATTTAAACCTTAGGGTTGAAAATGGAGAGCCAGTCCTTTGTTGATTGGCCTGTATTTGTGGGCCTTGGTTTGGGAGCTGCTACGTGGAGCAGGACTTTTAAGTCCCTGATACACCGCCATCTGTAACAGCAAGCATCTGTCATGTTGTAAACTGGGGAGACCAGTGGTTGTGAACTGAAGAAGTTGATTTCTGTCTGTCAGGACTGTTGATTTGTTGTTGCTTTTTGCAAAGAAACTGACAAGTGTCATAGTATTCCTTAATTTTCATTTACTTCATGATATCTTAGTGACTGAGAAGAGAGTTAGGTATAGGATTATCACTGCAATTTACATCTTCACTTGTACTGAAACTTCTAGAAAAGTTGAAGTTTGCACTGAATGTGGTAACTTTCCTATAAGCAGAGTGATGCCTGCAGGTATCCTACTTACCGCTGGCAAGCATGGAAAAATGGATAACCAGATCAGGTTGCAGTCTGTTTAAAAATACTGCCACAGTTACATAAAGGATTAGGCTGTGCTTGGTGAAAAAGCAATGTAAATGCTGGTGATAACTTCAGTGAGAAACAAGCATAAATGAGGTTGAAACAGAATCAGTAGTAAAGTATGGGTTTAATGGAATTGGAAACAAGATTCTTATTAAAAATTTTTACCTGCTAACACTTGTTTTGAGAACTAGTAAGAGTGTGAATTTGCAGAGAGGCATGAAATTATAAATCTCCACAAAAACGTCTACCCTTGCAGTGTGCTAACCTAACATGTTTGGTGGTGAATTTTCAGCTGTCATTCAGTAAACTTTTCCTCTCCCTGGAGCTTTCCTAAAAGATGCAGGAGAATAATAATGTTGTGCGATCTAATTAAACTTGAAAAACGTTTGTTATTACTGGATGCTGTTTGCTTTTTAGTAACTAGGGAATCAAGCAGCAAATGATTGGCAGAAAGAGCACGCAAAACTTGAAATGGATTTATTTACTATAAATTGATTGAAGATTGAAATTCTTCTATCCATACTTGTACAGGACACATGCAGCTGAATCTCTTCTCTGTCTTTTCTTAGTTGTTAAAGTGGGATGCATGTTATTAAACTGATCTGTCTCTATTTCATTTTCTGAGTATGGGTTGTGTATTCCTGCATTTTTCTCTGCTCTTTGGAGATCTTCGGTTTTGCTGTTCCCATTCTGTCTGCATTGCTAGCTATTTTCAGCATAAAATTCTCCAATCTAATTTTAGTTGACTCTTTTTAAAAATAGAACATTTATTAAGGGCTGGAAATCAAGTCAGACTGAGAGGTTTATCTTTTTGCTATTGATCAGAGGGGACTCTTGAATTCCTGTTCAAAGAATGTAGAACTGGAGTATCTACTGTCAAAAGCAGCAGTTTTAAAGTGCAGTCTTACAATTTTTAAGAGGGATTACTTGAAACAGTAGTGTAGAAAGTTCTTGCTCTTGTGCTAATTAGAGAGCTTCTTGATTTCAGCCGAAATTTAGTCATAGCTAACTTACACAAATCTGGTTTATGTCAACTTTGTTCTTTGTCCCTGTGTTGCTCTGATATATTTTTGGAGATCAGTCATATTCCCTCTCTGCTTTTGTTTTGCTGAGTTAACTAACTAAAACTCTAAAAAAAGTCACTTCTCATAAGATAGGCTCTCCACTCCTTTAATCGCCTTTTCTGATTTGGATTCATCATACTTGACTAAGGGTGACCTGAACTGTGTGTATCTTTCCACATGAAGTCTTACTAGCCCTGTGTTAGTATTTGTAATTTTCCATCGGTATTGAAAGTGCACATGCTAGGACTATGGTGTTACACAGGCTTATACTGTTCCTCTGACTGACAGAAAAAACAAAGTCAGCTTGAATTTTATTCCAGCTGATGAATTCCAGGCATCTAGCAGATACTTAGTTCTATTCTCAAATTGTGAGATTTTATGCTTTGTGCTCCTAACTGCCATCCTATAATTATTACTGCAGTCTTTGCTATGCTGCTTTGATCTTACTGTGTCAGCATATTTCTTTGATGCATTCCTATTTTTCATGCTGAGGTTATTAATTAAATTATTTGAGAGATCAATTAACCTAATCTCTTTAAGAAATGCCACTGGTCTCCTCCTTTGAAAAATCTTCGGATGGACATAGAAGTTTGCCAGCACTATGCATTCCAGTCAGTCGTTGCATATGTCTTTGCGATTAGTGTTAGGGTATGTTTGCATTGCACTCACTGCAATATAGTGCAGGCGTTCACAAGCTACCTTGTATTTATTGCAGTGGGATTAATGGCAGCACAGAATTCTCAGCGTGGCTTGAAAAGGCAGTCTGGGGAGCTGAGAAAGTACAGGATAGTTAACTTATGACAGATTTTGTCGCAGCTGCACTGCTAGTAGTATCCAGACTGTTTGAAGGGCATTCTTGGATAAATTTGCCTGTCACTGCAGGCATAACAGTAAGTTCTGTGGGCTTTAGTGATTCGGACATGACCTGGAGGGAATACATTGAAAAAAAATATAAATTGAAGTACTAATTTTTATAGAACATGTGATTGTGCCACCAAATAATGGCTTACTCTCACTGTGTTACGAACAGCAACTGTTTGTCCTCCTTCAGAGCACCATGTGCTCTAAAGTGACCTAGAAGTGAAAGACTTGATGTTGTTTACTAGGAGAAGGGGATAGTTCCTGTTCTATTAGGTGCTCAGATTTTCAGTAGATTTCCTGTTTGTGGTTTGTTTTGTTTATTTGCTTTTCGTAAAAATGGTGCCTTGCTGTTTCAGCTTCCCAATCTGTTGTTCTATGGCCCACCTGGAACTGGAAAGACTTCCACTATTTTAGCAGCTGCTAGAGAACTCTATGGGTAAGCTGGAATCAAGTTGCTTTGGTGTAATTGACTATCACATGTCTTCTAATCATGTGACAGTTTCTCTGGTCATTGCCTGTTCTTATGTAGCTTCTAGGTCTTTTTCAGGAATATCGTCACACTCTAATTCAGCTCTAATGTGAGATTTCTCTCTCATTTGTTCTGTCACAAGCCATTGATTTCTCTTACTGATGTAGACTTGCACTTGAGACTAGCAGCCATGTAACCCTATAGCAAAGAGTATGAAAAGGAATGGCTTGCATATGCTGTACTGTACTTTGTAAAGGAATTCCAATTTTAATGGCATATACAGTAAGTTGTTAGCTACATATAGATCTCAAAGCACTTCATAAAATGTCTGAATCATAATCTTTCTGTTATGCACCACTGAATTGTGTCTGGAGGTAATATTGGGAGTCAGACTGAAATTCAGCATGTGTACATTTGTCAACTCATTTGTAACACTTCGGAGTTTTTGAGTAGCAAATTCAGTGACACATAAGCAAAAAATGGATGAGAAGGTGGTTTGATGTTATAAGCAAATCTGATGTTGACTCTAGTCCCTCCCCCTGCCCCCCGTTGTCATCCTTAACTTTTGGCTCATGTTGTTTTGAAAGAATCACTTCTAATTTAATGGTAGGAAGACAACTCCACATTGTATGTCCATTTGAATTCCCAGAACTTAAAATCCACTGCATTATTATTTTTTTTTTTTTTTAATCAGAGGTGCTGCTAAATACTGCCTCTGTTATACTTTCTAGATATTTCTTTCTGGTAGTGTTGCAGTGACAGAGCACTGCCAGTAACTGTATGTGGGCATTCTACTTGTTCTTCCTCATTGCTTGCAGCATATAAGTAGAAAGGCATATAATGCAGTCCTCTAGACTTAGGAAGCCAACTTTCTACTTTTTTTTTTACCCTGGATAATATGTAATTTTACACTATTTTCTGCAGTCTGGGGAGGAATTGTAAAAACAGCTACTGGAAATTCATACTTGACGTTTAATGATCTCAATTTAATTGCCTTTTGACAAAATATGCTATTTAGTAATGCTGGCAAAAATAATACCTGCCATTTGAAAAGGCCGGAAGGCCTGTTGATATACTTTTGTTAAGTATTGTTACAAGAATTAGCAGCTAAAATATTGTAATAAAAATTTTGCAGGCCTGAATTATTCCGGCAAAGAGTCCTTGAGTTAAATGCTTCTGATGAGCGTGGAATACAAGTGATTCGGGAAAAAGTGAAGGCTTTTGCTCAGCTAACTGCATCTGGAAGCCGTTCAGAGTAAGTGCTGGATCAAAGGTGGCTCTGTTTAATGGACTTTCTTGCTTAGGACAAAGCATGTGGTTGTTTTTGTTTAAGTTAACTTTATAATTCTAGTATAAATGATGGGTCAGCATTGCCCAGAAGTTTGCAACACACGCAGTGCTTTGGCTAAGCTTTGACTTCATACAATTTTGTGTTGAGAGTTTGAATACCAGGGAGGAACTTTTACTAGTGCTGTTAGAATTGGAGAGAGGCAGAGAGGGAAAACCCCAAAAGATGAAGCCTTCTGGATTTGGTGATACATTGTTGCCTTTGCAAATGGTGTCTGACTACCTGGGAGAGCTGCTTTGGGTAAATTGTGGTGGATGTTACTCCTCTAGTACCTCTAATCTGCAGCATCTCATACAAGATAGGTGCTGGTTTATAAGATGTGAACAAGATTCTGGTGTTAGGTGGTGAGAAGCCCTGTGTGGATGAAGCAGTATGTATGGGAAAAACAGATTGTGGAAAGTAGCAGGAAGAAACTGCATGTCAGGGCTATCTGGCCAGAAATGGTCTTATGTACAGAAATTAGTCTGTTGCAGTGTCCTTTAAAGTACAGGGAATCAGGAAGACTGTAAAAAGAAGAGCTGCATTAGTTGTGAAAAGACTTAAAGCAAAACTAGGTATTTTAGAGGACTTCTGCGTTATTCGAGTGTCAGTCTTCCTATGGGAACTCAGCCCCCTCCCCCCCTTTATTAGAAGTATTAGTCCTTTATCTAAAAATAATCAAAAAGATCGAACCTCTGAATGTGTTCTATTTTTCGAGTATAAATACTTAAGTAAAATATGACTTCATATTTGCAGTGATTTTTTTTTTTAACCTGGTCTCTATATTGCATGTCTCCTGGATAACACATTTCTTATTTTTCAGTGGTAAAGTTTGTCCTCCTTTTAAAATTGTAATCCTGGATGAAGCAGACTCAATGACTTCAGCAGCCCAGGCAGCCTTAAGACGCACAATGGAAAAAGAATGTAAAACAACACGTTTCTGCCTTATTTGTAACTACATCAGCAGGTAGGTGTGGAATTTGTTGCTTATTTGTACTTGTTGCTCTTTCTATTCTGACTTCTTTTTTTCTTCTTTACTGAGAGGTTGATACCTAGTTTTCATAGATTTGGGTTAATAGAAATGTAACTGTGTGAATACAAGACTGAATACAATGTTTAGGTATCAACTTTTATTTTTTACAATGTTGCAGTTTTACGGTTATACGGCCCTTTTCTGCCTTGACAGCTTCGTCTGCATGAATTTGACCCCACGCGTTCGTTTACCAAGCACTTGCCTTCCTTGCTTTCAGAATAATTGAACCTTTAACATCTCGATGCTCCAAATTCCGCTTCAAGCCTTTGTCAGACAAAATCCAACAGCAGAGGCTATTGGACGTTTCTGAGAAGGAACATGTGAAAATCAGTAGTGAGGTAACTTCATATTTGCCATGGAATTTTATTGCTTAATCCAGTGCGTAATTGCATTACAGTGAAAGGGGCTAAGCCAGCATACTTTTTCAGACTGCTCAACTGTATTAAATACAATATATAAACTCATTTACATACTATTCTCCTTCCATAGATGGGATGAATATTAAGAGTCTTCCAAAAACCAGAGAAATGTTCACCGGAGAAAATTGAAGCAGAACTGTAGAGCTTTTTGTTCTGTGCTGAGTACACTTGCATTAAACCGTGCTTCATTCTGAAATTGCCAGTACACGTTTATGTTAGTAGAGAGGTTGCTTTGTAACTTGTGAGTTGTGCCTGTCTGTGACAGTCTGCTTTAGGCACTACCTGATGTTTTAAAACTGATGTGCTGAGAAAGTGTACTGGATTTTAATTAACAGTGAACATATCACTTGGCATTATTTTTCAGGCAGTATCTTACCTTGTTAAAGTGTCAGAAGGGGACTTAAGAAAAGCAATTACTTTTCTTCAAAGTGCCACTCGCCTAATGGGTGGGAAGGAGATCACAGAGGAGATAGTCACTGAAATTGCTGGGGTAAGCTATGCTTTGCAGTTTCTCCTGTAATTAGTCTGAAAAGCATTTGTGTAAGTAAGTGTACTTGCTACCTGTATCTACCTTTGGTCAGAGTTTGATTAAAAAATTGTTTTATACCCATTAGTATTGCAGTATGGTGCCAATACACTATCCACAAGAATTTTAAAGACTACCTGATTCTGTACACTTACTACGTAGCAAGTTTCTAGCAACTTGTTCCGTAAGTTAAGGAAAACTGTAGAATAGGCTTACAATTCAAACTGAAGTTTAAATATTCTGCCCATGAATGCAAAATGTATTGCCTTTTGTGGGACAGTAGGCTAGAATGTCTTTTTGGTGCTTTTAAATGTGTGTGTGTTTGTGTTTATATGTATGTGTGTATTTAAGTATAGATCACTGCAAAATATGATTTGGAAACACCACAGGGGAATGACTTTCAGTAGCAGCTCTTTTTCAACTTAACATTCACAGTGTCAGTGTCTCTTCAAGGATCTGTGTACATTTTGGTTTTTATCAAAGCAGCAGTGATTTCTTCTAGAATGACATAGATAATACTGACAGGGACAGGAGAAACCTGAGACGGAAATGCATTTAATAAAACTTGTGTGAAGAGGTTCCTGTAACAGCAAAACACTTACGCCCTAAAGCAAGAAATGTGAGATTAGGAGTTGAGGAGCTGAAAAATAAATGGGCTTTAATGACGGACACACTTTCCTTGAAGGTGCTACCATCATAGCTAATTCTAAGGGTTGTGAGGTTTTCACTTTGATGGACCCAGAGGCAATTGCTACTGTGCATGTTATACAGAACAGTTTTAAACAATTTTCTCAGTGAACTCGTTCACTTTTGTGTACCTAGCTGTGGAAAAACGATGTATTTCACTTACAGATATCTGTAAATCACAGTTTCTAAACCTGGCAGAAGTTAACTGTAATGATAGGAAAGAGAAGCATGAAATTCCATTATTGAACAATGCTTGTTTAAACCAAAGGAACCCAACTGTACATCTTCATAAAGGCTTCCAAGTTCTTGGTCATACATAACTTTTGTGACCCCGGAGTGACACAGACAAAAGAATAATAAAGAAGCTTTGAAATGGAACTGTCCAGACACGCAACTGACAGGAATGACAATAAGTAGAGGGGGGGATGTGGGCAGTGCTACTGCGGGCAGTAGTAGAAATTCTTCTAATTTATTGTCTGATCTTGTTGCATTGGGCTTTTTTCATATGTCCCTGGAGAGAAAACGGATTTGCTGTTTCGCTTAGGTGTAGAATGGTGCAGAAAGCATTGGCTGATGTAATTGTTGAAGTAGGTCCTCCACGTAGTCAGTGTCCTGAATAAGTGACTGTGTGTTGGATTTATGAAGGTGACTTGACACTTCACTACCATTATGTAGTTTTTATTTTAGTATCACCAATATGGGACAAATATTACAGCCTAGTTCTCACTCTTAGAATTTAGCTAGTCTATCTTACATACTTGCTGGAAAGTTGGTTTGGTGTGTGGAGGCTTCCTTTATAATCAGTTTGTTTCTGTTACTGTAAGTATCAACTTCAATTTTAAGTTTACAAAGTTGAATGAAATTAAGAGATGTAACTTCTTGTTACAGGTCATCCCTAAAGAAACAATGGATGAACTGCTATCTGTCTGTCGGAGTGCTTCATTTGACAAACTGGAAACACTGGCAAAGGTAGAGTCCTCTTGGTGTTCTAGCCTGGATGTTTTTATAGGTCACTGCCCCGTGATCCTTTGTTGCCGGGCTGCAGCTGAAGAACATTTGGCCTCAGGTCAGTTAGGATACACATTTCAGGAGGCATGTCTTTTACCAGGTAGTACTCTGGTCTTTCCCTTCTGAGGAAGAACTGTCAAAGCTGCAAATAAGATTCCCTACCTCAGGCTCTCTCCTCAGTTGAACTGGTGACATGGAGCTGTTAGGCTGAATTAGGCAGAGTAGGAATACCTAGCGAGATACTTGGCTCAGGCCTTTAGAACTGAGTCTTCAGTGTGCTGGACTGGTCACCTTCTTTGTTACATGGAAGCTGGTGTTAGATGAGAAGTATCTGAATAAAGCTGTAATAAGTCTTCAGTTTTAAAATATTTCATGTTAATCTTACAGTACACCAGTGAGTAAGTTTGCCTTAGAAACTGCAGTGAGTTAAAATAGATCTTGTTGGAGAAGGCACAAGCTCCTGGTTTATAGAGGTGGTTTTATTTTCTTTAATACCGAAAACATAGATGTCACTGCCTTACACTTTCACATTTAGTTACAATGATGTCTAATATGTGTTGATCTTAAGAGGTGATGATACAGCTTTTCTAAATCCTTAGAGCTGGTACAGTCTTTCATCAGACCACGATCTCGTCTAATGTAGTAGTGTGGAACTGTTCTCCTGTTTCTAGGGTAGGTGGGGCTTTGTTTCAGGTATTAGTGCTCAATATGCAGTTGACACAATTTGAATGCATACTTCTGTAAAGCATGGGTGTATATTTTGCTGTACAGAAAAATAAGGTTGCACCAACTCTTTTTCTGTTTTCATAAACTCTCTGCCTAAATGGTGTCTTGGACTACTGTTCTCAGTATTTGCTGGCTTTATAACTGGGCACTACTGATTGATTTATTTTTTTAAAGCTATCTTTAGTCGCCATGGTCTTTATTTTATTTAAAAAGTTTTGGCCTTACGGATCTCTGTATGTGTGAGGCTAGCAACTGCCAGATGAAGAAAATAAATCAAAGTAGGTGGCGCTTTAAAATGTGAAAGCTGTGAAACTGCCACATGATGCTGTGGATGCTAAGCTTTCCTAATTTTAGAATGAGATCGGACAGGTTCAGTGGAGGTTGTTAAATGCTTAAAATGTCTCTAGCTCACAAAATCCCCAAGATGTGAATTGTCAGAAGCTGGAAGAATATTTGGGCAAAATTTATTGCTATATGCCTGCCATGCTTTTGCAGTCTCCTTGGTGCTGACTTGGGTCGCTGATTTAAAAGTTCCATAATAAATTTCAGTACAGTCTTTCAGTTCAGGCAGAATTTTTCAGATTGGTTTTCCAGTTTGTGGTGTTTCTGCTGCTGAATTATTTCCATTTTCCTCCCTCCCTCCATGACACAGAATCTCATAAATGAAGGGTATGCTGTTGCCCAGCTGGTAAACCAGCTGCATGATGCTGTTGTTGAGAGCGAACATTACAGTGACAAGCAGAAATCTGTCATAGTCGAGAAACTTGCGGTAAGTCTGTAGCTTGAGTTAAAAAACCTCACATTAATCTCCACTGATTAATTTTTGTTTACACACTCTCTCCCAAGAAGTATGCATGATGGTTTATTTTGATTTTTAGTTCTGAATGTTTCTTGGTAGAACCTGAATTTCTGTTCTGAGACATTTCATGAGATGGAATTAAAATCCAGTTAAGTGAATCATTACCCATATTATATTGTTCTAATGGTGCTCATGCAAGAAGTTTGTGGGTTGGTTGTATTTTTTAATATAAATTGAGAGGGAAAAGAAAGGCAAGATTTTAAGTCAGAACTTAAACAGGGAACTGCAATATGCAAGCTTTTTTTCTGGTGTGTGAAATACACCTTTCCATAAAACGAGTTAATTAACTTGCTAAGTTTTGACTGAGGAAGAGACAGCTGTGGTGGTTTTGCTAAATTCCCTGAAGCAAGGCAGGTAGTGTTGATGACCTGCAGAGCGATGCTCCTAGCAGTTAGTTGCAGAGGAGGTGGTGCATCCCTCATGTACATAACCTGTCACATCTTGGCCTCCTCGAGAAGGCGGAGGCCAGCAGGGCAATTTTTCCCTGTTTGGTGTGATGGGATGTGTGACTGCAGAAGTCATTACCAATTAAGTGAACGGTTGGCAAACTTCATCTTGGTGTTCTCCACTGTAACCTAAGAGACAGCTGTATCCAGCACCACCATCTTAAGAGGGTTTTACCTTTCTCTTTTCTGTTTGCAGGAAGTAGACAAATGCTTGGCAGATGGTGCTGATGAGTACTTGCAGCTGATAAGTCTCTGTGCCCTTGTGATGCAGCAGCTCGTGCAGAACACTTAACTCTGCTGGCAACAGAGTAGAGCAGCTTTTTGTTTCATGGATGGCTAAGGTTCTGAGGGTAGGGACCCATGTACTTTTGTACTGTTTTTGCAATAAAAGCACTGCTCAGCAGTTGGAAAAGCTTATGCTGGGATATTTGATTCAATTTTTTTTATACTAGGATAAAGAGATCTCTGGCTGCTGAGGAGCCAGTAATGCTACTGGCTTTGCAATTCTTTGTGGTAGATTCACACATGGAAAGGTAAATGCATTGAAAATTACTGCGTACATATTCTACTTCATCATCATCAGCTGAAAAGAATGATGAGTGTTTCCATTTTGCCCACACTGCTTGGTTCTGAAAACACAACTTGGGAAAACAATCATGTGTTCACTGAGCACAAGGTTGCAGCATGAACCCAGCTCCTGAGGGAACAGGCCCTATACCACCTCCGTATTAGGCCCTTTAGCATTAAATGCTGCAAAACCCACTTTGTAGTAAACACACTGCAACATTTGGGTGTAGTTGGCATGAAGAAAAAAATGTGGGGTGAAGGGCAGGTCCTGGGTCAGAGCACAGTCCAGAGACATTGCTTAAGTCTTCCTGAGTCTCCTCCCATTCTTGCTCACAAAATGAGTTTTTAAAGCTGGTACCTGTATAAAGAGCACAGTGCCCAGTGGTGGTTGAACATCCTGGGGCTATTCTTAGACCCAGGCCTCCCACAGGTGCTACTTCAACCACCTCTTGGATTCTGTTTAATTGAAAGTTGAAGCACCTGTACTACTTCACCTTCCTCAATGCACTAAAACAAAAGGCCTTGGACCAGCAGGGGGCTTTCCAATCAAGTCAGTACTAATTCTTAAGTGAGCCATTTTCAACTCTGATGATACACACATCCATGAACTGTGAGACAGGGGCCAGACTCAGGCATGTTAAACTCACCACTTACTACTCCAAGGTACTCTGAAAACAGCCCCTTAGTGCCAGTAACTGCTATCAAAGTGGGGGAGGCCTGGGCACCCAGCACGAACAGCTGCTGAACCCTTGCAGCAGCTCACACCTCTACCATCTTCCACACTTGACTGAAGAGTGCCAGACACTCTCACCCTCTGCTATGTAGAAGGCAGCCCTCTAACCAAGAAGCAACTATTTACAATTTAAGTGAATATAGAAGTATTTTATTGAACATTCAAACTTCATTAAGACATGTGCAATATGGCAATTTTACTGGGTTTAACCCTAACTAAGACAATAGTATGATTGCTTGCTGGGGCTTAGCAACAGGGGCCAGATCACACTTACCACTAATTAAATACTTTATTGAATAAATACATATGAAACAAAAATGCATTTTAATGCTCTTATAAAAGTTTAGAGATTTTGAAAGGCCTTTCCAATTCAGTCCAAAGTCTAAGTACATACAATAAAGGAAGGTAGGCTAGTTTAACATAATTGGCTGACTTTATACAGCACTTATATCTTTTAGTCCATAAGTAAATTATTAAATGATAAAGAACATCTAATACAACCACTTCTATAGAACTAGGAAATAAATTTCTAATAAAGAAAAAATTTACAGACCCCATGACTTTCCACCCAACCCCAACAGTCTAACCCTAAAGTGGATAAAGCCAGTGGCTTCCCCCACAAGAGCTCACGACACAAAGTCGCTTCGCTTATCAAAAATCTGTATTTCTGATCCGTTATGAGCATTGAGACAAGATTCAATATATCCCCAAAGAAAGAAGCACAATGCACGTTGTGAATCGCCTATTCAGCAACAGCGAGCACTGCATTCACAACCACCTCATCCCAGGGATTAAATGAGATCAGCCACATTCATTGGCATCTCCTCCACGGTAGTATTGTAGAAAGTCTCAATGTCTCGCAGGATCCTCTTGTCCTCTTCAGTGACAAAATTTATAGCCACACCTTTTCTGCCAAAACGACCACCTCTGCCAATTCTGCACAAAAAGCAAGCACATTTACACACACTCAGTTAACCATGCTAATCCGCTTTAAACCATTGCAAGATTCAGCCATTAACTGCTGCTCTTTAATCTGCCACTGGCCAGTTTATGCTGTATTGACAAGACTGGCTGCTACCAAAGCCACCTCTGGTTAGGAAAAACCAGCAGTTAGTGCCAACAGTACAGAAGAAGCATCCGTCCTACGGAGAGTAGCAGAGCAGAAAAGGTTGCTCTTTTGGCTGCAAAGTAAGATCTTTCTTTAATGGTTGGTGCTGTGGTATGAAGTCCTTAGCTTGGTCTCCTTCCCCTCTGTTTACTCACACACCCATAACACATGGCATACGAAAGATAGCTACTGTTCCAAAGTTAATCCAGTAACATGGAACAACACAGTCTACTTGAGAACTTTAATTCAATGTAGCAGTTTCCAGTGGGAAAACTTAGGTTGCTTTTGTTTTTAAACAGAAAAATCCAACCTCAACATTTTTGTGTAAGCCCAAGTCAGTCACTAAGGCATCCCAGTACGGTGTAGTTCCACCCACCACCAGCTCTGCCTTCCTGCAGACTGCACAGTAAGAGCCAAATACACAAAAAATGGCTCACAAAACTTAGTGAAAATCATGACAAAATAAATATATAAATACCGACTCGCTCTTTATTCAAACTGTGCCGCTTACGAATCCACGTCCTAAATTAGGTCAGCGCCGTTTCTGAGCACCATCTTGTGTCATCAAATGCTGCTATCGACTCCTGTATTTTTTTACATCAAGTAACAAAGCACAGTTTACTTAACTTAGGGACAGTCACTAAAAGCAGTTAACCAAGCCTAAGGAAACAAAACTCAAATGGCTACCAAAAGACATACACACACACCAAAGAAGAAAGAACCCCACTGCAAGAGGAGCCACCAAGAGCAACCAAGACACAAAAACATCAACAGGTGGACCTCCAGGAGTGCAGGCAGCCCTATGCAACTGGTTTGCTAAGATTACTGAGGTCCAGTCACTGAGCAGCATCAGCAGCAACAGATGAGCTAGAACCTACAGAGTAACCTAACGCTGTTGGTCAAGATACTGTGGAAGTAATGGCTTTTGTAATTGTACTCTACAACCTCCACGACAAACAGGCAGTTCTGTAGCTGACAGTTTCCCCAGGTCTCAGCAATGAACAGTTAGCCATCACTGAATTCATCACGCATCTAAGTTTTCCCACTGCTTTGTTTTGTTGTCCAGAAGTTCTGCTCCTCCCCTCATTTCAGAACCATAGCTGTGCAAGTCAGGGCTTTTTTATAGCCAAACCACAAGTAGTTTATTTCCTGCTAGCTTTTTAGCAGTTGCTGTGCAACTGGATGCGCAACACCCGTTACTGGTAAAGACTAAAAGGAAAAGCAGCCTAGGTTCCATGCCGATTTCTGTATGGGACGTGAACTCAAGGGTCCCACCCCAACTGACCTGTGAATGTAGTTTTCACGATTGGTCGGCAGGTCGTAATTTATGACCAATGACACTTGCTGCACATCAATGCCACGAGCCTGAAAAGCGATACATATTCTTTAATGCAAGTCACAGGCTTTAATTAAATTATTTATCCCATGTTTTTGTTGACCACATGGTTAGTGATGAACTACAACTGTGTAGCCCATAGTGGAGCGCAGTCTTTACTCTTCCAAGAAGCTCCAAACAGTTCAGGCTATAAGAACCTTTACTGAGTTATGAAGCTTTTGGCACAAGATTTAAACAGAAGCATGCTCAGTATAAGATAATGCTCACCAGCAAGTCAGTAGTGATCAGGACACGGCTTGATCCTGATCTAAACTCTCTCATGATAACATCCCGCTCCTTCTGGTCCATGTCACCATGCTGTAGAATTAAAAAAAAAAGTGATAATTACTACAGTTCCAATACACCAGATTGGAGCATCCTTTAAAAAAAAAAAATCAAAGTGATGTATGAAACCCAGCGTCCCTACCAGCTGTGGGAACAAAGCAGGTAGGGATAGAAGGAAGCATTTTTCTTTAAGCAGGGGGAACGATAATACAGCACTGCACAGCCATATTATAACTTTCCTGCTTTTCACTCAAACATAGCTCATCATGATTTCTTTTCCAATGTGTAAGCAGCTTTTCACAAGTTATGTGGAAGTATCCCTTTCTTACCAGAGCCGAGACTGTGAAGTCCCTAGCATGCATTTTCTCCGTAAGCCAGTCTACTTTTCTCCTTGTGTTCAGGAAAATAACAGCCTGTGTAATGGTCAGCGTCTCGTACAAATCACAGAGAGTATCCAGCTTCCACTCCTGAACAGAACAAAGGAGATCAGGAATACTGCACACCACTGACAGTCCAGTACATAACCAGAATCCCAACAAGGAATAAAACTCAAAAGCCACAAGCAATTGAGCATGCTCTAGTGTGCAATTACGTTCACTATGACCTGAAAGGTCAGAACAAGACATCAAGTGAAGTTTCTGCATCGCGTGTTGCACCAAATCTTAAGACACAGGACACTGGACATTAAGAAAGAGGTCCACCCTAGTCATCTTTGATCCGGTGCAGTTTTTCTTCTTCTTGCATGTACTCTACTAGCATTATTACACAAACCAAAGCTCAGCCTTGGTTTCTGTAATTTTAGCACAGTGCTTTAACAAGAAGGTAAGAAAACGTAACTCTTCAAGCCAGAGCAAGTACAGCTGATACAAACCTCTCTTTCAACATTAATGTAGAACTGCTTGATACCCTCCAGAGTCAGTTCTTCCTTCTTCACCAAAATACGTATGGGATCTCTCATAAACTTTTTGGTCACTTCCAACACATCCATCGGCATTGTAGCTGATAACAACACAACCTGGAATGCATTACTCAGTGTTAGCAGGTGTTGAGGACACCAGCTTTGATTCACACAATTCATCAGGAGTTCTGAGTGACAGTGTCAACAAATCTGCATCCACCAATTTAATCATGTAGAAGATTTTTTTTACCTGGATGTTTGTGCTTAATTTTTGAAAGATCTCATAAATTTGATCCTTAAATCCACGGCTCAACATTTCATCAGCTTCATCCAGAACAAACATCTTGATCCATTTAGGAGCTATTAAAGAAAAAAAAATCTCATGAAGTTTCAGAAAGGCACTAAATACATTTACTAATGTCACTCTCCTTTAGGACAAAGCTTTCCAGTACAACTCTTTACGATGACTGCAAGTGCATTACTTAAGCTTACTGGGTGTGAAATTTATACTGGAAATTCATTATGAAGAGCAAAATTAATTCATACTTACAAAGGTAGCGCCTGTTTAACATATCAAACACACGCCCTGGAGTGCCAACCACAATGTGCGGAGCCTCAGCCTGAAGTTTTTGCATTTCATTGCGAACATTTGTACCACCAATACAAGCATGGCATGTTGCTCCCATGTAGTCTCCAAGGGCCAGAATTACCTTCTGAATCTAAAATAAAACTTTTCCATTAGTAATAGCTCCTGGTACATTCAAGATTAAGCCCTGCTATCACTGGTGTTTACGGACTTTGGAAGCTAACAGAGCAAACAAGGTTTATGCAGCTCTAATAGTTAGAATCCTGAGACAGTCGCTAATGATTTTGCCCAACTGCTTGCTATCGAAGTCATTCACTAGAAAGCTTAAGTCTGGGGGGCACTCAAATTTTCGTCCTTATGAGCTGAACTAGCTAAAGCGACTACCACGCATCTGCTATTAAAAGGCAGGGCCTCCAGAAATGAAGAATTCTGAACTGCTAAGGCCTGCACATTAAGCACTTGAAAAGGTTCACGAGAGTTTACAAGTGCAGTGCTGTATATGCCAGGCTTTGAAACAAGTCTCACCCTCATCATTGTCTTCAGAGTAGAACAAAGGCTAAGCATTCTGCTCAGAGGTTCTTGTTCCACTGATATTTGTAATAGATTTCTCTCCTGCCTGATTTAGTATGTTTAGTTTTACCTTCAAAAAGAATCTTCACTATAGCACTGGCATCTCAGTCTTTTCTACTTGAAAAAAGACAGGAAATTGTATACAATTCATTTTCTGCTCTGACTTCTGTTCAACATTTCATCTTACAACCCCACATTACTGATATACATGTATCCCGAAAATTAAGTATCCTCTAAGTTTTGTAAAACACTCACTTCGTACTAATCCTTGAAGGTGAAACAGACATGCAATAACATTTAGTCAGGAAAACATCACAAAAACAATGAAGTGACCACATGCGCACTGCAGTTTTCATGTTGCACAACTGCACGCAAGTTCAAATAGTTCCAAAAAGTACTTTTTGTTTCCACTCAGAACACTGTGCTTCAACAACACTGTATTTTGGTTTTCTGCTGAAGATGCTCCCTCAGAACTATACACGGCATAGCAGCTGGCTCCTGCAACCCTGCCCCAGCACATCCTCCATGTGCATCAACTCAGCTTTTCAAGCAGAGAACTTGTGGGACAGAAGCCAGTCTATATCCCCCATTACTCAACACAAAAAGGGTTCTGAATGGATTAGTTACAGCCCCTTAAGAAGTCTGTTAATTGTCTCACAGTTGTGAAACCTGAAACCTATGCAACACACAAGTAGCTTTTTTTTTTTTAACTACACTATCAATACCTGTTGAGCCAGTTCTCTGGTAGGGGCCAATACTAGTGCTTGGGTCTCCTTGAGATCAATCTCCAACTGCTGCAGGATGGAAATAGCAAATGTGGCTGTCTTGCCAGTACCTGACTGAGCTTGAGCAATCACATCATACCCTAAAAAAAGTAGGATACACATTTACTGCTCCCACACAGGTCATTTGTTTTTAGTTTTATTTTATTCTCTTTGAAATAAGTGATCAGTATTAAGAGTTCTCTCCATTTCAGGTCAGTCCCGAAAGATGGTGTACCATCACATCACTTGTTCAGTAAGCATTAAAAAAACAGGTATCATCACACACTAATAAAACAGCATATGCGTTTTACAACACCTTCCAAATTATCCGATGTCAATACCAACAAATGGATCACCTGCATACCTTTGATGCATGGAATAATAGCTCTCTGCTGAATAGCTGAAGGCTTCTCAAAACCATAAGCATAAATGCCCCTTAGAAGGGATTCTTTTAAATTCATATCATCAAAATTGTCAACAATCTCATTCCAGTTGCTCTGTAATAAAGAAAAAAAAAGAAAATATTAAATCCAACACCTATCTCCACTAGCAATTAAATTCTTAAGTCAGTTCACATGTGCTCACCTCAATGACACCATCGGGGTCCATTCCCTCCGGGCCACCATGGTCTCTGTCACCAAACAGAATAAGCCGTTAGCACAACAGCAACTAAAACACAGAAACCAGTTGACACCTTGGCTGCCAAAAGCCGTATCTGGAAGCCATGACACATCATCCTAGCAGATGCTTTCGTTTATTTTGCCAATGGAGGAACTCTCACCCTCTCCCCACTGGCTTGGGTGCCACTAAACCAAGCCCTCAGCTCTCAGTGTGACAGAAGATCATCCGAGCCTTCAAGGCATAGGGATGGAAAAAAAACCCCACTAGAAAAATACGGCTCAATCTCGGGTGAACAGCCTTGACTATAAAGAAAAAAACCCCAAACAAGCCAGCAAGCCAAGGAGCGCCTGTCGCCGCGTACAGCGCCCCCCTCACCGGCGGCATCTGGCTGAGGCGGGGCTCTGCGCCCCGGGCCCCGCCGTCGCGGGGAGGGAACAGGGCAATGGCTGCCGCTGCGCACTCGGAGCTGCCTCAGCCGCAGCGCCGGCCGCGGAGCGGGGGGGCGGCGGGGGGCGGACTGCCGGCTCCGCTGCGGGTCCCCCGCCCCCGCTCAACTCTCGCGAGAGCTCCACCCCTGAGATTGCGCAAATCGGACGGTGCGCGCAGGCGGAGGAAGGCGCCGGGCGATCGCCCACGGGGCCGCGCCCCTCCCCCCCCCCAAAAATGGTCTCGCCCTCAGCCGGGCCCGCAAACACCGGGCGAACCAACGGCGGAGGTCGGGCGGGGGAGGAAACCGGGCGAGGANTCGCCCACGGGGCCGCGCCCCTCCCCCCCTCCCAAAAATGGTCTCGCCCTCAGCCGGGCCCGCAAACACCGGGCGAACCAACGGCGGAGGTCGGGCGGGGGAGGAAACCGGGCGAGGAGGGGAGAAACGGATTCTAAGGAAAAAAAGCCTGAACAAGGCGCTAAAGCATTCTAATTACAACTTAGATCGGTAGGTACGATGAAATTAAAAATAGCCCTTTTTCGGGGGCGGTGGTCGCTAAGAAAATATAAAACGAGAACGTGAACGCCAAGGAATAGAATTAAGCCCCCACTGAACCGCGAATTAAGGGGAGAGCCAAGACCGAAACATCTAGAACCGGGAGGGGCCGCAGCGCCCAGCCGCACTCGGAGCGCCGTCTCGAGCACGCAGGCACCCACCCACGCACCCAACCTCGCTTCTTTTCCTCCTCTCTGGCCGCCTGCACCCAACCCACCGAGCCCCCTCCCCACGAAAGGGCCCGGGGCCTCCGTGCGCCGCACCATACCTGCTATAATCCGCGGAGCCGCCTGACATGTTCCAAACACCAGCTCTGTCCTCAACTGAAAAGGGAAAGCCTCCGCCGCGCCCGCTTTATATATCCGCCCCGCTGCCGGACTCGTTTCGCTCTGCTCTGCGCATGGATATATACCTCACACCTCAGCGAAAAAAGGACAAATCCCGCCGGAATGAGCCCCATTCGCAAGAGACTCCCCTCACCCCACTTTTCGAGATACTCTGGAGGGGGTGCCTGAGCTACGCGGGGCCACGAGGTGAGGGGAACGCGGAACTACTTTTTTCCTCAGAGCGCGGATGGATATTGCACCATTGAAGGTGTGAGAGCGTCCCGCTTCTTCCTCCCGCTTTGCCCCCCCCCGCTCGCTGCTGTGCACGGGGTTTCCCGGCCTGGCCCTTGCTGCAGCGCAGGGGAGGGGGAGCGCGGCGGGGGTGGCGGGAAGGGGCGAGGGCGGCCCGGGCCTCGTGGGCCGCGGGGGCAGGCGGCCGGGCTGAGAGGCGCCCCGAGCAGGCCATGCGGCAGCAGCTGGGGCGGGCAGGGTGGCTCTCTGTCGTGGCTGCGTTTCCCCCACCATGTCGGTTATTTTTAAAGCCCCGGTGCCTGGAGTCAGGGGCTGACAGGGGAGAGCAGCTTCCTCGGGTGGGGAGACGCGGTCGGGGCCAGGCTCCTGCGCCGCGGGGCTCGCCATTTCGTCCCCACACACAGAAATGGCTCCTTGCTCCCTGCCAGGCGAAACACACCCTGAGGTCTCCCTCCTCACCTTGTGGTGAGGGGCAGGAAGGGGCTGGGGCCGTGCTGGTCAGCGAGGGCGCCAGCGCTGGATGGCGGGGAGCGGCGGCCGGAGGGGCCGTGAAGTGACGGGGGGAAGATGGTGGCGTCTAAGGGGGCTCGGGCCGGCCTCGCCTGGGTTTGTGTGGAACCCGGCAGCGCCGTGAGGAGGCCGGACGGGCCCGCGGGCGGCGGTGCTCTGTCCGCCGGGTTGGAGACAGCAGCTAGCTGAATCGTGCAAATTTGTCACGGGCTGTTAAAGGTGGATGACTCGTGAAAGGGATGAAGACGTGTTCGGAGAATATTTTCAGGAGTTGGGCAGGATGGTCGTCAGGGCGGTACTGAGAACGCGGTGCTGTGATGTGCTGCAGTTCGTTATGTAGCGATGTCTGCAAAAAAAATTCTGTCAAGACTGATTTAAAGGTTAGTGCAATCTGAAGCAAAGCAGTAAGGAAAATGCTACTGCGCAAACCGTTTCAATGGAACGATCGGTGATCGTGCCCGTTGCTTTCATACTGTTGTAGAAAAATATATCGATCATTTTAATGCTCTTCTCAGGTTTTACAATAATCTGTTCATCAATATTTTTTATGTAGGCGAATAATACAAATTGCAAGCAATAGTTTGTGCCAACTTTAATGGGTTTGTGTGTGTCACTTCTCAAACTTGTTTCCATAGTGATTATATATGAACAAATGGAGGCAGTGCTTGAAAAACTCAACCCTTTACTTGTCTAGAATATTGTAAATTGTCTAGAACCGTCTAGAATATCCATAAAGGGAATCTCCAAGAGACTAAATGTACATCAGCCCTTCCTAAGGTAGCATCTGCTAGGGTAATATTATCTGTAGAAATAACACAACGCTTATAAACGTCCCAGCTAAATTATATAAATGCAGCTCCTCTGTTGACCCACCCTAATGCACTCAAGTTTTGTCTACCCATACTGGGTAGAAAGTACTGAGGATGCTGCTTGTATTTGTAATTTAGACAGCCCCTCAACAATAACTGGAGGCTTTTTTAAATAGCAGTTTGCATGGCCCCGTAAACCTCTGGTTGTAAAAGAAACAGGATGGACCGAACGTGAACACAGATTCGGGCTGGCACAGTTAAATTTCCCATTAAAATTACTTCAGGTCTAAATGGAAGAAATAATATTACTGAATATTTGGTTTTATTAAGGATCTTGATTATTCATTACAAAAGCTGTAGAGTGTATATATTTTTTATTTAAGCATTGCAAACTGGTCTTAGTATATTTGCAAACCTTAGTGGAAAAGATTTCTTGACATGTGGGAATTTCAGGAAGGTGAGCTGTCATTTTCCACAGACTTTAAATGTCTTTTTAAAAAACATTTGTCATCTCAGAAACCAGTATCTAGTTTTTCTTTTCCTGAAAATAAATCATTGTCATTTCAGATTACCTGTGTATTCAAACCACTTTGAAAGTTCAGTTTTGACAAAAACAGTTTTTGGCTAACAAGGCTTTCCTTGCTTTTTTTAAGGATAGTTACAGGAGAAACTGTTCCCATTGCTCTAACTTGCTGCCAGTCTTGTTTTACTCCACTTAACCAAAATTCATCCCGTTCCAAAAAATCCAGAACCCTCAGAATTTTTTTTTTCTGTTAACTTCAATCAAGGTAAAATTTTTAAAATTGGTTTTGTTATTTACTGTCTGCGGTAATGGCATCTGGGAGTCTCTCAATCAGATGCCAAGATTTCTTTCTCTAGACACTGGGCAACTATGGAGCCAATCAGTGCTGCCTGCCCCCCAGAGCTGCTGACCACTGGCCTTTACAGAGGAGCTTGGAACTTCTACGTCTCTTAGGATTTTTGTTCATCTGTGATTCAGCTGATGCTTGAATATAAAGAAAAATCTGTGGGCGTGTTGGTATCTCCTGTCACATGGTTGTGGCAGAGTTTCACAAATCTGATTAGTCGGCCGTGTTTTTTGTTCTGGTTCATCGTTATTTTAATCCACTTCCATAGAATCTGATAGTCCCCAGTCAGTGACCTCTCATCAGATGCTCTGTATTTGCCTTAAGTGTTGTATGACTGGAACTATGAAGTTATCTTTTAAGAAACGACTAATCAGTTCCTGCATTAAAGAAATCAAAGGATATGAGGAAAAGAATCCAGTGTTTCCTCCAGTGAAAATCATTGACTTGTTTCACCAAATGAAAAGAGGAAAGATATTTTATTTCATTACATTCAGATAAGCAAAGGGTTGGAAGCACTGAATCAGTTCTCTCTTTTTGTGAAACAATATGGCAGAAATCCAGGATTGTCATCCTAGGGATGACCCTAACTGTATTAGAGGAAAGATGTTTGAGGTTTTGTGCTCTTTAAAACCTGTGTACCTGAATACAGTGTTTGAGACATATGTCTTTGGTTATAGTAGGGTAAAAAGCCATTTCATTTGTGATCTCGTATCTAATTTGTATGTTTTGAGACTGGTGGTAGCCATGGTCTGCCTGGGATTATTTGTGTTCTAAACTGGAAGCATCATAGTGAGAGGTATTGAAAGGTCAGATTTTGTCAGTGACAAAATCTTGGATTGACACTGGGATTTGTTATAGACTCCTGGCTTTAAATCTTATTAAGCTTTCCAGAGCAGTCTCAACTGAAAACTTGCTCCTCAAGGATCAGCTTCATGTTATCATCAGGCAGAAGAGATACCAGAAAGATACTAAATAATATGTCTGCTACTAAAGATAGGATCCAAGGCCATGTTTATATGTGCACACTATATACTTCAGTAGATGTCTCCCTAAAAGACAGTCCTGGTGAATCATGAGCTCTTTAGTGAGAGTGAACGTAATTATACATTTGTTAAAAGGGGGGTAACAGATGGACTAGCTGGTTTAGCAGCTGGGTTTCCAGTCATTATTCATGCAGATTGAAGTAAAGAATGATGTATCTAAAGAAAGCAGTAGGAGCTGACACCTCCTGAAACTGAGCTCTAGTTGAGCAATCCCTGCTCATCAGTGTTCTGGCAAAGGCGATGTCACAGTTTGCATTAGGAAATTTCAGAAATCTCTTTTTAGAATCTCATACCATAATTTGAATTTAACATGAAATTGTCATGTACTTCATGGGAACCTTGGAAGATCCTGAGTTCCTATCCTGCATTTGCAAGTCTGGTGCTAGAGTACATACTATGTATTATTTGATTGTCACAACTAGCAGGGCAAAGAAAGTAATTGTAAACAGAGTTAATTCACAGTAGGTCACGTTAAGGATTAAGATGATTTGTTAAGCTGTTGTTAGCAAGAGGTAATGTTTTTCAATTCATCATTCCCAAAGGATCCTACCTAAACAAAATCGTGCTTCCTTGGATGTAGAAGTGGATAGGAAAGATTCTGGAAAGTCTCCAGGGGAGGGAGAAAGTCCAAATTCCAGGAGTCCTATACTTGTTATTTAAATACAGTCACGGGGTTTCATTAATGCTAACTTCATGGGTTTTTGTTGTTCCACTGCAATTAGAATCTAAACAAACTAAATAATAAGAATTTATAAGATGCAGTGGTTTTAATGCACTGAGAAAGTTTGCTTTGTATTCTTTAGTGTAACAGTGCAATTTGAAATCCACATTATGATGACTTCAGTACGTTAGGCTGCTAAGTTTGCTTTGTCATCCTTTTTAAAAGTTATTTTACAACTTTGTTATGCTTTGACAGATATTTCTGCTCTTTGTAACTGTAATCAAACTTGTGTTATGAAATCTCAATGATGTCCCCATTGCGTGAATTGAAAGTACATCCAGACACAGAGTTTTCTCTCCCTGTCAAAGTTTTGTCTCACTGAATAGTTGTGCACTAGGCCAGTAAGGAACATTTTCAAAAATGCTTAGATGATTTAGGAGCCAAGCACTATAGAGAGCCGGTGGGATTTAATCTGCTTTAGTTAATTTAATTGTCCCACATGCTCAGTCCATTCAAGATACTCAGACTTGCATACAGGATATAGGGTGGATAGGACCTTTTGCTGACCAGCTGACTCACTTGTCTGAAATGTATGCATGGTGGTTTGTGGCTCATGCTCCCTAATTGCTTTAAGCACAAGTCTCCAAGGACTGTTCCTGCTTCAGTTTTGTGTAGTTTTGTTTCTTAGCCTAAGTTATCTCATTCCCAGTAAGACTTTTTTTTTTTCCTAGTGATGTTCATTTGTTAAACTGTTTAAGATTTGTTGTTTTTTAAAGACACAGCAAAGTTGTGTAAATTCCATATTTCAGGTTATCCATCCATTAATTAATCTCCTGTTAGAGTTTGGAGCTTAAATTCAGACTTGTAGTGACCTTGGTGCCTTCAGGGGTCTGAAGTTTTGTGTTACATAATTTTTATTCTGGAATAATGAAGTTGTCTGTGAATTTTTAAGAAAGATGGCTTCTCTTGTATACAGTGGGAAAATTCTTGTAACCTGCTGCTGAAAGGAAGTGGCAGAAATGTTCTGGGGCCTCAGAGGAACCTGAGATTCTCAGCCCTGTCTCAGAGGGTCAAAAATCTAAAGAACTAAGGCAAGTTAAATACTTCTTGTTTTTATCATAGGTACATATTGTTTCATCAAGTGGCCTTTGAACTTGTGAAAAATTTCCCATTTACTTCAGTTAGCATTACGTTGGGCTTCTAATAAAAAACAATGTTAATTTTAGAAAATGAGTATTTCCTTTCTTAGAGGAAATATGTAAGTTACTGTTAATTCTTTAAATGAGTATAAAGTAAGAAACCATCATATGGGATCATTTGTGGTGGCCTTGTAATTTTAGTAACTATTCTGGTAATAAGAATGTTGGCACAATAAAATCCCAACCCAAATACTTGAAACAGAAATATACTTTTCTTTCTATGATTTTCTTAGTCATTCCATCCTCTGCATGCTATAAAACACTGATGGTTACAGTTTTAGGTCTTGAATGTTCTCCTTGATTGAGCGATTAGATTCTTTCTTGCAGTTTTTAAGGCTTGTAGTCAGGCTCAGGTTATGGAGTCAGTTTAGCTCCATTCTCTGTTGTGTTAAAGACTCCCAGTGTGACCACAGACATGTAATTTTAGCACTAAAATTGAACAGATCATATTTATTAGAGACTTGCCATTGACTTTTATTGGAATGAGAGCTCTTTCTGCACTTTGGTTTTCCCCTCTGTAAAGTGGGGGTGATAGTATTTGCCTCAGAGGTTACGTGTGGGCAAATGCTTGAAAAATGTGAGATTAGTAATGGTAGGAGGCTTAGAAATCTTTGATAGAAGCTACATGCATACTTTCAGGGTAGAGTTTGTTTTTTCTATTACAAAAGTAAAGAAAGCTGGAGAGATTAAGCAGGTGGCAGCTGCTGGTAACATCCTTACAGAGTACTGCAGTTACATTTATTCTTTAAGTCAGTTGGGAGACTTCTGTACTACCATGAAATAGTCCATGTTATATAGTTCTGTGAGACAGTCTGCAAAGAATATTTTTTCCAGTTCCGAGGGAAATGTAAATATGAGCCTACACATTCTTTTGAAGAAAACATTTTTCCTTCTGATATTGGTTAACCATCTATGTGAGGTATTTATTCTCATGGTTATTCAATTTGTAATCCACTTATGATGCCCGAGGTTTTTAATTGCTGAGCTGATTTCAGTTGTTTAATTTTTGGAACAGCTGCTACAGGCTGACCTATAGTCTGTATTTAATTTTGAGTACCTTTGATAAAAAAAGTTGAATGTTATGTTCTTAGTTGGAGGAACTAATGCATATGAACCAAGCCAAGATGAAAACACCAAAAAGGCCAAGCAGGTCTTTGATTTTTACAAGGGTATATTCATAGGACCCAAGTTTTTGGTAAAAAAAAAAGAAAAAAAATCTCAAATGTATGTTGTAGGTATGCCTCCCTTGATAGATACTCTGTGTCCTGACAGATGAAAGTCATGTGACTCTGACCTTCCCCATCCAAATTACACTTCTAGATATCATGCAAGCACACTGTGCTATTCAGACTTTCTGTACAGTGCTATGAGTTGTGAAGACCCAACTCAGGTTAGTCACAACAAAATGGCTAGGTTTTATCAACTGACACAGCATTGCACAAAAAGCTTTGGTATGAGTGTCTTACAGGTCTTTATTGTCTGAATCTTTAAAATGCGTACATCCCTAAACAGCAAGAGTAAGGTATCATAGGAATTACTTCATTGTTCTTCAATAGAAAGTCTTTCTGTCCATATCCAGCCTTGTGTGCTAACTGAAGTCTCTTTCACCTTCCCTAGCAGAGCATTTTAACCTCAGAAACAGTATTTTGCAGTTTATAGAGTTTGTTACGATGTGTAAAGGTTAACAATAAAGATAAATACTTTGTCATTAACAAAATGAGCTATGTAGCCAGAAGTATTGCCTCAAGGTAAAGCTTGTTTTCTACAAACTCAAAGTTTTCTACTGAGCTTTACTTTTTGTATGAAAATTGAGTCTATTCATTTGTGCATTTAACTATAGCTCATTCCCCAAGTTATGTTCCTGTCAACAATACTGGCTTAATGTGAAATTGTCGATGAGTAGTTTCGGTTTTGTGCCCTTTTTTTCATCTGCCTGTAAAACTGAAATTATAATCTCCTGTCTTTGAAGGATCTCTTAGATTATAAACTGTTTAAGGCTGGGACTGCTTGCTCTGTGTGCTGGTCTTCAGCCTACAAAGCAGTCGGTTCTGGCTGGGAAGCTGAGGTTCTACTGGGTAAAACTTAAAAAAATTAATCAACATAAACATTGCCGCTTGTTTAATAATTTTTTTGTTTGTTTGCTTTGTTAATCCTTCTGAGATTTTTTTTTTATGAAAAAGGTAAATATTACAAGGCTTTCTCTTTAACAGTGTTACAGATGCATGCTGCTGTCATGATTGGGTCTGAAATGTGTGCCCGTGAAGCTGAAGCTGCTAAGAAGCTATGGTGTAACTGTTCTGCTCTCTTGTTTGTAGTTTCTTTCTAGTGTTACGAAGCCTGTGTAGGCGAGTCCTTAGTCCCAGTTCTTTGTGCTTCAACCCATCCCAGAATGTTGTTATATATTATTTTGTATGCTAATTGAATACTGCCAGATGAGAAAAAAAATGAACATATAAGGTGCAGGATAGTAAGGAATTTATTCTTTTCCTCTCAGGTTGCACCCAGGAACCCATGTTTTCCTGGGGTCCACTGACGCAAGCAAGCATGGACATCCACTGATGCAAGCACAGACAGGATGCAGATGATCACATTATTTTAGCCAGGGGTAGCTCTGGCATTGTTTGTGCTAATCCAGGGCATGCACTTTAACACATCATAGCACAGCAATGGACAGTGGCCAGAAACCTTTGTTCTTTACACAGCAGGAGACAGAAATGAGAGATCACGCTGAATTACAGAAATATATTGATTCATTTATTGAATGTATTGAAACTGAGTAGATTATAATTTACTGTCTTTTTTGTGATAAATAAATAAAATAAAATATAGGTACCTCTATTCAAAGTAGTTTTATCTTGTACTAGGTACTTTAATTTAAGGGCTTGTGGTAATAACTGTTTCTGAGTCTTAAGGAGTTGTTCATGTGCTATCATATTCAACATTTATTTGTAGCTCATTCTTCTATTAGTTTAAAAGTAGCGAAGTCAGGAAAATCTGAATTTCTAAGCAGGCAGATACTATAGTATGCTGTGACCACCCAGTTACTGGCATTTTTTCTTTGCTTGCTCTTTTGTCCTCTGTAGCTTGTGTTACCGTTTCTTAATATATTTGATATACACTTTTCCATGGATTACAAGACTACAAGATCTTGTACAACATTATTTCTTTTATTTCAGCAGGAATTTAACAAACAAACTACTGATTTCCTTTATATGTTAATAACGAATAAATACTCAGTCAAGTTTTGGGATTTTGTTTGGATGTGATATTTTGTGTATCTTAAGCTCAGAGTTTTCTTTTATGCACATTTCTGTTAAAGAAAGCAGAGTATCACAAAGGTGATCTTACAGTATATTACACAAAAGGAGTTATCTGATTTCCTTTACTGTTATTCCTTTACATTACTGACATTCATCTCTTCTGGAAATACAACTTTGAACATCCGGGACCACATTCTTTTTCTGAAATCACATTGGAATTGTGTTTGTTAATTCACATCAGAATTGTCTTTGTTAATTTACTGGGTAAACAAGCTGTGTATCTTTATGCAGAAGGAAAGAGAGCAAAGTGAGAACTGTAAAGGACTGCTGCCTCAGAGCTCCTGTTGCCATAGAGCTGCTAACGAGGAAAAGAACTGCAGCATAGATTTCTTCTGCTGTTGAAGGTAAGATGAGGGCACAGCAAAGACTGTGGGAGGGGGAGGGGAGGCAGAGGGAGGGAGAAGAGGAAGAAAGTCTGTGTCCTTGCTGTCTAAAAAAGGAAATTCAGTTTCAGTGTTCATGAGCAGAACTGCTGGTGCAGAAGAACAAAGCTATCTCAGTTGTTTAGGGTAGCGAGAGTGATGAGCAAGCAAGCTCACTCCCGTCCTTTTGGGAGGAAATACTGCAAAGAAAGGAGGGAGAAGAGTGACTATCATTTAGAAAATGCACACCGCTGCTTCAAAATAGCTACTTTTTGATACTAGTTTGGCATTAATGTTGTTCCCCTGTGTAAAGATAGCTGTGAAAAAACTCAGTAGGCAGATAAGAAGAAAAAGTGGTGCTAAAAAAAATCAGTCTAATCTTGAGCTGATTAATTCTGTGTGTATTAAAATTATCAGTTAACATTCAGCTGTGCAGTGCTGTGGAGCCTTTCACAGTGCAAGTAAAATTATGGTTTTTGTGGTAAGATTGTTATGATAAATTGATCTGTTATCAACCTTTTAACAATGATCTTTCATCTTCTTTTACCTAAGTAGATGTCTTTTGAGTGAAGATGTGTAATAAACAACTGAAAAGTAAATATTAGATACTCAAGAATACTGACTACAGAACTGACATCAGACATGCTTTCTGTGGAATCTCTTTAATGGGGTGAGCTTTGTAGATTAAGACTCTTCATGATCATTCAGAATGATCTGCAAAACACTCATCCAAAAGCTGCTGCTGCTGTTTCTACATCTGTCTAGCAGCTTTTTACTATCCTTCACCTGCTCCTTCCTCTCTGTCTTTTGGCTCGTTGTGAGACAACTGAACCCACATGTCCTGCACAGCAAACCCGTCTCACCTAGCAGTGAGACTTCATAGCAGGGCTTGAAGAGAATGAAACAACCTTTAGAGGCAGTGATAACACTGTCTTAGCTATGTTGATAATAGTATGTTGATACTGCTTAATCCTCTGATTGCTGTATTATTGAGTGTGCTTGGATAGAACAGCCCTTCCTCACAATTTCTTGTTTTGCGCTGTGTCACCTTCTATGAAATGATGTTTGACTATTTCTCCTGGAATCTGTTTGAAGATTGGGTCAGAGTGAATTTCTCCTATAATAGCCTGTTAGCTTGATCAAGAATCAGCAATTCAGGCTGAAAATAAATAAAAGTAATTAGGGATTCGGATTTTTTTAGCATTACAATCTCTCACTATGAAATTGTTCTTCTTTGAGATTGTAGTGCTTAGCTCATACATGCCACTTCCCAGTCACGAATAGCACTGGATGAGGTGTATTGATCATGAATTACATCAGTTGCCATTTCAAAGGTATGTCATGAGGAACTGGATGCGTAAATGTATTTTTACTGGTCAGACTCATTTTGTGATTCAGAGTAATTTTGTCAGTCTCGTTAGCTGCAGACAGTTTTTCTGTGGTCTTCAGAACCATTCTTTTTATTTATTATAGTCCCCAATGCAGGCAGTGGTTGATGACATCCTCTTAAGATTTGCATGCATCCCTTGAGGACCAATTCATGGAATCACAGAATGGTTTGGGTTAGAAACGACCTTAAAGACCATCTTGTTCCAACTGCCCTGCCATGGGCAGGGACACCTTCCCCTAGACCAGGTTGCTCAAAGCCCCATCCAGCCTGGCCTTGAACACTTCCAGGGAGGGGGCATGCACAACTTCTCTGGGCAACTTGTGCCAGTGTCTTACCACCCTCATCATGAAGCATTTCTTCCTAATATCTAATCTAAATCTACCCTCTTTCAGTTTAAAACCATTACCCCTCGTCCTATCACTACATGCCCTTGTAAAAAGCCCCTTTCCAGCTCTCCTGTAGGCCCCTTCAGGTACTGGAAGGCTGCTATAAGGTCTCCCCAGAGCCTTCTCTTCTCCAGGTTGAACAACCCCAACTCTCTTAGCCTGTCTTCATAGGAGAGGTGCTCCAGCCCCCTGATCATCTTTGTGGCCCTTCTCTGGACTTGCTCCAATAGGTCCATATCCTCCTTATGTTGTGGGCCCCAGAGCTGAATGCAGTACAGCAAGGGTCTCATAAGAGCAGAGCAGAGGGGCGGAATCACCTCCCTCAACCTGCTGGCCACGCCTCTTTTAATGCAGCCCAGGATACAGTTGGCCTTTTGAGCTGTGAGCACGTGTTACTGCCTCATACTGAGTTTCTCATCAACCAACACCCCCAAGTCCTTCTCCTCAGGGCTGCTCTCAATCCATTCTCCACCCAGCCTGTATCTGTGCTTGAGATTGCCCCAACCCATGTGCAGGACCTTGCATTTGGCCTTGTTGAACTTCATGTGGTTCACACAGGCCTGCCTGTCAAGGTTTCTCTGCATGGCTTCCCTTCACTCCAGCGTGTCGACCACACCACACAGCTTGGTGTCATCAGCAAACTTGCTGAGGGTGCACTCAATCCCACTGTCCATGTCGCTGACAAAGATGTTAAACAGCTTTGGTCCCATTACTGACCCCTGAGGAACGCCACTCGTCACTGTTCTCCATTTTAACATCGAGCTGTGTTGACTGCAAGTCTTTGAGTGCGACCATCCAGCCAATTGCCAAAACATCCCAAAATATGAGACCTATTTTGAGGTATAATTACCTTTTTCTGCTTGCAAGGAGGTGTTGCACTGCTCAATGTCCATCTCAGCCTTTTCCAAGTAGTATCAATTTTCTACACCATAGGCTTTGGCTGAGTGCTCTAAGGCCTGATTTTTAGAAATGCTGAGTACCCATAATGCTATTTAAAGTTAATGGGAGCACAGGCTTCTCAGAACAATTTAAATCAGCCCTCTGTGCTCAAACAAGAGATTGTAGTTTAGCAGTCACAAGACTGCTTAAATGATCGGTCTGAATTCTAGAGTTTCTGGAACTGGAACAGAACAGCTCCCCCTGTTCTGTTGATGAGTATTATGTTCCCCTTTGAAATCAATAACCCTCCATTCTTGTCTACCCCAACTGTTCTAAGTTTTTTATAGTAATCTAAATTTCAGTTAAAAATGTGTCCTCCTCCCTGGATAAAAAGTGCATCCTAAGTTTTGTTTGTTCACTCTGTTGTTTTTTGTTCACACGATTATTTTTTCATTTCAAGCCAAGAGGTATGTTAGGGCTCCTGCAGTAAGTACATCCAGTGGAAGACAGAGAGTCATTCACTGAATTTGTACAGTGACTTCTCATAAAAGATATTTGGGGTTCAGGCTCTTCATTTTTAGAACACATATACTACTTTGGCATGACTGGATACTGTGGGGAATTCTGATTCTCTGTGACTCTCTTTGAACTGAAACAGCAAGGTAAGTAGTTTGCCTGATCTTCAACTCACAAATAGGTACTATCAGTATTCATGGCAGAAGAGAAAAGAATCACTATCACATTTATAATCCCTGTATTTTGTACTGATTGGAGTTACTGCGTTGGAGCTTATGTTTGGGTTTTCACTGAGCAGCAGATTGAAACCAGTTGAGGAAGAGCAGTAATGCTAGTATTCATTGTAGCAAGATGCCTTACCCAATTAGGAAAACCTTCACTCTTTCCTCCTTAAAGCAGCCTTCCTCTTATTTTAGAACACAGTAGCAACTTTGTGTTATTAATTACATTATACCAAATGAATTTCACTTAAAGCTTAATTAAAACTGTGGAAGCTCAATTATACTAACGTAGTCTTGTAAACACAGCAGATATAGGAGTTTTGTGTGAGTAGCTGGTCACAGAACTGAAAATACCAATCCCCTATGTTTTTTTAATATTTCAGGAATTTATACACTGGATTTGGTACAGCTCTGTCTGTACGACAACAGTCATGCAGTGTTGTGATTTCTAATTCTGTAGCCACTTAGACCCGTTTTATCCTCAGAGCTGGCGTTCCTAAATTGGGAGCAATTATCTTACTGGCTGAGAGACTTGAGAAAACAAGGAAAGAATTGAGTTCTTACATCTTATCAAATGCCAGTGTTCATCATTAATTCTCCTCATTTTCTATTGTCAGGTGCCTGCATGTCTCTCTCTGATGGCTATTTACGCTATGTGAACATAGCGTTAGAGGATGATTGGAATTACTGAGTGCAATTTAAAAGTTTGTGTCTAAATTATAGCAAAAATCCAATAGGCCATCCATAGTAAAGCCGAGGAATTTTTCATACATCAGTTAAAATACGTATTTTGTCTCACTGTCACAAATGGAATGAACAAGAGAGAGAGCACATTAAATCCAGACAGCTGCAGAATGGCCATCGGGTGGCTCAGCAGTATCATAGAATCATAGAATCATAGAATGGTAGGGGTTGGAAGGGACCTCTAGAGATCATCTAGTCCAACCCCCCTGCTAAAGCAGGTTAGCCTAGAGCAGGTTGCACAGGAATGCATCCAGGCGGGTTTTGAATATCTCCAGAGAAGGAGACTCC